>CM062812.1:30109835-30517932 GCA_031772625.1 Pinus tabuliformis
CATCAATGGCAAGAACCTTTAAAGGAGATAAGAAGACCAAATATGATCAAGAATGCTCAAGCTATGGATCGGATGAAGAAGATTCCAAGTTTGTCAGAAGACTAAAGGGAGGCTCTGACAAATACAAAGGTATTTTTCCTTTCAAATGCTTTATTTGTGGAAAAGTAGGTCATTGTTAATCTATATTCCCTTACAAAAAGGAAAATAATGAACATGATAATAAAGAGAAGAGTAGGTATAGGAGATTAATGAAGGAGAAGAAATTAAAAAAGAAGAGCTTCTACATTGAAGATGACATTAGCTCCTTAGAGGATGAGGATGAACAACCTTATAATGAATAAAGAATGAGTGATTTCATGTTCATGGCTTTAGAAACCGACGATGAATGGAAAGATGAATACGAATTAGATGAAGAAGAGTTTGAAATAGATTTGGAAGGTGAACTAATCTGTGTCCTGAAAGAAATACATATACTTAGGAAAAAGAATAAGCAAAAAATAGTTATTGATTAAGTATGGAAGACAAGAGCAAAAATACGAAGATTCATCACTTCTTTTGAAAGTAGAGTTGGAAGAAGCAACAAATATTGAAGACACTTTCTTACAATAGTTGAAAGAAAAGGGCAAGAAATGTATAAATTTGGAGGAAGAGATTGTAGAAAATCCTCTAGACTCACAAGCTCATGCAATTTAGTAAAGCACGGGACAAGAATCTATTTCTACTTTCAACCAACGGAAGCCAATAGATCGATGAAAACAATATGAACAAGAAGAAGACAAATCAATGTCACATAACACAATATGTATCTCGGGAAAGCCATTGTGAAAAAACCCGCTATCTGTATTGCATATATCAAAAACATGAGTGAAGATATAGATCTTGTTCTCACTAGAACAATTCCACACAAGTATTCTCTACTCTCTCAGCTCACAAGATAGCCCTTGACCAACACTTGCATCTCTCCAAGCTCATAATCTCTTGCGTAATTCCTAGGATGAATAACTCGTATTTAAAGGGAATTCATGCTTCCAAAACTGTGCAATGCAAACATCGGATCAATCTTTGATGCATGCATGATATTTACACTCCAGTAAATAATACCATTAATAGTACATTGTTCCTACACTCTAGTCTCAACTAGGTCTTTCCATGAACTGACATGCATGAGTTTCTCATGAGGGAATCTTTAGTTAACTGGAGTAGCACTAGTGGATGCAGTAGTGCACCAACTGATTGTTAGTCCTCTATTAGTTCCAAAAAAGATTTAGAACTAATTTAACTGAACTTAACTCAGCAAACTAAGTGATCTAATTTCCAACTCAATTTAAACTCATACTGGACCCCTAAAACTTAGGGAGAACATATACATGACTACAGAAAGACTTCCAACTCGAAATTCCTAAGATAATTAAATTAATTAAACTTAATTACCTATTTACAAGTTGCTATGAGAATAGAATTTGATTTTAATTTCAATTTAATTCAAGAACAAATTAAACTGGAATTTATTGTTGTCACTTCTCAACACTCCCTCTCAACAAGAAAGGGATTATCTGCTACCCCGATCCTGTCATTGTGAAACTCAAATTTACATCTTGAAAATACTTTTGTCAAAATGTCAACATCTTGCTCCTCCATGGGAATGTACTCTAACAACATAATCTGCCTCAATACACAATCTCTGAGATGATGATATCAGATATCAATATGCTTGGACTGATCATGAAAAACTAGATTTTCAGAGAGTTTGATACAACTCTGATTATCACAGTAAATCACAGTGGGATCAATCTATTGACCAAACAAACCAACTAGGATATTCCTCATCCAGATGGCCTCACATGCTGCCTGACTCACGTCCATGTACTATGTCTCTACCAAACTGAGTGCAACTGATCTCTGTTTCCTATTGTACCAAGAAATTGTTGCTAACCCAATACTAAAGATCCCTCTTGATGTGCTCTTCCTGTCAGATGGACTTCCTGCCCAATCTGCATCGATGAAGCCTTGAAGCTTCACTCCCTTTGTCCATCTGTACCATAATCCATACTGAGAAGTGCCCCTGAGGTATCTCAACACATGCTTTGTCACCTTCCAATACAACTTGGTAAGCCTAACCATTGCTTGACTAATATGGTTAACTGCATAGCACATATCTGGTAATGTGTTCACGAAATACATGAGTGAACCCACAAGCTGCCTGTAAACAATAGCTTCCACTACTTCCCTTGAAGTAACACCCTCCTTCCTTCAGTTACCTACTAGAGGAGTCTCCATGGGTTTGGTGCTCTCCATGAGGAATCTCCTAAGTATCTTATTGGCATACTTTCCCTGAGACACAAAAAAATCCCCATCTCCCTACCATACCTCCATGCAAGAAAGTAATGCATGAACCCCATGTCCTTCATCTCAAACTCCCTTGTAAGGTCCTCCTTGCAAAATTTGATCAACTGATCATCACTTGTCAGTATGAAATCATCAACATAAAGTACAATGATAAAAATTTTACCTTCCACCACTATGTGGTATAGGTTTGCATCCGCTTCACTCTTCATGAAGCCCAACATAGTGAAGTGGTTATCTATCCTGGTGTACCAAGCACAGGGTGCTTGCTTCAACCCATACAACACTCTCTTCAGCTGGCGCACATGCAACTCACGATCAAAGGTCTCAAAACCTTCAGGCTTCTCTATGTACATCTCTTCCTCAATCATGCCATTAAGGAAGGTTTTCTTCACATCCATCTAATATATCTTCCAACCCATCACTATTGATAGTGCCAATATAGATCTGATCAATGAGTACCTTGCAACAGGAGCAAAGGTCTCATCATAGTCAATCCCCTCTACCCGTGAAAAGCCACAGGCCACAAATCTAGCCTTATGATTCATTCTCCACACTACCACCTGTAGCTTGCTTTACCTTGTAAAGCCAATGGGAGATCACCACTGACTTGTCCTCTGATCTTGGGAACACATCCCATAAACTATTATGAAATATGGTGTCATACTCCTCCACCATGGCACCAACCCAAACTGACTACTGCACTGCTTCCTTAAACGAATATGGCTCTATCACAACACATTCACCTATAAGAGCTATGTATCCAGCATACCTCTTAGGCGATCTCCTCTACCTGTGTTGAGAACTGGGTGCTCCCACATTCTCCCATGCATCATCCAACAATCTATCAGCCTCTCTAGTGTGCTTTCTTCCCTCTCCAGAAGACTCTGCCTGAGTGGATGTCTCCACTCCCGGATCCTTTGCATGTGGTTTCTCCACATCAATATGAGGCTCCTCAACCTTAGGAGCTAAAATCTCCTCATCAACATGTAGCTCAAGTTCCCTCTAAAGGGAAACTCGCATGGCCTTCTCCTCATCAAATATGACATCCTTGCGAACCACTACCATCCTGTTGGTTGGAAAGTACACTCGATAATTGTGAGGTGTATCAGTGTACCCAAAAAATATTCCCAACTCTATTGTAGGTTCAAGCTTCTTCTGTGCAACTTTGGTCACATGGAAATATACTGATGACCCAAAAATCCTAAAGTGACCAACATCTAACCTCTTATCAGAATAAGCCTCCTCTGATGTCTTCATCTCAAGTATTCGATGTGGGCTACGGTTTTGAACATAAACCATTATGTTGCACGCCTCAACCCAAAAGTGAAGTGGTAGGCCTTGATCATGCAACATGGCCCTTGTTGCCCTTACTATTCTTCTGTTCTTCCTCTCGACCACCCCATTCTGCTGGCAGTTATGGGGTGTTGTCAACTTGTTTGAGGCATACTCAGCATTGTTATCACTCCATAGACCTTTAACCTTCTTTCTCAACTCTTTCTCCACCAATGATTTAAACTCACAAAAAATTGTGAAAGCTTGATCCTTTTTCTGCATGAAAAATATCCAGCATTTATGAGAATAGTCATCAACAAATATAACACAATACCTGTGTTTGGCCGTGGATGCTGTCGAGAATGGTCCACACACATCTGAATGGAATCATTCTAGAATAAAATTTGCTCATCTATCTCTATCGTAAAAGGAAGACTTCGTGTATTTTCCCAAAGTACACCCCTTTCATGTATCAACTTTCTCAAGCGTACCTTTAGGAAGACCAGTAGAGATCTGTTGCAATATCTTCAAAGCCCCATGATGCAAGTGGCCCAATCGCCTATGCCACAACTCGCCAACATCTTGGCTCTGCACCCTTTCTTATTTTTTTCTCAAAGAAACACACTCCTTTACCTCCAACTTATAAAGATCCTTCACCCAAATCCTTATCTTCTTTACCTGATCCATGGCTATGTGTCGAAGGAATGCATTTCCTTTTGAGAAGATCACATCATAACCTCTATCCTCAAGCATGGCAATGGATACCAAGTTCTTCTTCAGCCCAAGCACATACATAACATTCTTCAAGGTGAGTGGAGCCCCATGCTCCCTCTGAAAAGTAATCGTGCCTAATCTAGTAACACTATACTTCTCATCGTCACCCATCTCGATATGCATCTGGAGATATTTCTCCTCCAAGTCACTAAATAACTCTTTGTCGCCATTCATGTGGAATGAAGCTCCACTGTCTAAGTACCATACACTTCCCATCATTGATGACACCATGCATGCAATGAGGGAAAAGTCCAATTCGAATTGAGAGGCCAAAGCCTCACTCGCCGCTCCTCTTGAGGACTTCTTCTTGGACTTCTTGAGTGGACAATTTGTATCAAAATGGCCCAGGTCATGACAATGAAAGCACTTAACTTTTGTCATGTCTTTCTTCTTACCTCCATGATAAGAATCCGATTTAGAATGGGAAGCTTTCCCTTTCCCCTTCTTCGCCTTAATTGCTAAGTCACAATTCTCTTCATCATCAATATTTGATGAAGAGCCATCCCTGGTGTTCCTCCTGATCTCCTCCTGCATCAAATCCGACCATAATTGTTCCCAATCTGGCAGCTTCTCCTGACCATTGATAGAGTCCTGATAATTATTCCAACTCTTTGGGAGTCCTAGAAGAGAAAGACTCACCATATCATCCTCGGCAACTGTGATTCCAACACTTCCAAGTTCATCGCGACATTGAGTAAACTTGGTCAAATATTTTGGAACAGTCTTGCCTTTCTCCATTTTAATTTTTAGAAGTTTTTCCTTCAGTGCCAATTTCCTTTGGTTACTGTTGTTATGATACAAGTCCATCAATGTTTTCCACATAACATACGGAGTTTCCTTTCCATGGAGAGTTGAGACAATGTGGTCTCGAACTCCCTCAAGGATTATTCGCCTCACCTTTGCCAAACACTTCTTCCATTTGGCCAAATTTTGTGCATCCGATGCTATTGGATTAGGAATTTCTTGATCAACGAATTCCTTCAAGCCATTATCCTCTAGCAAGACCTCCATTCTATCCCTCCAACCTATAAAATTCAAGCTGCCTTCCAAGACATACTCGAGCTACAAACCATAGAACACCATTTACCAATCCTGAAGTATGTATTGCAAATTCGAATTTCACCTGTAACCCAAAACTAAAAACTTTGAAATCTCCTCTAGTATATTGTTCTCATCTCCGATACCATGTAGAAAATCTTGTAGATTCACAAGCTCATGCAATTTACTAAAGCACAGGACAAGAATCTACTTCTACTTTCAACCAACAAAAGCCAATAGATCGATGAAAACAATATGAACAAGAAGAAGACAAATCAATGGCACATAACACAAGATGTATATGGGGAAGCCACTACTCAAAAACCTGATATCTGTATTGGATATATCAGAAATATGAGTGAAGATACAAAGCTTTTTCTCATTAGAACAATTCCGCACAAGTATGCTCAACTTTCTCAGCTCGCAAGCTAGCTCCTGGCCATCACTTAGCCAATTTTGCAGCTCTCCAAACTCCTAATCTCTTGCGTAATTACTAGGATGAATAGCCCATATTTAAAGGGAATTTATGCTTCAAAAACTGCGCAATCCAAACATAGGATCAATCTCTGA
Source organism: Pinus tabuliformis (assembly GCA_031772625.1). Classification (NCBI taxonomy): domain Eukaryota; kingdom Viridiplantae; phylum Streptophyta; class Pinopsida; order Pinales; family Pinaceae; genus Pinus; species Pinus tabuliformis. The sequence goes on from CM062812.1 coordinate 30,115,836, forward strand.
TGCTTGCATGATATTTACACTCCAATAAATAATACCACTGATAGTAAACTATCCCTGCACTCTAGTCTCAAATAGGTCTTTCTCTGAACTGACATGCATGAGTTTCTCATGAGGGAACCTTAAGTTAACTGGAGTAGCACTAGTGGATGCATTAATGCACCAACTGACTATTATTCCTCTATTAGTTCCAAAAGCAATTTAGAACTAATTTAACTGAACTTAACTCAGTAAACTAGTGACCTAATTTCTAACTCAATTTAAACTCATATTGGACTGCTAAAACTTAAGGAGAACATATACATGACTACAGAAAGACTTCCAACTCGAAATTCCTAAGCTAATTAAGTCAATTAAACTTAATTAACTATTTACAAGTTTCTATGAGAATATAATTCGATTTTAATTCTGAGTTTAATTCAAGGACAAATTAAACTAGAATTTCTTGTTGCCATTTCTCATCAAAGATAGTCTCCCTTAGAAAGGAATGAGAGAAAACCAAGTCTTCCTTAAAAAGGAATTAGAGAAAATCAAGGCTTAGCTGAATAAGGACTTAAAGTATATTAAAGGATTTGAAAAAATAGATGAAATTCTAGGTGTTCAGTGATCTCCCCTCATCAAGAATGGTTTGGGTTATGAAGGTGAGACAAGCACCGAGAAACTTGAAGTCAAAGAACCAATCAAATTCATTAAAGCACTCAAAGGACGTAATAAAAATGGAATGCGAGGAAATGATAACAATTAGCAACAACAAAGAAAATAAAATGATGACAAAGCAATAAAAGAAATTAATAAAACTCAACAAAAACAAAGAGAAGAAAATGACAACATGGCAATAAGAAACATTAATAAAATTGAGTGGCAAAAAAGGAAGGAAAATTAAAACAATTCGAATGGCCAAAAAGATCAAGAGAGAAATCAGTAGAAGCCTTATCCCCCTCAAAGAGAAAGCCATCAAAAAATTAGAAGATTGTATACTCAAATTCAAATTTATCCCAGGTACCAAAATATCTTATATGATTAATGTTATTCATGTGCAAAATTTGGGCATAAGGTGGTTAATTGTAGAGCCTATCTTAGAAATAATCAGATCAAAAATAAAAGAAATGAATCTTTACAGTTAATAAGAAATAGAGTTAGTATATTTGTAAATCCACATAGAAATGATCCCAGAGACAACAATCATTTTTCTCCTTTCTTTGATTGTAATGAATGCTATAATTTCCATAACTATGGACATAAAGCACCTGATTGAGAACCATCATAATCAGATCAACTCCTTAGATCAAGCAAGCACAACAAGAACCCAAGACATGGAAGAAGAAAAGGTTTGAAAAGAAAGAAGAACATGGCATTATGTTATATGCTAAAACCAAGGCAATCAGTGGTATGTGGGCAATACATACTCCAAACATATGACTGGTGATAAGAGTAAATTATTATTAATAAGAGAAGATAAGATAGTTAGTGTTACCTTTTGTAATGATGCTCTAGGCAAAATCATGCACAAAGGCACAATTAGCTTGGATAATGGAAGAGGTAAGGCTTAAAATGTTCCTTTTTTGGATGGGCTCAAACATAATTTGTTGAGTGTGAGTCAAATGTGTGACCAGGGGTATGATGTCACTTTTCACTCCAAAGGTTGTGAAATAAAGACGGGAAACAAAAGGAAAATGGTAGCAAAGGCTGTGAGATCACTAATTAATGTATACATACTTAATGAGGAAAATGAGAAATGTTATGTGGGGAGGGTTGATGACAGTTGGCTATGGCATATAAGGTTGGGATACTTAAATTTTGATCATATGGTGAAGATCAACCAGAATTAAGATGTAATAGATTCCAAATATTTTGAAGCCTAACAATATAGTCTGCAAATCATGTCAACTAGGTAAACAATTTCGAGTACCTACCTTCAATACTAAGGAATACTCATCAACCAAGCCTCTACAGTTGGTTCATACAGGCTTATGTGAACCTTCAAGAATTAAAACACCAAGTTGAAAATGATATTTTATGTTGATTATTGATGATTATACTAGATTGACTTGGGTTGCATTTTTTAAAGTTAAATCATAAGCGTTTGATAAGCTCAAAGTCTTCAAAGCCCTTGCTAAAAATCAAACCGATTGCAAATTGAAATTCCTAGTTTTGATAGAGGAGGGGAGTTTTCCTCAGGGGAGTTTGATTATTTTTGTGAAGAACATGGAATAAGAAAACATTTCTCTATTGCAAACACCCCACAACAAAATGGTGTGTGAAGAGGCAAAACATAATGGTACAACAAGTGGCTAAATCAATGTTAGTGAAAGAAATATTCCAAACACCTTTTGGACTGAAGTTGTTCATACAACAATCCATATTTTAAATAAAGCACACCTCAAGCCAAATAGTTACAAGACTCCCTACAAGTTGTGGTATGGAAATATAGCCTTAATCAAGCACTTCAAAGTTTTCGACAATAAGTGCTAAATCAAGATTAATGATGAAAATCTGGGTAAGTTAGATGTGAGAGCTAATGAAGGCATATTTCTAGGATAAACTAAAAACAAATGTTGTAGATGTTATAATAAAAGTTATGAAAGATTGTAGACAACATTGATGTAAAAGTGGATGAATCTTTACCTCTCGAGGGAGAAGTAGCCAAGATGTGTTAGCCCAATTAATCAAATCAACAATGAGTGTGAATAAGAGAAACATGAGGAATCATAAGAGGAAGAAGAAGCAAAGGTAGCATGCTCTCATCCAAAACCTTCTTCAAGGTATGTGCAAAAGAATCACTGAGATAATCAAATTCTTAGTGATAAGGAAGTAAGAGTTCAAACTATAAGAAAGTTAGTAGGAACTCCTAGTCAAGCACATATTTCCATGTTGTCTATGATTGAACCCAAATAATTTTCTCAAGCAAGTCAAGAAAAGCATTGGATAAGTTCCATGAATGAGGAATTAGATCAGATTGAGAAAAATCAGACTTGGGAATTAGTTCCAAGACCAATAAATAAAAATGTCATAGGTACAAAATGGGTCTTTAGGAACAAGTTAAATGAGGAACAAGGCCATATTACTTTGTAAATGATAGGCCTGGGTTGAAGGAACATACTTTGAAGGAAATGTGTCTCATGTAGAAAGATTAGAGGCAATACGAGTGTTTTTAGCATTGTCACGTCATAAATATTCCAAAGTGTATTAGATGGATGTGAAATCAACATCCTGGAATGGATAACTTGAAGAAGAAGTTTACATAGAATAACCTGAAGGTTTTTAGCTGTCAAACAATCTTGAGGATGTGTGCAAGCTAAAAAAGGAATTATATGGACTAAAGCAAGCACCAAGGGCATGTTATTCCAGATTAGAAAAACATCTACAATAGGAAGGTTGTAAAAGAGGGACAACTGATAGTAATTTTTATATAAATTCCAAAAATGAAAATATTTTAATTATTATTTTTTATGTTGATGACATAATATTCGGTAGTAATGTAGATTTACTAAGCCAATAATTGTAGCTAAAATGTACGACGAATTTGAGATGTATATGCTTGGGAAACTATCACTTTTCCTTGTCTTACATATTAGACAATCAACAAAAGGCATGTTCATTTCCCAAGGAAAGTACCTCAAAGAAATGTTGAAGAAGTTTGAAATGGAAGAGTGTTCACTTGTTAGTACTCCTATGGTCACTAGATGTAAGCTAAGCAAATATGATGAGTCAGAAGAGGTGAATCAAACAATTTTCATATCAATGATTGGCAGTTTGTCGCACTTAACAATGTCAAGGACAAAAACAAAGCAAGTAGTTGGTTTGGTAGCGATATACCAATTAGCTCCCAAGAAGAGCTATTGTTAGCTGCAAAGAGAATTTTCAAGTATCTAAAAGGCACAATGGATTATGGATTGTGTTATCCAAAGGGTCCTAACTTCTCCTTGACTGTATACACAGTGTTGGGCTAGCAATGTAGATGATAGGAATATCACAAGTTGTGGTCCTTTATTTATAGGAAATTACTTAGTGGCATGGTTAAGAAAAATGAAGACATCCATCTCACTATCCACATCTAAAGTTGAGTATGTAGTAGCTGCGACATGTTGCACTCGATTTTTTTGGATGAAGCAGATATTGCAAGACATGAGGGTAAGTTATGATGAACAAATTCCCATTGTATGCGATAACACAAGTGCTATAAGTATATCCAGGAATCTTGTTCTTCACTTTTAATCAAACATATACTCATAGAGTATCACTTTCTTAGAGAACATGTGGTTGATCAGATTATAAAGTTGCAATATATATCAACAAAGGAACAGATAGCTCATATATTCACCAATTCCCTTGCCAAAGAACCCTTTGAATATTTAAGGGAAAAGTTGGGAGTGGTATATTCAATGAATTCCTTTAAGAAAGACAAATACATGGTATTTGTTCAATTTTGCAAGGGGTAGTTGTATGCCATGAGGCCAGAGAGAAGAAAAAAGAATTCGCTCAGGGGGAGCTTTAGGATTAGCAAGAGTAGTGCAAGTTTGGGGGGGTAGAGTGCACTATAAGAAAAATGAAATGGAAGTTCCCATGTCTTATATGTTTTTTCATGTCTTGTCTTCCTTCAATTGGTATCAATTGGTTTAAATAGCAACAACCATTGTGTTCAACAACAATTAAAGTCAACACCTTGTTATATCCAATCAGGGAGAGAGTATTTGTTTTTGGAACAACCTTTGGTTTGTTTGTACAATAGTATAACTTAGTAAATTGATATAGCAACATAAAATTTGATATCAATATTAAAGAGAATTTGCATCATTGGAAATAGACAATAATTGGTAGAATTTGAGCCATGGTACAACTAAAACAATTAGTATTATCCCCTTGTCCAAGAATTAGTATCAGAGGACATCATTGTTACAATTGACACATTTGGTACAAATATTAACCAATTGATTTTCCACTCACGGGAGAATGAGTAGACATTAGCACTTCAAAGCGAAGAAGAGAATGAGAAACAATAATAATTTGTTATTAATGTCAATGGGGGAGAGTGAGCATAAATTGGAGATGAAATGTGAGTAGAAAAATTGGACATTGAAGATAAATAGTGAACAAACATGGAGATGGATGATAAGCAAATTGAGGGGAGTCATGCCCAAGGCTATCAATGACAAGTAATTTTTGGTGATGTTGCCATCGATTCCAAAGGGGGACATTGTGAAGTGTGTTGGCGATTGTTTTCATTAATGTCAAGTTAAGTGGGAGCCTGTTGAGTCTATTAGTAGTGTGCTAAGCTTATGATACCATTGATGTCTTGGTTATTAGTTGAATGTCGAATGTGTATCCTAGTAGCATATGTTGTTGGAATCACAATTTCCATTACACCAAAACCCGCAAGTGTTAGTTAACAGATGCATCACCAGAGTTAACAGATCCATGAGAGGTGGTTAAGCCATGTCGTGAAACACACAGGGAGTGCTAGATTATCCAATGCCCAACAACCCCCCCAGCGTGAGTTAGGTGTGATTCAAACTCAAGAACTTTGATCTGAAGCCACTTGTTGGAATCACAATTGTTGTTACACCAAAACCAACAGGTGTTAGTAAAAAGATGCATCACTAGAGTTAACAAATCCACAATAGGCGGTTAAGCCATGTCACGAAACACATCAGGAGCGTTGGATTATCCAATGCCCAACATATGTTTGAAGGCATTTTGCTTATAGGTAACTATTCAAAAGAGAATGAAAAGTGTTTGGTTAGATAACCCTCTAAGAGAGCTTTCTAATGCTACATGGAACCTAGAATAACTCCATAATAATGAAGATAAATTTGAGTTTGAAGTGATGGAGTCTAGGCATGGTTCCATATGAGATAAGGTTCCAATGTGTTTGGAAAGTATTCGTCCATTTGGGGGTCGAATGATGCATGTGAAATGGTTAGACATCGGTCTATCTAGACTCATCCAAGGTGCATTAAGGCATCCGCACATCCGAGAATCTAGGGGTTTCCCAAGACAAACACCTACGAGATAGGCCAAATTTCAGATTTCTTGGACATGTAGTGGACCCCCTGATAGGTGGCAAAGAATAAATTGACAAGATGTCAAGTGACAAAGAATTAAGTGGGAGTACACGTGTTGGGTAATTTAATTGACTATTAAATTACTTACATTTATATGTCAATCTGGGTACGTGAGCTTGCGAAGTACACTACATTGTATGTGCTAGGAGATTAGCTTTCAATATTTATGAAAAACTGAAATGAATTGGAAACTTCAAAAGGAAATTAGATTCATTAGATTCTTTAATATAAACTATGAAAGTACTAAGTTTTTGGAAAGGAAATTAATGTTAAACTAGAAAAAAAAATAAAGATTATTGATCTAAGAAAACATGAGATTTTATCCTATGAAAGCATGGATATTTTGTTCTAAAACTTACAAACTTTAATCTATGGAATCATGAACATTTTTAATCTAAGAAAGCATAAACATTAATATATGGGAAGCACGAGTTTTTAATCTATGATAAGCATAAACAATTAATCTATGTAACACAAACCATTCATGAGAATATGAAAGAAATGGAAAGAATCTACACTATTATCAAAAATATCTATGGGGCCCTCCTGAGGATTGCAAGGTGTTGAAAACTCAAATCAAGAGAAGAGATTTAAATAACCAATTTCATTTAGAGGTGCACCATATTAAAAAAATACATTCAATGGAAAAAAAATAGAGCTTTTCTCCTTTAATCAACAACAACAATTACAAATTATGTTCATCCTTGACGTCTTTGATCATCCCTATCATCAAAGAGACTGCAATTTATAGAATTTTGAGACAATTAACAAATTCATAATTTTCTTGCTTGAGTTTTGGTCATGAGATCAAATCAAATAAAATTTCATGGATTTTTGGATCAAAGATCAGCCCATATTTGATCAAACTTATCTCTCTGCCACTCATTCGCGAAAGAACAACTCATTTAGGTCTTTTTGTTGACTATGCATTAAATGAAAAATTGAAAAACCGTATATCCATGTAATCTACAAAATAAGGCTCCAAAGAACTTCGAAAATCTCTCAAATGGTAACGAATTTGAGAAAACTACTCATAGAGAACTTAATTGGGTGTATTTTGAACAAAACCCATGTAATCTACAAAATAAGCCTCCAAAGAACTTTGAAAATCTCTCAAATGGTAACGAATTTGAGAAAACTGCTCATAGAGAACTTAATTGGGCCCTTTTTTTTTTTTTGAAATTCGCTTGGATTTGCTAAGAAAATGTATTCTAATTTGACTCTGCATTTTTCCCTTGATCTTTTGGTGGTGGTCCACATGTGTGAGCTGGGTGGAATTTGACCAATACAAATCCATATTGGAGCTTCTAAAAACAATTTCCATGTGTTGGATTTCCTTCTAGAATGGCTACTACCTCAACCATGGAGATGAAGAGGCAAACCATGGTTCATCATCAGGACCAGATGAAGAGGCAGACCATGGCAAAGGCTTAAATAGAGAGCAATGTAGAGACATAATTTCAAGTAATGGCTATATTTGAACAATAATGTTTAAATTATAATATTAATTTATTAATATATTAAAAACAAATATTATTAAGTAACGATTATATTAAATGGCTAATTTTTGAAAAAAATATTTAAATAATGATATTATTTCATTAATTTATTAAAAATATTAATAGGTAACGGCTAGTTTTTGAGAAAATATTTAAATAATGATATTATTTCATTAATCTATTAAAAATATTAATAGGTAACGACTATATTAAACGGCTTGTTTTTGAAAAATAATTTTAAATTAATTTATTAAAACCAAATATTACTAGTTCTTGAAAAAGAATATTTAAATAATGATATTAGTTTATTAATTTATTAAAATATTAATATGTAATGGCTATATTAAATGGCTAGTTTTTGAAAAATAATATTTAAACTATGATATTAGTTTATTAATTCATTAAAAACAAATATTAATAAGTAACCACTATATTAAACAGCTAGTTTTTAAAATAAATAAATAAATAATCAAAGTCAAACTTTAATCATTGTGAAATACATAGATCACATACGAATGTGTGTATGATAGGGTGAAATACATAGATCACATGTTTTACAATAGCTTTCTTATTACAATTTCCAATTTTTTAACAAATTAAAAAGTTTAAGGCTAGTTTTACCTCAAGTTTGCTTGTTGGATTTGAAGAAGAGAACACGCCCTGATGGTTGATTTGGCTGTGGTACGCTACTCCATCACTTTGACTTTGCTCCACAAAATGTACCATTTTCATGTAGTAGACTTGTTTTTGCAATTTCTCTCAAATGGTAAGTTAGTTCCTCTTGAAATTTTTTGAGATTGTTACCATTAACATTATGCATCTTCCCACAAAAGATCTCAGCCAATGGGTGCACGAATTTTGATAAAATTGAGAAATGGTTGTAGGTGAAAGTGACCAATTTCTTGAAAAATACACACTAGAATTTCTTGAAATTTTGTGTATTTATTTACCCTACCTCAATGCATTTACCATAAAAAATTCAGGACCAACAGATGCACGGTTTGCAAGATATGGTCAAATCAATTTCTACCATGTTTCACTCTTCACGTTGCCCAATGTTGCAACAAAAACATATGCCACAAACTCATTTTAAGGCCAAATTGAGTGCTTCAAAAGGGAAACAATGTATTTTTACCTTTTTTACTGCCACATGCCTTCAAAATCCACTTTTGATAATGAAAGAAGTTGTTGTGCAAAAATACCAAATCTTGTCCTCATTTGTGTATAGTGGTAAAAATTGAAAATCTGCCTTGAAACCCACCGAAAAGTCCTAGAAATTGCACTTTTTTGGAATTATTCCCACGTCTTACTCAACTCACCATATTTTGAGAAAACCCAAAAGCTAAAAAAAAAAATATTTCTACTCCAATCCCTTGCAATATTTGTGCCAAAACTACCTCTGGAACAAGCTGCTACAACAAAAAAATAGGTTGTTACAGCAATAGCTGTAGAAACTGCAACTTTCCATAGTTGTTGCAGAAAAATGTCAATTTTTGTAGAAAGTTGTTTTCTCTGAGTTTGAATTGTTGATTTGGATTGTGTATTGCATGCTGAAGTAGAAACCATGAAACATAATGCATATTGACTGAAATACACCCAATTTTATTGTTTTGCTTGAAAAGGAAATGAATGAAAAAGAGTTGTAATGGTGCCATCATGCTGCTGTTGAATGAAAAAAAGATGAACATGCTGCAAGTTGTTGTTGATTCCATAAAACCATATAGTCTTCATCGAAAACCAAATTCATGGTACAATTCTTACCATGCGAATGAATGTGCCGAAGTCGAGCATGGAAAGAAATCATTGGATTACTGATCACTAATGAAAATCGTTAACCAATGTGAGACAACTCACCGATAATGTAAATGAGTGTCAAGGTATCTGAGTGCATCTTGACAGAGACGAATGAATGTGTTGAAGTTGAGTCACCTGCAAGATCTGACAATCAAGAGACATTGTTGTATTCCCATTGTTGTCAATGAGGAGGCTTGCCATTGATGTATGCAAGTTCCAAGGCACTCCAAATAATCTATGATCTTGATCCCAAATAAGGTGTTGAGGTTGATGGGACAAGATCTGTTGGAAGGTGGGCCTTAAGGAATCCCACATCAACCAACTCAAGAATAGAACAAAAAATTATTTGAAGAACCATAATAAAAGATTGAAACCATCATAAAAGTGCAGCACTTATCGTGAACTTTATTTGCGAGTTGCTTGGTTTTCAAGCAAAGTTCATGTCCAATTGCACCAACAAGCTGGTTTTCACAATAGGAATTATTTTCCTCTTTAATTTTTTATTTTATTTTACTTTTTTGATATGTCCTACTCGACTTGAAAAAGAAATCTCGTTCAAGTATATGAATACTTCCAATGGAACCATGTGTGTAACAAGATGATAGATAAACTCATATGCAGGTTTGAAATATACTCTTTGATATGTACCAGTATATGAGAGACCAACTGCCTTGATTGAGATGATGTCAGAAGATACTGAAGAATGGAGTATTGGGATCCAATGAATGTCTTGAACCAAGATTCAATGTAATATTGTCTTCCTTGGTTTCCTGCTATCATGCCATGCAAGTCTTCAAAGATGTGATCTCCATTCATAGAATTTGGTGATAGGCATGCATGAAACTTTTCAATCTCAAGTTCCAACAACGACTCTTTATTGACAAGCATCCATGATTCTTGGACATTAGCTTCTTCTTCTTCTTCTTCTTCTTCTGGTTGTTGTTCTTTAATGGAAGCTAGAGAATCATTTTGCAAAACCTCAAAATTGTAAGTGGATTAAGGTGTTTTATTGCTGGGGATTTGAAATAGTTGTGCAGGTAGTGGAGTGGGAATGGATCTTTGGGGTGTTTGTGTGGGTTGTAATTGGAAAGGTTGAATTGAGGTCAACTGAGGGTCAAACTGATATTGTGGTGGAGGTGAATGGTATGGATAACATTGATATTGATATTGAGGATAGTGAGGGAAAGATTGAGGATATGGTGGATTTATTTTGTAAGGCCCTTGCCAACCTTGTTTCCAATATTGGTTTTGAGGTTGGGATTGGGATTTCCATGGTTTCCAAGGCAAGGGGGTTTGCCAATTAGTTTGTGATTGTTGTGCATAACATGAATTAAGATCTTGCATCATACCAAATTGATGAGTCTGCCATGGGATTCTTGGAGCTACATAATAGGATTGTTCCAGTGTTTGATTTGCTCCCAGGTAAACTACATTTAACCCTGGTAATGATGGACAATTATTAGTAGTATGTGATCTTGCACAAATTTCACAATTGCATGAAAAGCATGTGTCTTTCTTCATTTAGGGCAAAATATAAATGAAGCAACATTCTCAACTTTTTTCTTGTTTTACATTCTTAACATATCAATTTGTTCATTTAAATTACCAAGAATGTCTAGCAAATTGTTAACTTCAATCTGACTTACTAATCCTGATGTCGATCTACTTACTCTTGCCATAAATGGATATTGAGGGGATCTTACATACTTCGCTTTTCCTCTTGATATGTTCTTTCACAGTTCACAAATATTTTGAAATGAGAATTGAGAGACATCTAATTTTCCCACCAGGTTACAAAGATCGATCCATTCATCCTTTATAGCATTTATTAGGAGAGTTTTTAATGTGTTTGATCCTAAATTATGCAATTTAGGTATTTTGACATTATAAGTAAATCTCTCCATTAAATCTTCCAGGATTTCATCCTCTTTTTGGTTCATCTTAAAGATTTGATTTCTAAGGTCATGGTGTATGCAATAATCTTTATATTTTTCCAAAAATACTCTTTTCATATCATCCCATGTCCTTATAGAATTTGTTCCTAAAGTCATGAACCATTTAAGAGCTCTATCCTTCAATGTTGTCGGAAACAAATTCAATTTTTGAATGTGTAATGAGTAGCCATAAGATCTACAAATTATTTCAAATTCAAAAAGAAAGGTTTCTGGGTCTTTTGATCTCATACCTTTGAAGTTAGGAAGTACGGATGGAGGGATGTTCTTCATATGAACATTGATATCAATTTCTTGAATGGGAAATCCAAAAGGATATTCCTCATTGTCATCATCTCCATCCATTTCTTCAACCTCTTTTTCTTTTACCTCTTCTTCTACCTACAAAAATAAGAATTCATGATGCAAAAGATGATGTGGCTCTTACTACACCACGTGATATAGTGGGGGTGGTAGGTGATTGAAGTTTTATTTTTATTTTTATTTTTTATTTATTTATTTATAATGAATCTACTTGTAGGATGTACTAAAATGAAATTAGTCTTATGCAACTAAATGGATGCAACTAAGAATGAGATGCAATTGAAAGCTAAAACCTATGTATACGTCCCCTAAAACGACACCAAAATGTTGCGTAATTTAATTGACTGTTAAATTATTTGTTTTTATATGTCAATCCAGAAACATGAGCTTGCGAAATACACTACACTGTATGTGCTAGGAGATTAGCTTTCAGTATTTATGAAAACAAAAACTGACATGAATTGGAAACTTCAAAAGGAAATTAAATTCATTAGATTCTTTAATGTAAACTACGAAAGTACTAAGTTTTTGGAAAGGAAATTAATGTTAAACTTGAAAAAAAACATAAAGATTATTGATCTAAGAAAACATGAGATTTTATCCTATGAAAGCATGGAGATTTTGTTCTAAAACTTCAAAACTTTAATCTATGGAATCATGAACATTTTTAATCCAAGAAAGCATAAACATTTAATCTATGGAAATCATGAGTTTTTAATCTATGATAAGCATAAATAATTAATCTATGTAAAAAAAACCATTCATGAGAATATGAAATAACTGGAAAGCACCTATACTATTTTCACAGATCTCAAAGGGGCCCTCCTGAGAATTGCAAGGTGTTGAAAACTTAGATCAAGAAAAAAGTTTTAAATCATCAATTTCATTCAGAGCTACACCATATTAAAAAAATACATTCAATGGAAAAAAAATAGAGTTTTTCTCCTTCAATCAGCAACAACAATTACAAATTATGATCATCCTTGACATCTCTGATCATCCCTCTCATCAAAGAGACTGCAATTTATAAAATTTTGAGAATATTAACAAACTCATAATTTTCTTGCTTGAGTTTTGGTCATGAGATCAAATCAAATAGAATTTCATGGATTTTTGGATCAAAGATCAGCCTAGATCTGATCAAACTTATCTATATGCCACGAATTTTCTAAAGAACATCTTGTTCAAGCCTTTTTGTTGACTATGCATTAAATGAAAAATTGAAAAATCGTATATCCATGTAATCTGCAAAATAAGGCTCCAAAGAACTTCGAAAATCTTGCAAATGGTAACGAATTTGACAAAAATACTCACATAAAACTTAATAGGGCCCATTCTGAACAAAACCCATGTTTTTGTTTTCAGAAATTCACTTGAATTTGATCAAAAAATGCATTTGAGGTTGACTAGTCAAAATTGTTGTGTTTTTCCCTTAATCTTTTGCTGGAGGTCCACATGTGTGAGCTGGGTGGAATTTGACCAATACAAATCCATATTGGAGCTTCTAGCAACAACATCCATGTGTCAAATTTCCTTGTAGAGTGGTGCTACTACCTCAACCATGGAGATAGCTACAAAAAGCTGACAAAACTACAACAACTTGCACTTGCTAAACTATCATTAGTAAAACCATGCAAAATTCTTCTTAATTCATTAAAAATAATGGAAATAATAATAATAAACCATGTAAATATGTATGCGAGAATTTGGTGCGTTTATGAAGAAATATGGTTAAAAATGATGATAATGGGTGAATGGAATGATGCGAAAATGGATGGTTTCATCAACAAAATTATGACAAATTGGAAGCCCAACAACATGTGGCATCCAAATGGTGGTATAGGTGGAATTAGGGGTGTTGTCACCTTCAAAAAAGAGAGTTCCAGTTGTACAAAGAGGGCAAAAGAACAAATATGTTTGGAGCTATCCTCCAAACCATAGAAGCACTCAAAGCTAAATCGAACACCATCCAATGGATAATGCTCGGAACTAGCTTTCCAATGGTATATGAAACTCCCCAAATGGACTCCAGAATCAAAAGTTATAGCAAGTTGAAAGTTACCATTGAAAACTAGAAAGAAAAGGAAAATGTTTAAGTTTAATCTCGGATCCCGCAAATCAGAGTTGTCTAAAGTAGAAGTAGGGGAGCGCATTAGCAATTAGAAATGAACGATCACTGATATCAACTTATCGCAGATCAGAGGTCTAAGAGCATATCGCAAATCAGCGGATCAAGTGATGAGGCAATCAATGCTTTGTGTAGCCGAGCTCTTATAGCGCATATCGACATATCGACAACCAGGGGGTCCATGGCACATGTCATATCAGTAGATCGCAGGTCAGATGTTCGGTATATCAGGGATCCTATATTGGTGGGGTGAATCGGCGGGCCAGGCAGTGTGGCAAATCATAGGTTCCAGCGATCTCGCATATCGACAATCACAAATATCCAAGGTTCCAGTGACATGGCATGTCGGTAATCACAGCAATGCAATATCGACGCATCACAATCGATGATAAAGCAAATGACGCCCTTCCAAAGTTTCAATTGCGATTAAAAGTACTGGGATTTAAGCCGATAGTACAATTCACTAGGAAAGGGCGGAAAACATCTAACAAAGGAAATCAACGCAAAACCAAGGGTAGGCGGGCCCTTTTCTCTTTCCTCCAAGAGGCCACGTGGCAAAATATTATTGGATCCGATAAAGACATGGTGGTGCTGACATCAGCATGACGTGGTAGTATGAAGGACGCGTGGTATGCATATCTAGCATTTTCAAGGGTCGAAAGAGGGCATATCCAGGTGACATGTGTCACCACTCAGGAAGTGCCACATGGCAAAGGATGACGTCACATCAGAGATTGAAAATCAACGTTTGCAGGTTGAGGCATGTTATTACATCAGGGTTAAAACCCTAATTGAGATCTGTCGAGAAAGGACCTCCGGTAAGGGGGCTAGCCAGTGGTCACAAGGAAAGCAAAGAACCATGAGCTAAGAATAATAGATGATCCTGCATATTGGTAATTGCGAGTATCAAAGGTTGCAAAAAAAGGCGATGTTATGAAATCACTGATAGCGATATCCTGGGTGGGCCCAATCAGTGTTCGACGGTCGCAAGCTATAGAGGATGCAGACTCTTATCCTTTTTCAAGTGGGCTAGACCACATAGCGCATCGGAGATCACAATGTTGGGGGAGGTGGCACAAAAGGCGAACATCAAAAATCACTGATATGCAGGGTTCCGTGTAACAAAGGAAAAAGACCCATAGAGGGGAGTTTAAAGGCCCTAGTGCCCGAGGACCATTAGGGGACTTTTGAGGTCTAAAATGGGCCTCCTAAGAAAAATGTACAACCAAAATACACTTTATAAGAACCAATAGGATTGAAGATGATGATGTCAACCATGGGGGATGATTCACCATTTTTGGAGTAAAAATGTAAAAAGATTAAAAAATAATAAAATAATAAAACGACTTTTTTCAACTTATCTCCCTAAGGTTTTACTCAAATTTCTAGTGGGAGTACTCGTTGGATGCAAAATTTAATTCCTCATCAAAGGAGTACCCATGTTGCATACTTTTGATCGACCCTACTACCCGAAAAATGAGAAATACATGAAAAAACGTGATTGCAATCACGGTTTTCATGTATTTTTCATTTTTCGTGTAGTAGGGTTCATTGAAAGTATGTAACGTGGGTACTCCTTGGATGAGGAATCAAATTTGAGTAAACCCATAGGGAGATAAGTTGAAAATACAAGTTGAAAAAATAGTTTTTTCTTTCTTCCCTCTAAATTTGATGATGTAATCTAATCTTATTTTATTATTTCCTTAGGAGGCCCACTTTAGACTTCAAAACTCCCCTAATGTAAGCACCTGGTCATAACCCTCGGTCACATGAAGCAAAAGGGGCTAAAGTGGATCAGAATGCCATGTCCTGTAAGGACTTTTAATGGGAAATCTCGATGCGATGGCTCTGTGACGAGGTAATACAGAACTTTAAAGGCGAGGTAGGTCAGCAACTGAGGCATTTAAGAAAGGAGATGGAGCATTAAAAAATTGGCATGGGATGACCCTGTAAGGCCCCTTGTGACATGAAATTGGGGTTGACACTAACAGAGTAAATGAAGACATGGAAGCTCAGGAGGACTTGATGATCCAGCATGGTGCTCCATGCAGGGGGAAGACGAAGTACCGCCTAGGTGACCTCTTCTATACTATGGCATGAAACTGATAGTTGACCACTCCCAGCTTTGAAGAACAAATGATTCAAGTAGTAAAGGCAAGCAACAACCCAAAGCAAAGGCGATCCCATGCATGGGCATGGAGATATGTTGTTGGCATTTTCATCCGATTGTTGAATCATTTTTTTATCCTATAATGTGTCGCCATTTAATGAAGCAATTAATCTCTTGTAATCATTTTTTGGCCACCAAGCCATCCCAGGCTGAGATAGCTAGTCGATCCAACAGCTGAGGCTTGACTGAGATATTTTGTTGTAATTACTGTTCAATTCTCCCATCTCTAGATAAATAGTGGGAAGCAACACTTCCACTAGGTTCAAAATACAAAAGAAAAAAATACATGTTATTTTCGAGACTGTATGACTTTATGATATGCATATTTTAGAATATTAAGGAAATGGTGGTTATTCCTCCTTCCAGTACTGCAGTATGTAATCCCTTTGTTAAATTCCATTATGTTCATGTTTCCTCTTTGAATTCTTGTAATCATAGCTGCTAGAAATGTTTCATATGTTCTTACAGATTCATTTGTATTGACTTATTAATGCATGTGCCTGTATGGATCTTTGATATTATATCTTTAAAATTGCACTCCATGAATCATCACACACATCCTCTTTCATCCATTATATCTACCTTTAACTCAGATAAGTGTAGAATTCTGGAGGCTTCAAGCTCTATGCAATAAGTGTAGAATTCCTGATGCTTCAAGCTCTATGTGATGAGTTACTCTATCTCCTTATCCTCTCTCATTTCTCTACCAAAGCTTATTAAACTATAGGTCCTTGAACTACTCGGCCTCCACTAGTTTATACATATATTTATGTGAGTTGTATATGTGAAGAAGTACCAGAAATACAAGGTTTATTCCTTTAGATGAATGAACCAACCCATGCTATTTATTATATATATATATATATATATATATATATATATATATATATATAGATATATATAGATATATATCTATATATATATATATATATCTATATCTATATATATATATATATAGATATATATATATATATATAGATATATATATATATATATAGATATATATATATATATATATATATATATATATATATATATATATATATATTTATTTTTTTTCCACTGGAAAAATCGTAATCTTTCATTATCTTTGAAAAATTACATATTGTAGATGCATTTTGCATATGCTGTAAGTTCTTCTGCCACATATGGGTATAGCTATATATCTATTCTGTTCAAAAAGCAAAAATCATCACGCAGGATGTTCATTGTTGATCTGTTATATATATACATATTGCCACGCAGGGCTGCAAGTAGGTAATATTATCAGCTATGTACAATAAGTTCCAAAAAAAGTATCATTTTCAGATCTGTATCTCATGGGCTGGATGCCCTGTGATAGTGTGTATCTATATACGGACGATGGTAGTATTGGTATGCATTTGATCCACGCTGCTCCTGGATCATCCACTCTCCTCTAGGTAGTGCCGTGGCCTCCTTGGATAGTTGGTCGGCACTGTTGTTGTATTCCCTGTAGATATGTTGGCAAGAAATATCAGTGAATTGTGCCTTTAGAATGTTTATATCATCCAATATGTTGTTGAGAGTGTGTGTGTGGCATACAGTAGTATTGTTAAACCAATCAATGGCTATCTTCGAATCTCCAAATATAGGTATATGCATGCAGTTGTGTCCTAATGCAAAATGCAGGAGGTGTCGGAGTGTGATCAATTCAGCAAAATTATTAGTGCCAGATCCCAAACCCAGTTTCGCTTTGTAAAAGTGCTGTTCATTGATGTATAATAGGAAGCCTCCCCCACAACCCTGTTGTTGGGCTGCGCCGTCGAAGAAAGCCCATGGAGTGTTATGATCAATTCTCGGAGGGTCGTGCGGTATTCTAGCTCTAGGCTGAGGCGGCTTAGGTAGCTCGTTATAGGCCGATGTGATGAGGGCAGTAAGATGCGGCCAGTTAACAGGTTTATCATCGAAAATCGATCGATTTCGGGCAAGCCATAGATACCAACAAATGACGACAGGCAGACTTTGAAGCTTGGAGTTTTTGTGGTTGTAATACCAAGTTTCCCAAGTTCGAATTATATCATCTCCCTCCCATTTTCCAGAGTGTTGAATAGAGGTTGATAGAGCTTGCCATAATGTCTTTAATGAAGAGCAGTTTATAAACAGATGAGCACTCGATTCTGAGGTGAGTTTGCATAGGGTGCACCAGGTCGGTCCGTGGACTGCACGACGCATGAGATATTCCCCAGTGGGGACAACACCTTTTAATATGCACCAGAAGAAAAGTTTTTGCCTGGGGGGAGCTGTGAGTTTCCAAACTGATTTCCACCAAAATGAGATAGTGTCCGGAACCTTGTGTGATATCAAAGTGAGGTAGCCAGACTTTGGAGTGTAGATTCCGTTTTCCGAGTGATACCATATGAGCTCGTCCTGCCCTTGTTTGATCCTGATATGCGAATCTGATAATGCATTGATATATGCAGACCAGTCCTGGTGCCAGAGGGGAGGGATATTGATCTAATCTGCTGATTTCCAGCGCTGGTCGAATATGGAAGAGTTTTGTGGATCTACAATGTCAGCCAAAACTTTAATGTTTTGTGATTGAAGATGACGGATGAGAGCTTCAGGTAGAATATGCCTACCGCCACTACCATTCCATGGGTCCAAGCCAATACGAGCCAGAGTTCCGTCATTGATTTTCCATACCAAATTATCCCTGATAATTGGCATAGAGTTAAGAAGAGCTTTCCATACTCATGATATGCCAGATTTATATATATATATATATATACCAAAATATATGTGATGTATCCAGTTTCCTGAGAATCATATGAGACATACAAAATCTAGATGTTCTAGGCACTGGTCATGTAAGAAATCCGAGGTTGTCTCTAGAAGTGACAACATCTTTTGGCACTGTTGTCGGGGATCTTATTGAAGGACTTTTTCCATAGGATATGAAAAATTAAGTACTCTTTGTGTAGTTGAGAAAAGGCATTTTGATTACATCCTCATCACCTTTGCGACTCCAAAAATCCCATTATATTTATCATCCTACCTTTTAGAAAGCCTCACACTTGCTCAGATACCTCTCAACAGAAAACCCCATCTGTATCTGACCTAGAAAAATAATTTTTGAGAGAGTCTAGAAGGAGAAAACTCCTACTACCTATGCTACTATATCATCATTCTTTGAAGCTTCATCATCCAATTCCCAACCCGCTGCCATTCACTACTCAGAATTTACTCCTAAGATCCTTACATACCTTGCTCTTAGTCTAGCCACTCCAACATTTGTAGTTTTGCCCCAAGTTGCTTCGACAAATCTTAATCCCCCTCCGTTCATTCAGATGGTTGTTCTGGGTTTTTTACTGAATAAATATGCCCCTCTTGATTTACCTCAACCCCTAAGTGCTATGCCTCAGAATTGCCTAAAGCTTTTGCCTAGGTTCAATGGGGAGGATGAAAACATTGCACAAAGACACATTGAAAACTTCTATGCTTTTACTAAGAATCTAAATGTAGAACAACTAGATGTGGTCTGAGATTCTTTGTACAATCCCTTGATGGAGAAGCTAGAAAATGGTTTAAAGCCGTACCTAATGCCTCCATCACTACCTGGGAGGAACTCGAAAAATCTTTCACGCAAAAGTGGGGTGAAAAGAGAAATCATGAGTATGTCCTCACAGAGTTCAATGCTATAAAGAAGATGCCATAAGAGGATATTTCAGAGTTCATAAAAAGGTTCAATAAGTAGTATAATAACTTGCCTGGTGAGATAAAGCCTCGTCAAGCTTCTGCTCGCATAGTATTTGTGGGAGCCTTTGAATCCGACTTTGGTTTTACCCTAAGAGAAAGGAAGTCTTGCACTTTAGATCAAATCCAAGTTGATGCTCTTGAGGTAGAACCAAATTTCACCTCGGCAGGGAAGTCAAGAGGTAAGGATGAACCTATCAAGAATAAAAAAGGGAAAGAAGGAACATCCTCCTCTGGTCAAGCTAAAGAATCACCATATCCGAAGTGGGAAGAAATGGATAAACTCATCAGGAGTTTATAGCATAAGGTGGTGAAACTTGAGCTGGAGAATAACAGTCTTCCAAAACAGAATGCTCAAGATAACAACCAAGGTTATAACCCATAATACCGAAGGCCACCATTGTAGATACTTTAAAGGGAAATAAAATATCAACTCGATCATATCCCTCATCCTCTATATTTAGAAGATGATTCGGATGAACAATCATCGGATACACATGAGATGCAGGGAAACTTGTATTCCTCTTTCTTTGAAGAAGAACATGAAAATATGGCTCACCAGCAGACAAGTCATGATCGGGAAGCAACAAAAAATGAGGAGGACATAGGTGATTACTGTAAACAATTTGCAGATTTCATGCACACACAACTACACCGATGGTATGATCTAAGATATTTAAGAAAGAGGTCAAGGGAACCAGAACAACAAGAGGGAACTGCTCCCCAAGATATCCCCCCAGTGCCAGATAAAGGGAAAGGTAAGTTGAATCCTGACTCATCCAAGGTAAAGGTCTCCTCAAATAAGGAATGTAAAACTACTAGTGATAAGGAAAGAGAAGCGGAGCTAGGAGGTGCAGAAAAAGGACAACCTGCATTCAATCTTTAGAAGGATCTCGAAAAGGTAAATATTCTTGTTCCTCTAATTGAACTTCTAAAGAAACCCACTTATAAAGCCCAAGTCTCTCAGTTCATGCTTCCATCCACCTTAGTACTGACCCATGACTATTTAAACCTTCAAGAAGAAATACCAATGCTTGTTTTTGGGCCTCATGTTGAAGAACTGGATCCTTCCACTACACCCTTCTATGTGACCCTAGTAATTCATGACCTCGTATTACATAACTACATGTTGTATTCCAGAGCCTCGCATAAGCTCATGCCCTTAGCCGTGATGGAACAACTTGGCTTGAAGATCACCAGGCCCTATAAGGACCTATACTCCTTTGACTCTAAGAAGGTCAAATGCTTGGGATTGATAAAATATCTGGTGGTAAACTTGGATTAGATCCCTGTGAAGAGCGTAGTGATGGACATCGTAGTGGCAGATATTCCCCCTCGATTCGACATGCTCTTATCTAGGTCTTGGGGTTCCAAGGTGGGGGGCTCTATCATATTAGATCTAACTTATGCCACTATACCCACTTTTGGAGGCGAAGAAAGCTACAGAGAGTCTAGATTTGTAAAAACTATGACCCTAGCTAAAGGTTCTAAAAATTCTCCAGTGTATGTTTTAATGTCAGTATTTGCATACTGCCATCAGTGATCAAAACTCCTCTTTTCATATTCATATTAGGGTCTCGCTCAGAAATTTTTATCATTCCACCTAGGTCCTCATTCAAAAATTTACTCACTGATGGTATCCCTAGTAAAAAAACACCTCACTCACCTACACTCCATCTACCTCCCTTGCCCTTTTCCCATGCCCATTCCTCTCATTTCCCTCTCGTAAGGTTTTGAGGGAATTTTTCTTGGTTTCATCACCTCCATGGTTAAATAATCAACAAAACTTGTATCTTGATGCTCTTACGCCTTCCCCTATCCTTAATATACCTTCCTAAACACTTCCCATCACTCCTATCCCTCAAAATCATCATTTTTCTACAAACCCTAGCCTATTGCTACGCTTTTGACACTTTTCTAGACTAGGCCTGTGTTTTGCCTTTTTGGACCCCTTCCCCTCACTCAATCCTTGAAATTATAGTTTCCCTTATTTCCTAACATCCCTCCCTACCTCCCAAAATTTTCCTAAAAATTTAGAAGCCCCCTATCCCATTTATTTCCCTTCATTCCTATAAATTCCCCAAATCCCCTGTTTTTCCTACACTAAACCCTAATCTCCTCTCCCATTGAGCTAGGGTTTGCTATGGAATTATAGACATCTAAGCAGAGGAAGCATAAGGTAGGTCATTTCAGCAAGTATGAGGCTATTCCAACTCTTTTTCCGAAGAAATAGAGTTCGTAATTTCTATTAAGAAGATAACAGAGATTACATGTTGTAGATGCCGAAGCATATGCAGAAATGTGGTGTAAACCACTTACAATAACCAATACTTCTGGGAAGTATGCAGATACAGCCCTCAGCAGGGCC
The DNA here is from genome assembly GCA_031772625.1 of Pinus tabuliformis. Lineage (NCBI taxonomy): Eukaryota > Viridiplantae > Streptophyta > Pinopsida > Pinales > Pinaceae > Pinus > Pinus tabuliformis. The sequence continues at coordinate 30,137,823 of CM062812.1, forward strand.
TCCAGAAGAATAAGTAGATAGGCCCTTAGACAGGGCAACCATAAAGAGAGTATGTAAACCCCAACAGGAGAGATACCCTACTCATACAAGCTAAAACAAGCTAATAAAACAGTAAATAAACGATAGCTCCTATGTATGCAGAAGTAGTTCAAAAGGCAACCCATAGACAGTGGGGAGAGGCACGAAATAGGAGGTCACCTCCTCCATCCCCTCAACTCTCCACCAAAATCCGCAGAAGCCAGTGAAAGAGAGCCACCCATACCCAGAGAAGCCAGAAAAATAATCAAACCAGCAACAGCCATAGACGAGCGGCACGAATCGATGCAGAGACAGACTCTACATCTTAGATCCCTCAACACTCTCCATAGCTGTTGTGGTGACAAGCAGAGGACCAAAAATGTACCCAGCCATCAGCACAAGAGCCCAATAGGACCCGGAACGAGCTGAGGCGAGTCGGTTCCGGGGGCAGAGGCGACTAGGGCAGCAACCTCGCCCCCATGATGAAGCTCAGAAGCCCAAAAAACCCTTGGCCCCTCCTGCGGCGCAGAACAAGATGCAAATCCAAAAACCCTTGTTGAACCGCAAGACAGAAGGTCTGACGGTGAGTAGAGAGCCTCCGATGCACCCGAGGACGCCGCCGCCGCACAACCCAAGGCCCGAGTCGCGCAGAGGAAGAAAACCGCGCAAGTGTAGAGGGGAGCCGAAGTCCAGAACACGCCGCAGACAAAACTGGTCACAGAGCTTCCAGATGCACGAGTTCCTCCGCAGAAAGGCACCAGAAGCAAGCCCCCGCACAAAAATCAGGCGAAGGTGAGAGGGAGGACTGCCAGAACCCCCCCAGCTGGTAGCTCCGCCGCCGCGGGCTCAGGCAGCAGCCAGAGCCGAGCAAACCCTAGGTCGCCGCCCTAGTTCACCGTTCCAGTCGTGACCATTCATATAACCATGAATTAAACCCTCCTGAGGCTATTCCAACTCATAAACATCATGTCTCCATTATTTTTCAAGAAGTCATTCCAAGGGACAAAATCATTTGCCACACATAGGGCCAATTTTTCTTCAAACTATGTTACTGACCAAACATAAATGAATTTGAAAAAAACGAGAGAGGTTTTTGTCCATCAAAGGCCACGGATGAAAAACCTCCAGTTTTTACACATGTATCATTTGTTTGGAGAAATGTCAAAAATGCAGTTGCTACAAGAGAGTTGTTGCACTTCTGGAGTGACCTTGGGAAAATTATTTTTTCTCCTAGTTGGAGTGTCCAAATTAGTTCTTGATAAGTCAAAATGATAACTATACAAAAAATATCTTTCCAATGAGTTATCATTAGCTCAATTTGGAGTTGATTAAGGCCTCAAAAAGTTGTGTGCATGAGCACACTTCATTCTTGCACCCTCATTCTACACTTTTTGACCAGTTTTGGGAGAAACACTTTTTTAGGGGTCAAATCAAGTCCATTTTGGAAAATAAAGGTATATCTGGAAGTTAGACAAGATAATATTTCCAATGAGATATCCTGGGATCAATTTGGACACCATTAAGGCACTCAAAATTAGGCTGCAAAATGGAGGGCGCACTTGGCTGCAAAATGGTCAAACGCGCAGCTCACGTTTTGAGCAAATGTAGACCACCAGTGGATGCCAAATGGCTAATCCATCTAAGGAAACCACTTTCCCAGCCTTATTTTGCAAAACTAGTAAGTCAAAAGGGCAAAAAACAAGAAAAAAAAATCATGTTTCTGCCTCAATTTTGGCCTAGGCACTACGCACTAAGCAATCTTCGGAGAATGAAGTTTTGAGGGGTAAAATCAGCTTCATTTTGCAAACTGGAGGAATATTCAAAAATTATACTTGAAGGTCTTCCCAAAAAGCCATCTTGGGCCTTATTTGGACACCTACAACTTAGACAAAATCAATCTGCAACAGGGAGGGCACACTTGACACTGTGAGGGCGAACTTGGCAAAAAAATGGCGCACTTGACCATTTGCTGATATTTTTGAATTTTCACTGTAATTTTGACTTTCATCTAAAAAAATGATGTTTTCACCTATGTAATTGAGGATGGTAAATGTAATAATGATGTGGATAAGTTACCTAGGGGTAGATTCATCAGGTAAAAGTTATCATCAAGTCAAATGAATCACTTTCAATGTAATTAGGGATGAGTCACTTAGAGCTCCCTATACTCTAGGTATTAGTTCATATTTTTTTGGATGTCCCCCTCAACTCAAGGATTCAACCCCTGAGGATGGGAGAAGATTTTTTTTATGTCTATATCATTCCCTTCTTCACTCTTGGAAGAAGTTGGACTCAGTTGGATGTTGTTAGATTGATTAGAGACACTATTGTATCAGAATATGGCCAGTTTTAATAGATGAGTTGCAACTATTTCTTTGGGATACATGTGGTATGAATGTTTATAATTGTTTATTATTTGTTATCATTTGAATGAAAGTTTTGTAAGTTCATAAACCATTTCATGTTTGTTATATGATAATTTTCAAGTTGATAGGCAGAATACGTTTTCTCATGCTCTGTTTTGGGAAAGTTATCATAATTTGTCCATTTTTTTCTTCAGTTTAGGAAGAATACATCTCCTATGCCCTTCCTAACTCCTCATCAGTCGTAAACCATATCGCTAAATAACCTTTTAAGTGTTAATCCTTCTGCCTATCTTTCCCCTTTGAATGTCTACAATCATATATTATTTTCCCTGACCTAGCTTCTTTGACCCAATCCTCATCCAACAACCCCATCAAATCAAATCAAAACAATCTCTGCACTTTATACCTAGCCTAAAACCCATCCAACCCTCTTGGTTGTGATTCTTTGGAGAGATCCCTATCTAGCTTGGTACGGCTAGCTACCAAGTCAAAAGGTTGGTCTGTGGTTACCTTGGTTGGACTCTTCCTCAACCTTGGAGATTCGAAGGAGTGATAACATACTAGCACTGTTGCCAGGGAGAGAAAGATCTATATTTCTCGGGAAAGAATGACAATGATTTAGATATAATTGTTGATGTTGAACAACAGTCGGACACATAGGAAGGCTGTACCATTCACCTGGTGACTCCATTGATTGAAAGATCCAGAAAATCAACACTTCATGGCGACTCCACTTTTCAAGAATGAGTAGTTTGAAAAACTTTTGGGTGACTTCATTGTTGTCAAGATGAGTTCTACTGCAAGAAGAAATACCAAGTATGCTCCTATGGATTGATCTCAGATCCCTGGATTTCCAAATCCTATGCCTCATGTTGACTGGTTTACAAATCTTCCTATGTTTAAAAATGAACAAGAATATGATGCTACTATGCATTTAGTAAGGTTTCATGTACATATATGTAGACTAAGATTTGAATTCACTGAGGACTGTCTCATGAAGTTGTTTATGGCTACCCTTGAAGATAAAGCTAGGGTATGGTATGAAGGGTTACCAGAAGGAAGATTATGTTCTCTAAAACATTTCCATAATGTTTTCTCCAAACATTATATGAAGTCTTATCTTTCTTTACAAAGCTGCTGTGAGTATAGTGAAGGTTTCGTAGCATATATTGAAAGTATTGATGATATCAAATGTATGGATGATGAAGAAATCATTGAAGCCTTCTCTGATTTCCCCCTTCAACAACAGTCTAAAGAAGCTAGTCACTTTGATACACAAGATAATAGTTAGCATGCAATAGCTTCCTCTTTGCTTGAAGATGAAGGAATTTTGCATCTTAATAGTCAAAAGGTTGGTCTGTGGTTACCTCAGCTAGACTCTTCCTCAACCTTGGAGGTCTGAAGGAGTGATAACAATATGGAAAAGAAAGCAACCTTTCCTATATGCTCCTAGAAGAAGATGAGACAATCTTAGAAGAAACACCAGTACACCTAACGATGCAGTTAGAACACCAGGACATAGATGCAAACAAAGTGCGGAAATTATACTTTGACGGAGTGAATTCCAAAGAGGGAAATGGAGCAGGAGTATTGTTGGTATCTCCTGAGGGCAGCCTGATACCCCTCTCATTTAAGTTGGAGTTTGAGGAAAGCAACAACATGGTAGAGTATGAAGCATTTCTCCTCGGGCTACAAACAACAAGGAATATGAATATTGAATTCTTAACTGTGCATGGAGACTCCGAGCTAATTGTAAAGCAGATCAGAAATCAGTGCCAGGCTAAACACCCCAGATTGAGGACTTATTGAAGAGAAGTATGGGATTTGATTGATAACTTATTCTTGGCCTTTAATATCCAATTTCTACCCAAAGAAGGAAACAAAATGGCTAATTCCCTTGCTGTAGGAGCAATAAATTTCAAACCCCCTCAAAATCTGCTTCTCATGTACAAGGTGGAGGTCAGATACAGACCCTCTATACATGATAATGTCAAGCACTGATAGGTTTTCAAGGATGATGAGCAGATCAAACGATTTATCGAATTAGTTGACGAGTTCTCCAACTCAACCATTGATCAAGGAGAGGAAAAAGAGGTAGATCAAGAACCCACTTCATGGGAAGACACAGTGGCTGGACATAAAATTATACAACTAAAAGGGAATACCATTCCTCGTGGGCTAGTCCCACTAGAAATATTATTTGATAAGGATGATGTATCCTCAAAACCAATGGCTTCGGAGATGGATGAACAAGTAGAAGATTGCAATATTGGCTCAAAGGATAACCCGAGATGGTTAGATTATCAAAAGGAATCCCCTTGCAATATAAAAAAAGGTATTTAAATCTCTTCAAAACCTATAAGGATGTTTTTGCTTGGTCTTATGAGGACTTAAAAGCATTTGATACTAACATCATACAACATAATATTCCTTTAAAGAGTGGAATAAAACCATGCAAGCATAAGCTCAAGAAGATTAATCCACTCTTACTCCCCTACATTGAAAAAGAAGTGAGGAAACTTCTACAGGATAAAATCATAGTGCCTTTAAGGTACTCAGAGTGGGTGGCCAACTTAGTCCCAGTCTGAAAAAAGAATGGAGAAATAAGGCTATGTGTAGATTTTTGGAACCTTAACAGGACATCATTGAAAGAAAAATACCCACTGCCCAAGATGTATTACATATTGCAGAAGGTGGTTGGGTCAGTCAGGATATCCGTGATGGATGGGTTCTCTAGTTACAACCAAGTGGCAGTCCACCCTGATGATCAGAAGAAGACTGCTTTCACCACCCCTTGGGAAACTTTCATGTATGCTCGCATGCCCTTTAGTCTTATTAATGTAGGGGCCACATTTTAGAGAGCTATGGATATAGCTTTTGTAGGGGAGAAAGACAATTTTGTAGTGGTCTATTTTGACGATATCACAGTCTTCTTTAAGACTGATGAAGAACACATCCTCCACTTGAAGCTCAACTTCGAGAAATGGAGGAGGTATGGAATATCTTTGAACCCCAAGAAATCATACTTTGCCTTGAGTGAGGGGAAGCTACTAGGACAAATAGTAGCACAAGAAGGAGTGAAAATGGATCCTAAGTGAGTCGAAGCTATCAGTCACATTCCTCTACCTTGAAATAAGAAAGAGGTCCAAGCCTTTTTGGGGAGAATCAATTTCTTGAGGAGGTTCATACCTAAATATGCAAAAATAGTGAAGGGTATTACAGATATGCTAAAAAGGAAAATGAAGTCAAGTGGAGCCCTGCGCCTCGATATTATTTTACTAGAATTAAAGAATCTTTGGCCAAAGCACTGGTACTAGTCAACCCTGACTACTCAATGCCTTTCTATATCTTTTATTTTGCTTCTCCGCATACTATTGCTATTGTTATGCTACAAAAGAATAAAGTTGGTTATGAACAACTCATCGACTTCTTCAACCAAGTCCTGAGGGATGCTGAGCTGAAATATAACATCTTGGAGAAACAAGTCTATCCACTATTCGAGGCTTTGAAGGGATTTCGAGTGTATGTGCTACAATAAGAAATCATAGCATTTGTCCCAAGGACACTGGTCAAGGACATCCTTGTGCAAGGAGACAGTGAAGGAAAAAGGGGTAGGTGGATAGAAAAGATACAAGAATATGAGTTAGAAATAAAGCCTACTAAGCTCATAAAAGGCCAAGGTTTGGCCAAGGTTTTATCAGAATCTAATTTCCAAGCTTTACGGATAAATTTGATAACAGAGGAAGGCAAAACAAAGGTTCAGTAGAATGGGATTAAAACATCAGACCAAAATATCTATGCTAAATATGTGAGATCATCCTGGTATAATAATATCATCCATTATCTCCAATTCGTGAGGTGCCCACTAGGGTTGGATAAATCCAAATACAAAACTTTGAGACTACAAGCTCAAAAGTATATCATATCCAATGGTCAACTCTATTGGAAGGACCTAGTGGGAGTTTTGTTGTTATGTTTGGTAGAAGGCGAAACTCATAAAGTGATTGAGGAATTTCATGGAGGAGTCTGTGGAGGCCATTACAACTGGAAGACCACAGCTCACAAAATCCTCAAGTTAGGATTCTAATGACCTACGCTATTTGGAAATGTTCATTCCCAGGTCAAGTCATGTTAGAAGTGCCAAGTGTTTGCTGAGGGTAAAACTTTTTCCTCTCCCCCTAATTCCAGTGCATGTGGAAGAACCCTTCATACAGTGGGGACCAGACTTCATAAGAGAAATAACCCACCTTCTAGTGGCCAACACAAGTGGATATTAACGACCACAGAGTATTTCACCAATTGGGTAGAGGCCATCCTATCCAGAAACGCCACAGACTCAGTGGTAATCAAGTTTATGGAGGAGAAAATATTATCTCTCTTTGGTTGTCTTATCAAAACTATCACTGACAATGCTCAAGTCTTTAAATTGGTAAAATTCACCAGTTTCTGCCAGAAACTCAATATCATCATCAGACACTCCACTACCTACTTTCCTCAAGGTAACGACTTAGCTGAGTCATCAAACAAAACTATGGTGAGAGTGATAAAGAGGACCATCACCGAGAATCAGAGGAACTGGGATACACAATTCAAGTTTTCACTCTGGGCGAACCGAGTAACTCCTAAACAATCCACTAGAAAATTGCCTTTCGAGCTAGCGTATGGAAAGGATACAATCTTCCCAATCCAATTGGCAATGCCAGTGGAAAATTTACTACAGGAAGCTGAGGAAGAGCCAAGCGCTTTGACATGAAGGATAAACCAACTGGTCAAACTTCATGAAATCAAAGAATAGGTGGGGGCTAAATTGGAAAATTACCAGCAGAAGATGAAATCCTTGTTTGACAAGAAGGCCAAGGATCGACCTCTTCAACCAGGAGATTTAGTTCTTTGATGGGACATCCTATGAGAAGAAAAATGAAAACATGGAAAGCTCGATTCACTTTGGTTAGACCCTTTTAAAATTTCAGAAGAGAAAGGAAATAATACGTCTCTGCTCAAAAATCTGGACGGTGAATCATTAGAACTACCAGTCAATGGTCATTTCCTCAAACTCTATTTTCAGAATTAAAGGTACCTGTCTTGCAACCATTGTAAATACTAGTGTGTGCATTGTAATTATTATATGAAATTTCTTGCTTCTATTGAAAATTCCATTTTCACAAAATTATCTTTAATTTAGAAAAGACTCCATCCCCAAAAGAGAAGTTCACAGTATGCAGGTTCTCAATGCATTGCAATTCAATGCCCCGTCCCCAGGTGGAGCCCATGTTGTTATGTTATGAAAAGAGAGTTCTAGTTGTACAAAGAGGGAAAAATAATAGAGATGTTTGGAGCTAGCCTCCAAGCCATAAAAGCACTCAAAGCTAAATCAGACACCATCCAATGGATAATGCTCGGAACTAGCTTTCCAATAGTATATGGAACTCCCCAAATGGACTCTAGAATCAAAAGTTAGAGTAGGTTGAAAGTTACCCTTGAAAACTAGAAAGCAAAGGAAAATGTTTAAGTTTAATCCTAGATCCCGCAAATCGGAGTTTTCTAAAGCAGAAGCAGGGGAGTGCATCAGCAATTAGAAATCAATGATCATTGATATCAGCTTATCGCAGATTGAAGGTCTGAGAGCATATTGCAAATCCGCGGATTAGGTGATGAGGCAATCGACACTTCATGTAGCCGAGCTCTGATAGTGCATATCAACATATCGACGACCGAGGAATCCATGGCACATGTCATATCGGCAGATCACAGGTCAGATGTCCGATATATTCGGGATCCTATATCGATGGGGTGAATTAGCAGGTCAGGCAGTGTGGAAAACTAAAGGTTCTAGCGATCCCGCATATCGACGATCGCAAATATCTAAGGTTCCAGCGACATGGCATGTCGACGATCATAACAGTGCAAGATCAACGCACCACAATTAGTGATAAAACAAATGACACCCTTACAAAGTTTCACTTGTGATGAAAAATGCTAGGATTTAAACCGATAGTACAAATCACTGGGAAAGGGCCAAAAACATCTAACAAAGGAAATCAACACAAAACCAAGGGAAGGCGGGCCCTTTTCTCTTTCCTCCAAGAGGCCACGTGGAGAAGTATTATTGGATCTGGTAAAGACATGGTGGTGCTGATGTCAGCATGACGTGGTAGTACGACGGACATGTGGCATGTATATCTGGCATTTTCAAGGGTCGAAAGAGGGCATATCCGAGTGACACATGTCACCACTCAGGAAGTTCCACGTGGCAGAGGATGACGTCACATTAGAGATCACAAATCAGCGTTTGCAGGTTGAGGCATGTTATTACATCAAGGTTAAAACCCCAATTGCGATCCGCTGAGAAAGGACCTCCGATAAGGGGGCTAGCCAGTGGTCACAGGGAAAGTGAAGAACCATGAGATAAGTAGAACAAACAATCTAGCATATCGACGATCGCAAGTATCAAAGAGTGCAATTAAAGGCGATGTTATGAAATCACCGATTACGATATCCCGGGTGGGCCAAATCGGCATTCAACGGTCGCAAGCTATAGAGGGAACAAAATCTTCCTTATTCTTTTTCAAGTGGGCCAAACCACATCGAGCATCAAAGATCGCAATGTTGGGGGATGAGGCACCAAAGGCGAACATTAAAAATCATCGATATGTGGGATTCCATGTAACAAAGGAAAAATACCCCCAGAGGGGAGCCCAAAGGCCCTAGCACTCGAGGACTAAGTGCCTGGTCATAGCCCCCAGTAACATGAAGCAAAAGGGGATAAAGTGGATCAGAATGCCCCATCCCGTAAGGACTTTTAATGGGAAATATTGATGCGATAGCTCTGCAACAAGGTAATGAATAACTTTAAAGGGGAGGTGGGTCGATAGTTGAGGCATTTAAGAAAGGAGATGGAGCATTAAAAAATTGGCATGTGTTGACCCTATAAGGCCCCTTTGGACATGAAATCGGGGTCGACACTGACAGAGTAAATGAAGACATGGATTCTCGAGAGGACTTGATGATCTAGCATGGTGCTCCATGCAGGGGGAAGACGAAGTACCACCCAGGCAACCTCTACTTCTATACTATGGCATGAAACTGATAGTTGACCACTCCTAGCTTTGAAGAATGAATGATTCGAGCAGTAAAGGCAAAAGTGACGGGAATCGGCTGAGTGAAACAGGAGGTCAGACCTTGGGCAAGCAACAACCTGAAGCAAAGGCGATCCCATGGATGGGTATGTAGATATTATATTGGCATTTTCATCTGATTTTTGAATCATTTTGTTATCCTATAATGTATCATCATTTAAGCAATTAATCTCCGGTAGTCATTTTTTGGCCACTGAGCCATCCCAGGCCGAGACAGCTAGTCGATCTGACAGCTGAGGCTTGATTGAGATATTTTATTGTAATTACTATTCAATGCTCCCCTCTCTAGATAAATAGTGGGAAGCAACACTTCCACTAGGTTCAGAATACAAAAGAAAAAAACTACATGTTATTTTCGAGACTATATGAATTTATGATATGCATCTTTAAGAATATTAAGGAAATGGTGGTGATTCCTCGTTCGAGTACTACAATATGTTATTCCTCTATTAGATTCCATTATGTTCATGTTTCCTCTCTGAATTCATGTAATCGTAGCTGCTAGAAATGTTTCATATGTTCTTAAAGATTCATTTCTATTGACTCGCTAATGCATGTGCCTGTATGGATATTTGATATTATATCTTTAAAATTGTGCTCCATGAGTCATCACACACATCCTATTTCATCCATTATGTCTACCTTTAACTCAGATAAGTGCAGAGTTCTGGAGGCTTCAAGCTCTATGCGATCAGTGTAGAATTACTGATGCTTCAAGCTCTATGTGATGAGTTACTCTATCTCCTTATCCTCTCTCATTGCTCTGCAAAAGCTTATTAAACTGTAGGTCCTTGAACTACTCAGCCTCCACTAGTTTATACATATATTTTAGTGAGTTGTATATGTGAAGCAGTACCAGAAATACATGGTTTATGCCTTTAGATAAATGACTCAACCCATGTTATTTATTATATATATGAATATATATACCAAAATATATGTGATGTCTTCAGTTTCCTGAGAATCATATGAGACATACAAAATCTAGACGTTCCAGGCACTATTCTTGTAAGCAATCTGAGGCTGTCTCTGGAAGCGCCAACAAGGGGGAAATGACGTGTCACAAATTATAACATGGCCATTTGTGGTCATGACACGTGGTAGTGACATGGCATGACAAGTGACAAGGAGATGATGTGGCAGTGACATAAAAAATGATGTGGAAACCTCAATATTTGTTCTAGGAATTGATTTTGTAAGGGTTCACAATGCTAAAATATTTCTGCATTTTGTCAAATCTTTGGAGTCTGGAGGAAAAAGGTCATTTGGGCATTCAATGCTCTAAAGATGTATGTAGTATGTGCCATTAACAACCAACCCAAATCCAAATTTGACTAAGTCCAAAAAGACTTGGTTTAGGTTCCAATGGGTTATGGTTCCATTAAATGATGGATATCCAACTATACAATCATTCACAGGTGCAAACAACAAGCACCTTAAGCCCAAACCCAGATACAATATTGAGCAGATGCACAACTTAGCACACGTTTTGAAGTAGAGGTGGACCCCGCATCAACTCCAATGTGTTATCCAGGCCGTGAGGCATCCAATGATGTAATTTCGTTGTGAAGGGAAGTGGGGACCGAATACTAGATCCTTGGTTTATCTAAATGCAAGGTTTAAAAGCATTATTCGACCATCCAACCATTTAGTGGTGTAGTCTAGTGTCAACGAAAGTGGGGGTCAAATACCAGAATCCTATATTCATCCAGATGTGAGGGTATTTGGGTCAAGAGGCAATATGATTACAAAGAGTCAATGTGAAGGATAACGGATGGAATATTGGATCCCCAAATTTTACCAAAGGCATGAATATCCAAGCCTAGACCACATCCATGAGCACATTACCAAGCACATATTGGAAAAGGATTGATTACCAGATCTTGTAGGAGTTTCATTATAATGGGAAAATGCCATATTGCAAATACTATGAGGCTAAGCTTATTTGAGCCTAAGTTATTGGTCTCGAACCATGGTCATATGGTCCATGGTGTTTGAATCTCTGGGGCCATGGCTAAGAAATTTGGAATTTTAGGTGCTAAATTTAATAAAATGAGGATGAAATTTTGGTATTTTCAGGATGCCAAAAATGAAAAACACCCAAAACTACAAAAGGGTCAAAGCTTAATGAAGGACCAATTAAAGTATGAATATGACAAATCTAAGAGATCAATGTCTATAAAATAGAAATCAAACAATGTGAATTTGAATTGTCTCATATTCTTGTATAATGAAGGTGAAAAGACTATTGTGGACAAGCAATGTGTGGAAATTCATGAGAGGGAGTGATGTTGCAGAAAAAATATATAAGTTATGTTCCTGATTGGGCATAAAGTAAGAGACTGTGTGCATAAGAGTACTTGGAAAAGGTTGAAACTGCTAAATGTCAAGAGTATGAAGCATATATGAGATAGAGTGTGCAAAGGAGAGTTAAGCAGAGGCCGAACTTATAGATTAGTTGGAATATGAAGTTGTTGTGTACAAGAAAATTGTTGGTTTGGAGTGTTGAAGATTTATTTGTTCAAAAAGAGTTGTTTCCATGTGAAAAATTATAAGGGAGTTACTTTTATCAGAGGTAAATCCATTTGAATAAAAAAACCAGAGGAAGAGAGGGTGTTGCAATGAAAATATTGGAGAATTTAGGTTGATCTAATCTTAAATTGAGTAGTAGGGGATTAGAGTCTCCTTTAGGTAGGTGCCTGTAAAGATCTAGGGGTTGATGCCTACAAACAATGGGAGTTGTTGCTTCCAACAAGTAGGTTCTTACAAAGAAAAGGGGATTAGAGCCTTATGTAGGTTGGTGTCTACATAATATGATGTAAATTGAAGTTGGTGCTTGCATTTACATTAAAATTAAATGAATATTGTAGTGTTCTCTTCTATGGGTTTCCATGTAAACATCCCGTGTCCAATTCTTGATGTGATTGATGCATTATTGTTTTGTTGAATGTGTTTGACTGGATAAATAGTTATTAAATTTTATATAATATTGATTCATCTCCCATATCAATATTATTATAGTTTCCAACATGATGAACAATGTCCTTATCCAGTATTTGGACAAGTTCGTGCTAGTATTTATTGATGATATTTTGGTTTACTAAAAAACCAGTGAAGAACATGAAGAGCACTTGAAGGTGGTGTTGCAACTACTATGGTAACATAAATTTTATGCAAAACTTATTAATGTTCTTTATTCCAATCACAAGTACAATATTTGGGACATGGCATTTCAAATGAAGGAGTAGTTATGGTTCTAGAAAATATCAAGGCCATATTGGAGTGGCCCACTTCCCGACATGTTACAGAGGTCGGATCCTTAATGGGATTGGTTGGATATTATTGATGGTTCATTTAAGGTTTTTCAAAGATTGTAAAATCAATCATAGCTTTACAAAATAAAAGAGTAAAATTTCAATAGACATTAGAGTGTACAACTAGCTTTGATCAAATTAAGCACTTGCTCACACATGCACTTATTTTGAAGACCTAGGGAAGAATTTCCTAGTTTGCACAAGTGCCTAGAAGGAAGGACTAGGTGGGGTCCTCATGCAAGTAGAGCATGTAATCTACTATGAGTTAAGGAAATTAAATGTGCACAAGATGAATTGTGTCACTCGTGACTTGGAGCTAGCAACACTTGTGAATGTGTTGAAGGCGTGGAGGCACTACTTGTATGGGAGAAGGCTTGTGTTGATGTTAGATCATGGAGGGACGATATACTTGTTTGATCAACCCAAGTTAACTACTAAACATGTGAGATGGTTCTATTTGATTAGTGAATTTGATTTTGGAATTAAAAAAAAAACTTTAAGGGCAAGGAAAATTAGGTAGCAGATGCACTTAGTAGAAGTCTACAAGTATCTTACTTGGTAGCCATGAGCACTGATTTGATAATCACCCTATGAGTGACCTTAGTAAAGATTTATTTAACAGAAGGTATTACAGACTCATGTGCTGGTGTTTGTGTTTTGTGTTATTGAAACAACAGATCGATCAAACTACCAATACACAAACATTTTGAATGGAAAGACAGCAGAGAAATGCAATAAGCAGACACAAAGACACAGACAATTTTTAATAAGGAGTTCACCCTATTCTCCAGGGCTACGTCTCTGGTCCAGCTTCAGTGGTGGCCTTGTTTTATTATGTCTTTGAGTAGAGAAATTACAATACATGGACTCAAAATGAGTTCTCCTAAAGCAAATTTTGCTTGGCAGGGTGGTTCTTGGATTCCCCATGCCACTTGGAGTAGGCAAACTCTTATTCTTCCTACCTGCTCTGTGACCCTCGGTCTAAAGTGGAAAGAGCCAACTGTGATGCTCAATCCGGACAGATTCCTCTATGGGAAGGCTTGATTCTTCAAGCTCTCTAGTGCTCGATGCTACCTGTGGTCAGCTCGACCCTCTATCCCCTCTGCTTGGCTTTACTGCTCTCTGTGCTCAGTCCTCCTCTTAGGGTTCACTGTTCACTATCTCTCTTGGTCACTTGGACTCTTCGATCTGAATCTCCCTTCTGATCTCTCCCTCATTCGACTACCTCTGTTCATGGTTTTAGTCATTCAATCCTCGACCTGTTCATTTCCTCTTCTTTCTGCGTCGATTCGCCTGTCGCCCGTGTTCTTGGAATTCCCTGTTCAGTGTCAGCATAACGCTCAGGAAGTAACCACGTGTCTCCATCGGAACTGCGCCAGCCTGCTTGCCGATTCATTGCTTTCTCCACCATGGCGGTCAACAGATTCTAAATCCTCTTAAATCGCGGCTTTATCCCCTGTCAATTCTTCTCTGTTTATCGAGCGCAATCTCAGCCGTCCGATCTGGGCTCCTCCAGATCCATCATCATTCGCACGTCGAGTACGGTTGACTTGCTCGACCGATAACGCGCGATCGCGGTGGTTTTTCTCTCTCCTCCGCTACCACGGGTCGATCACTGATTGTGATCGCTCCGCTTTCTCAAAAACCTCTTACCGTTCAAGAACATCCCGATCAAACTGTCGGTTTCTAGGCCATGGGTCCCACCATCGTACATTGGCGCTTTTTCCTTTTTTCACCCATGGTCCTCTGGCTCCCCAATGTGACCCAGTGCTTAAGCCCTACCATTTCAGCCCTGTTTGCCCAGCGATGCGCGTTAGAACTAACATTGAAAATCAACTCCTTTTCCCATTCCGGGGCTCCCAGGGGCTATTTTGACATCCTGCACAGTCTCCATGGACCTCGGTCAGCGCGCTTTGACCGAGGTCCTCGTCATTCCACACTGGCTGCCATGGCCACTGGTTCAGGGTGTTTTCGATTGCTGTTTTGGATTCTTCAAGGATTTGTTCGACCTGTTTTAGTCATGGTTCTATGACAATCGTTTATGGATCCGATTCGGATCACGACCTCCCAACCGAAAAGCTTTTGGACCACCAAAAGTTGGTTTTCTTTTAAGAATCGAATAAGTGAGGAAATTGATGTCTCACTTGTCCAACCTCAATCCACTTCGCATTGATCGACTTTGAACCTTTAAGCCCAATTCTGAGGTATTCCACCTATCCACTATGCGTCGTCCTTACCTTTCTGTCTAGCACTGTATCTTCCTGCAGCTCATTAAGATATTCTGGTAGTAGATCATCAACAGAAGGCAATTGAATCTACTCTTCAAGGTCCTCAATCATTGAAGGTTCAAACAATATCAAGCAATCTGTGTTCACGACTAAGTAGATGTACATGTAAGCTAGAAGATCAAGGCGAAAAGCATTTTCACCAATCTTCTCAAGTATCCTAAAGGGTCCATACCTGATAGGTTTTAGCTTCTTACCTTCACCTTGCATTCTGTCCTTGCTGATATACAACTAGACTTGGTCTCCAACTTGAAAACTATGCTCCATCTGATGCTTATCATGCCTAGCCTTGTACTTGGCCTGGCTCCTTTCTAGCTGTTCCTGTACTGCCTGGTGGATCTCCTGGATCTGTTCAATGAACCTAGTGGCTTTGTCCACATCACTGTGTCCCTCAACCATGGTATCTTTGCTAAAGACAAAATCCAAGGATACCTTGGTATGAAACCAAAGCAGGTCTCAAAAGGAGATCTCTGTGTAGAAGAGTGTTTGGATCTATTGTAAGCATGCTACACATAGCACAAGTGCTCATCCCAAAGCTTAGGATGTTTGCTGCAATATCCTCTCAGTAACTGGATCACTGTCCTGTTTACTACTTCTGTCTGGCCATCTGTTTGGGGATGAAAAGCTATGCTTTTCTTTAATTTGATGTCCATTAGTTCCCACAAACTAGACCAAAACTTCCCCACAAATCGGGTGTCTCGATCAAATATAATAGAAGTGGGTAATCCAAAATGAACCCATACATGTTCAAAGAATAATTTTGCAGTCTGTTCAGCTGTAATCTGTTTGCTATAGGGTATCAAAATACACATTTTGCTGAACCTATCCATAATAACATATAGATAATCATGACCTTTCCTAGATTTGGGCAGTCCTCCAACAAAATCCATGGAAATGCTCTCCCAAGGGTGAGAGGGAACTGGCAATGGAGTGTACAAGCCTAGTTTTCTATTGCTGGGCTTGCTTTTAGCACACATAGTACACCCCTTTACATATCTAGAAACTGTCTCATTCATTTTTGGCCAATAACATAACCTTTTTAGCTGTGCAACTGTTTTACTTATCCCAAAGTGACCTGATATCAGAGAAGTGTGTGCTTCCCTAATTATCTTTGCTCTCTTAGTTTGTGGAATGCAGAGTTTCCCACAATGATATAAGAGTCGGTCCTTCACATGATAGTCCAATTCTTCTACTCTCTTGCCGTGACTCAAATTTGAATATACATCTTTAAAGTCCATGTCCTGAGCATACTATTCTATGTAGCTTTCATGTAGTACAGAATTATGCATAAGGATGGTAGATGCACTTATAATGGGTCTAGATAACATGTCTGCAACCTTGTTATGTATGCCCTTTTTATATCTGATGACTAAATGAAACTATTGTAGAAAACCCATCCATCTGTAATGTCTTGATTGTTGCAACTTAGTTTGGGAGTGTAGATATTTAAGTGGCTGATGATCAATATGTATTACTGTTTCTTTGCCCATTAAATAATGTTTCCACTTTTTCACACTCTGAACTAACGCATACAATTATTTATCATAGGTAGGATAGTTAACTACTGCACGATTAAAAGTCTCTGAATGATAACATATGGGTTTACCGTGCTGTGTCAACACTACTCCCATGGCATAGTCACTGGCATCAGTATGTATCTCAAATGGTCTCTGTAGATCTGGCAGTGCTAGTACAGGTGTTGTACTAATTTTGTCTTTCAAGGTGTCGAAGGCTTTCTGCTGTTTCCCTCCCCACTGAAACACCTTTTTCAATCCTGTCAAAGCATGTAAGGGAGTTGCAATTGAGGAAAAGTTTGAAATGAACTTCCTCCAATACTGTGCTACTCCTAAGAAGCTTCTCACTTCTGTAGCAGACTTGGGTTTAGGCCAATTTACAATGATTGCCACTTTAGAGGGATCTATTTTCAATTCACCTCCCCCTACTACATGCCCCAAATAATTTAGAGAGGTTTTGCCAAATTCACATTTTGAGAGTTTAACATAAAGTTTTTCTCTTTTCAAAACATCTAATGTCTGCTTAACATGCTTTAAATGTTCTTCCCACGTTTTACTAAAAATCAAAATGTCATCCAAATACACAATAAAAAAATCATCAAGAAAAGGTCTAAGTACATCATTCATTAATCTCATGAAAGTAGTAGGGGCATTGGTTAAGCCAAAAGGCATAACCAACCATTCATACAATCCCTGCTTTGTTTTGAAAGCAGTATTCCATGCATCTTGCTCTACAACTCTGACCTGATGGTATCCACTGTGAAAATCCAGTTTGGTGAAATAAACAGCTTCCTTCAATTGATCTAAAAGATCATCTATGCGAGGAAGGGGATAACAATTTTTTATCGTTATTTTATTCAGTGCTCGGTAATCAATGCACATTCTCCACGAGCCATCTTTCTTTCTCACCAAAATGATTGGTGACCCACATGGTGATGTGCTAGGCCTGATGAACCCTTTCTCGAGCAACTCCTGCACCTGCTTCTTGATTTCAACATTCTCTAAAGCAGATAACTTGTACATCACAATGTTAGGCAAAGGAACATCTTGCTGCAAAATAATATCATGTACTATTTCCTTTTTGGGTGGCAGACCTTGAGGTTCTTAAAACAAGACATCATACTCTGAAACAATCTTTTCTATATCAGCTTGCGAATAAGAATTACAACCCTCAAATACATCAATTTTTTCATGTTTCTTTTCTTTTACAACCATTAGTAAGAACTGTTTGCATGAATTTATCATTCTTTTCATCTGTCCTGGGTTTATGAGAGTATAATTATTCTTGAGCTTATGAACTCTTACAAAGTATTCGATTCCATCTTTAACAAGTAGATACTTGTTCTCAACTCTATAGAAAATAGCCTTTCTATCATACAAGTAAGGACTTCCTAAAACAATTCCACATATATCCAAAGGAATTACATCTAACTCAACCTCATCTACAAATGCTGACCCAAAAGAAAACTTGAGTTTGCACTGTCTAGTCACTTGTAGTTGTGCTTTATCATTCAACCATCCTAGTGGGTATGGCTTCTTATGAGGTGTAGTTGCTAATCCAATTTCTTTACAATTGCTTCAGAAATCAGATTTACTTGTGAGCCGCTATCAAACAAAGTATCAATCTCTTGATATTTGGAAACAACTTGAATATGGAAAAGCTCACGCCTTTTTCTCTCATGTTCTTCATCAATAACA
The DNA here is from genome assembly GCA_031772625.1 of Pinus tabuliformis. NCBI lineage: Eukaryota > Viridiplantae > Streptophyta > Pinopsida > Pinales > Pinaceae > Pinus > Pinus tabuliformis. The sequence goes on from CM062812.1 coordinate 30,156,154, forward strand.
GATTGAGCAGAATTACTAGTAGATGCTTAAGAATTCTTACCTTTTATACCTGTGGGTGCTATGATTGTTTCATCTCCCGAGTCTGACCCCAAATCTCTCTGAATAACTGCAGCAATCGTCTTCTTCTTGCCCTCAGACTTCTTAGGTCTCAGCTCTGGATGCAGAATCCAATAGTGCTCATCATCATGCCCCTCCTTTTTATAGTGAGTGCATGAAGATTTGCCTTTTTGTGCAGTGTTGGCCTTCCTTGCTTTCTATTTCTGCTTTCTTTTCTCCTTGCTTTTGCTTACAGTGAGTTGGGTTGGTCTCCCAACTTCTGGATTTCCATTCTTTCCTCTTGCTTCTAGAGAGTAGCTTGTACAGATACCTCATTATACTAGTGGGATTAAACATGAGGATAGTGTGCCTCATGTAGCTGTGTAGACCCCCAATGTACTTCAAAAGAGTTTATGGTGAGTCTAATGAAATACCTAACATCAATGCTCTCTTTCGGAACTCTTGAGTATACCCTTGTACACTTTGCCCTTTCAACTGCCAAAGAGTTTGCCAACTCATCATGGCTTGTTGCATGTAGGCCAATGGATAGAACTGCTTTCTGATGGCAGAAACAAAGTCACCCCAGACAAAGATGGTATTACCATGCTTCTTCACATTAGCTTGGTTTCTGCCTTCCCACCAAACCAAGGCAGTGCCTCCTAGGCGTAGGCTTGCCATCTGAACCTTACTCTTGTCTGAGTCTATGTTTTGCACCCTACAATACACATCAATTTGTCTTATCCAGTTGTCCAACTTTTCAACATTCAACTCTCCATCATATATAGGAAAATCAAATTTAACATCTAACTTAATCAAAGATTCTTTCTTATTATGCCGAGGGATACTAGGAGGTGTAGGAAAGCTTTCTTCTTTTTCCTTCCATTTGGAGTGGTCATGGGAATGAGGTTCATCTTCTTATTTATCTTGCTTAGAGCCTGATGAATCCTCACCCCTATGCTTTCTAAAGTCCCTATACATTTCTTCCACCATGGACTTTATAGCTAGGAAACTTTCTAGGAATTGAGGGTCTGGCCCTACAGAACCTTCTTCTGACATTGTCTTTTGAGAATAGACTCTCCCAATTTCAGGATTAGTTTCCACCAATTCTCTTTCTCCTAACTTGAGTTTTGATCTAGTGATCATTCACATCTAAACCAACACAAGCTTGTCTAACCTTATAGCCTAGAGCTCTGATACCACTTGATCTAATAATCACCCTATGAGTGACCTCAGTAAAGATTTATTTAACAAAAGGCATTACAGACTCATGTGCTGGTGTGTGTGTTCTATGTTATTGAAACAACAGATCGATCAGATTGCTAATACACAGACATTTTGAATGGAAAGACAACAGAGAAATGCAGTAAGCAGACAAAAAGACACAAACAATTTTTAATAAGGAGTTCACCTTATTCTCCAGGGCTACGTCTCTGGTCTAGCTTCAGTGGTGGCCTTGTTTTATTATGTCTTTGACTAGAGAAATTAAAATACAGTGACTCAATATGAGTTCTCCTGAAGCAAATTTTTCTTGGCAGGGTGGTTCTTGGATTCCCCAAGCCACTTGGAGTGCACAGACTCTTATTCTTCCCACCCGCTCTGTGACCCTCAGTCTACAGTGGAAAGAGCCAACTGTGATGCTCAATCTGGACATATTCCTCTATGGGAAGGCTTAATTCTTCAAGCTCTCTGGTGCTCGATGCTGCCTGTGGTCAGCTCGGTCCTCTGTCTCCTCTACTTGGCTTTACTGCTCTCTATGCTTAGTCCTCCTCTCAGGGTTCACTGTTCACTATCTCTCTTGGTCACTTGGACTCTTTGATTTGAATCTCCCTTCTGATCTCTCCCTCATTCGACTGCCTTCGTTCATGGTTTTAGTCATTCGATCCTTGGCCTGTTCGTTTCCTCTTCTTCCTGCGTCGATTCACCTGTCGCCTGTGTGCTTGGAATTCCCTATTCGACGTCAGCATAACGCTTAGGAAGTAGACATGTGTCTCCATCGGAACTGCGCCAGCCCACTTGTTGATTCGTTGCTTTCTCCACCGTGGTAGTCAATGAATTCCAAATCCTCTTAGATCGCGGCTTTATCCCCTATCAATTCTGCTCTGTCTATCAGGCATAATCTCAACCGTCTGATCTGGGCTCCTCCAGATCCAACGTCATTCGCACGTCGAGCACAATTCACTTGCTCGGCCGATAATGCACGATCGCGGAGGTTTTTCTCTCTCCTCTACTGCCACGCGTCGATCGCTGATTGTGATTGCTCCGCTTTCTCCAAAACCTCTTACCGTTCAAGGGCGTCCCGATCAAACCGTTGGTTTCCAGGCCGTGGGTCCCACCATCGTACATTGGCGCTTTTTCCTTTTTCCACCCGTGGTCCTCTGGCTCCCTGATGTGACCGAGTGCTTAAGCCCTACCATTTCGGCCCTATTTTCCCAGCGATGCGCGTTAGCGCTAACATCGAAAACCAGCTCCTTTTCCCATTTCAGGGCTCCCAGGGGCTATTTTGACCTCCTGCGCAGTCTCCATGGGCCTCGGTCAGCGCGCTTTGATCGAGGTCCTCATCGTTCCACGCCGGATGCCATGGCCACTAGTTCAGGGTGTTTTTGATTGCTATTTTGGATTCTTCAAGGATTTGTTTGACCTGTTTTAGTCACGGTTCTATGACAGTTGTTTATGGATCTGATTCGGATCAAGCACTTGTCAAATTGACACCAGAGAAAATATTAAAGAGGAATTGCTACATGATGATCATTTCCAGTATGTGAAGTGATCTAGATTAGATCATTATATTGTTTTTCATCCATATCAATGCTTTTAGAGTGAAAATGTGGAGGAATTAGCCCATAGGACCATTTTATCGATGGGACCCAATGTGGCATATTGGGGTCTAAAAATTTCTATAAGCATTTTAAGGTGTCAAATGACATTTTTTTGGGTAAAAATTTGCCACTTTAGTAGTTCCAAAATTTTTATTCCTATTCTACGCAAAGATACCTTTCCAACAATACAAGAATCACCTCTATTGGAGTTCATATGCAAAATTTATGCCATTCAGAAGTTGACCTTCCTAATTCAACCACCATAATTGAAGAGTATGCCACATTAGCCCCCTTTACTCATGGAAAATTGGATAGCCACATGATAATTATGAACAAGACTTTAAAAGATTCCATATTGTAACTCTAGTTAAGAATGGAAGGAGTCAAACCTAACCACTAGTAGGCTATCGAGTTGTGTTATAATCGATCCACTTGGAGGAAAAGGGGTTCCATTCTTTTGGGGGGAATTTTGTTCCATAGACGACAAGAGTAGCTTAGAGGAATAGGGAGAGAAAACACAAAGAGGATTTTGTGCACTATAGTAGCCCATTTCCCTATAATCCTTAAAAGATAAGTATTCTATATCTTTCTTCTTTGATTATTGCTATTGTTTTTGCTATTAGTTAATCTCTTGTCTTTTTCTTGGTTGTAATTTTCCTTCCATGACCTCCCAGTGAGGATTGCAGGCACAAAGTGAAGGCTGCCAAATATTTGGCAACAGATGGAAGAAATGAAAGAACGAAGCAAAGTGTGTGATAAGAGGACTCTCCCTTAATTGTGAGTTGAGTTGAGAGATATTGTGCTAGATTAAATTCAAGCATAGAGGGAGATGGAAGATCGACACATTTGAAGGATGCATGCAACAAATGGCAACATAAAAACTACAAAGCAAAATTTAAATAGAATGTTCTCCTAGAAAGAGGGAGATGATCATTTGCTCCAATATTGAGAGGTACACTTCTGTTAGAACTATTACGATGGATTTGAAATTGCACCAGGTGGATGCATAGATTACTTCCCTCAATGAATTAATTGAAGAAGAATAATTGTACATAGAGATACTTTTGGGATTTGAGGTGCAGTCTCATGATTAAAGAAGAATTTGTAAGATCACAAGCATAAACGTTAGGCTTGATATTATTGGATTGATTGATCGTATATGATTTATCTATGATGAAAGGAGAAGGACTCATGTGATAGAGGGAGCAGCCATAAAGCCTTGCTTTAACTTTAGAGGGAGTGGACCTATGATTTCGAGATGATGTATTTACATTGTTATGCTAGATAGCTAAAAGTTAGTAGTGGCATAGGGAGCAGACAAAATGACCACTGTAGGATATGTCTCAGTGTGAGATGGAGTGTCCAGTTAGGATGACAGGGAAGCAATTGTGGTGATAGACCCAATAAAAGGGTCAATGTACCAAAATAGTACAATATGTCATGGAAAAATCAATTATAATTTGAGATTTGTCTCAAATAGTGAAGTACAATTACATGTTGGGCAAAGAGTGCTAAAGATAGAAAGAGTTCATCAAGATATTGCTTTAGTTCAGGCTCCATTATAATTTATTGGATAAGCATGAAGAAAATATCTATCACACTCAATATTGTAGAGGTCAAGTATATTGCATCTAGATTGGCAAGATGAGAAGCAATATGGCTTCAAAGGCTACTTGCGAGATTGTCTTGATTAGGTGCATATGAAGACCATAATGACATGTCGAACCACTATGGTATTCAGTATCGAGATATGGTACAGAAAAAAGAAAAGTGGCTTCAGTATTATTCTACAATATAGCAATTCGCTGGAAAAGCCTTTGTCCCCAGGTGAAGTCTATATATGTACACTTCAGGGACAAGCTTGGACTTGTTGAGAATGCCTCTCATTGAGAGGGAGTGTTGATGAGATAACATCATGGACTAACATTCTCTCTGTGTCAAATATATTGACCTAAATTAGGGAGAATGGTCTAGTAAAGGACTGATATTCTCTCTGTGTCAAGTATACTGACTCGAATTAGAGAGAATGGTCTGATAGAGGACACATATTCTTCTAGTGTCTAGTATGTTGACCCGAATGAGGAAGAGTGGTCATGGAGGTTTATTTAGCATAAAGCCTTGGATTGTGCAGCTAGATTTTGGCCTTTGATGATTCACCATGTGTCATTAACCCAAATGATGGTGAACCAAGACTAGTCAAGATGCCATGTGTCAGGTATCGACCCAAATTATGGTGACTAGTTGTATGTTAAATGATATCCCATGTGTCTGAAGTACTGACCCAAATTATGGTGAGCACACACCATAGGTCTAAAGTACTAACCCAAATGATGGTGATTAATTGATGCAATTGATTTACCATGTGTCTAAAGCACTAACCCAAATTATGGTGAGGATATACCATAGGTCTGAAGTGCTAACCCAAATTATGGTAAATGGTTGATGTTATTGATGTACCATCCATGAGAATTGTTGACCAAATTATGGTAACTTATTTTACCATGTGTCACAATTGTTGACCTGATTATGGTACTTCGATTTGTTATAACCTTTTCTTAGAGAAATCTATCAACATGAGAACATTTGGATAATCATTATGAATACCTCCCTAGCTAAGAGGGAGTGTTGAATTTTTGTAGCTATGGTTGGTTTTCATAATTGTCATTTTTTCTCATTGATGTGTTTTGTAAAGCATGTTCTTCATGCTATAGTCAAAAGAAAAATATTAAGGGCATGTTGTTCCTGTCCTTTGCGAAAAGAAGAAAATTTGATTTTTTGAAAATATATTTTTGGCTCCAAAATAAGCAAAGTCAATCTCTTCCTAGTCAAGTCAACCCCAACCTAAGAGGCAACCATTCAACCTGGCAAAAAACTATAAATATGAGGCATTAAACCTCCCTTCCAAGCAAGAAATTTTGATTTATCTAAGGCAACAAAAAATCTTTATCTAAGGCAGTGAAGCACTATATTCAAGAACGAATCCGAGAACATAAATTTTGAGGCATGGTATAGGACCACAAATCTTGAGGCAAGGTGTAGAACCAAAATTCTAATGACAAGTTGCAGAACCAAAATTCTTATGACAAGTTGCAAAACCAAAATTCCTATGACAAGTTGCAGATCAAAATTCATGGATGAATAAGTAGATCGAAATTCTGATTAGCACTGAGTTAATTAGGAGGCAATTTGGCCCAAGATTGATTTAGCTATCTTGTTGGTATGTTTGACCTTATATTTGACTAATGTATCTTTTTTGAGCTTGATGATTTATCTAAGGAAAAGGTCATTGGGTTTTCCCCATGCGAGTTTTCCCAATGTAAATGCTTGTGTTCTTGATTTGTCTATCTCTTCATGATCCTATTGTCTATGGTTGAAGATCTATTAAAATTGGAAACTAGTGCCAAATTCAAATTTGGACAACTCATTTGATGGAGATGATTATTGCATTGAATTCCTGTTTTCGAGAGGACCAAAATCAACCTAAAGATCATCAAATTTGGATAAGAAGAAATGTGTTTTTGAATTTATGCCCTCACATGTGCAAATTGTCAAGGTCAGCCACATCATCATGTAGGCTCGTGAAGCCCAAGAGACATGTCACTTCACCCTCAAAAATTTGTATAAATAAGAGAGACCTCCAACCTCATTTGGCACTTAACTCTATCACACAATCATCTCTCTCCTTCTATGATTGGTTCATACAACTTATTGGGTATATTTTTTCCTTGCATGTGTGGCAACAAAAGGAAAAATTGTAGGACAAATTACAGGGCCGAAATATTAGAGTTTATTGTCGGTTTGATTAGCATTGACGATGCGTATTTTGAACACATTTGACTGTGGTTTTCATGCCATAATTCCATTTTTGGAAGCCCACATTGATTGGCATAGGAGCTGAGGTATTCTAGGCACATTGACCGAGGCTGATCGCAGAGTTGACGCAAATTTCAAGTGAAAATTTTGACCAAGTTTGACCACCGATTTAGTGACTATTTTGCGTTTTCTTTGACCACTTCAGAAGGCCAAGTTCAACTACCTTTGGTTGAGCTCCAAAAAGGTCTGTTTGCTGCTGTTGAAATTTGATGACTAAAAAAAGTTTCCTACAATCCCAACTTGGTTTTAGTTTCACCTTATCACTCCCATTAAGTTAAATTCCCTTTCCCATAAACATACATTCGACATATAGAATTTTGGAAATGAAATTTTCAGATTAAAACTCATGGGACTTTCAACACATGTTTAAAATAAATATGGACATAAACAGACCAACAACACACATAAAAATACACATAGATTTTTGGTCAACTTAGACCTAGGCAAAACCCCTTCAATCTTCTCCGGGGAAAACCTGTTAGAGAGATCTTCAAATTTATTTATCTTTCAAGTTCAGGAAAAATACATTTGCAGAAAAAACAAAACAATGAAATACAACTTATCTCTTCAACCCAAAACTCCTTGAAAACCATGGCCACTTTGCCTCAATTTCTATGCCCACTTGAAGCTAAAAATATGTATTGTACGAATACGACTATACGAATTGTATTATATGGATTTTTGCACAGCTGTACCGACTATACGGATTTTTTTTCAAAAAAAATTCTGAAAAACTTCTCTCGAATGGCATGCAACTCACAACGTTCAATGTTGTTCATATTGTACCTTCTGTTGTCTTCTATGCCTCGATTTATGTGCCCAACTTTGCCCATAAATCACTCCTTCAACTTGCTGCAACAAATTTATCCTTTAGACATTTTATCTAGCTCTCAGCCACTTTTTTCCAATCTGCTTTGAAGAATGAATGCAATCACTCTTTTCTTTTCCCCCTTTTGTTTCCCTAAATGACTTTTGGGCAACCCTAAGATCTAATGGATTAGATTCATTTAGATCAAGGGATGAGAATAAATGTGCATTTAATTCTCACTTTCTATTTTTTAACTCACCCATTAAATAGAGTACCCATATTGTACTTTATGTCTAAAGTCACTTTTCACTTTATAATTTAACATTGACTTTACCACTTATAAAGTCACGTTCACTTTATAAAGTCACACTTAGGAAAAGAATTATTTTGGACACTTTTCCGTAGGTAGAGACTAACCCATGTGAAACCACTTGTCCAAGGTACGTTAAAAATCAACAATTGCTGCATTGACCATTGTTGACTTTCTGGTTAGGGAAGAATTTGACTGCTATTGTCTGCTGCAGAAAATTACATATTTGACAGGGTTGCTTTGATCATCAATTGGAAAATAAATTTTTACTTTATTATACTCTCTCTCTGTGCTGAACATTTGATATAATAATAAAAAGAATTGATCAAAGGGTTTCCCTATTGGGGTTTTTCCTTGGAATCCACCAAAACTGGTGTCCTCTTGTATTGGCTTGTCTTCTACATTTATGTTTCATGTTCTTTCATCAATTACTATCATATGATGATGGTTAATCTGATTGCTAATGGATTAACAAAATTAATAATGGGCTAATGGATTAATGAAGTAACTGAACTAAGCAAAGAACATCTTAACTCAAAAATTAACATGGTATCAGAGCTAAAGTGAGGACAAACCCAAATAAGGGAGAAAGAAATTATTAAGGATTCATCACATTAAAGGACAAAGACGACCCTAGGACCAAGCTCCTTGTGGAATTAAGTCAAATTATAGGCATGATTTCAAGCCATAGTCTCTAGGCCAAAAACCTAATCAAGAAAAGAAAAGAAAGGTGAGGGGCATATAAACCCTGATTTGGAAGTCTGAGGAGCTAATCAAATAGCCCACACAAAGCCAAGTTGTTTGTCAAAAGAATCGCAGTCCAGAGGTCTGAAATCAATTTAGGAGATCCGAAATTCAGAAGCATAGTGCGTATATTATCTAAATAGCTATTTGGAAAACATTTTGAAGTTGTTCTCTCACTTGAGAAAAGAAGCATCCAAGTCCGAGTTTACTGAAGGCTTTTCAAGCTAAGTTGAATGAAGAATTTATTTCTGTGATATAACTTTGTGGCGAGGGGAGTTTTGTCAATATCAAGATAGGTCAAATCTCGCCTTAGAATAGGAAGTAATATGTGGGTTTTCGCTGAAGTAATTTGAAGGTAATCCGAGCTCTGTTCAGGCATCTTTCCGTGAAAGATTATAACCTGATCTTAGACCTCTTTCTTGAGGTCTTTTGATCATTCTCAAGGCTAATTTTGTGACTGTTGAAAGGGTTTCTGAGGCCTGGTGTAAGGGTTTTCTGTGACAGACCTCTTAGCATTATTTGTCAAGACAATTTGAAGCAAGCAATCAACCTCTTTAAGGCAGCATCATCGCTTTTGTTCAAAACTGATCTGGAAGTGTTATATGGGAAATTCATGCAAGATACTGGCTGAAAATTCGTTGACCTAGTCTAATGCACTTCAAGGAATATTTCTGCCTCATTTAGGGCAGAAACAAGGCAACCCTCTCCAGGACAACTTACCATGAATAATTTGATCTGAATCTAATGATTGTGTGATCTGAGATTGTTGCACTCTAGCATCTTGGATGAAGGTCAATTTATGAAGTAGCAGATGTGTGAAATAATTGTAGTCTTAATCTGAATAAGAGTTACATTGAAGTTACTTAAGTCAAGTGTCAAGTGAGGCCTGCCTATATCTCTGAACTCTCAGAAGGTTTAGTCACAACAGTGGAAACTCTATGAATCTGAAGCACAACATCTGAAGCAGTAAGGTTTTCCTTCTCCATCATGTTGGGAGGCATTTTCAAACATATCTATGGGATACTGTAGTTTCCTTTCTAAAGGAATCAAAGGCTAATCAGTTCCGTGTCAATTATGAGAAGTAATTTCATTAAGGCATTCATACTTGGCTCGTCTGAAGGAAGTTTCAATATCAACACGTTAGGATCATGGACAGTGTGAAGCATGAATCCTGATCACAAGGAAGCAAGTTATCAAAAGAAACTTCAAGCACTTCTATTGATAGATATACATCTCATCTCTCAAGGTATGACATGCATTAAAGTTGAAGGTCGATTTATATTGCAAAATCATATTAAGTTCTATGGCATAGAAACTCTATATGAGATTGAGGCAAATTTTTTATTAAAGTATATCCTCTCAATCAAGTGAAAAAAGACCTTGAGGGCTCTTCAAAAGAATTGTGGATCATTTTAGGCTTGTACAATTGTGGCAAGAATATGTACATGTTAACAATGAAATATGGATCAACAAACTTGCGTTATACTTGTCAAGCATCTTCAGATAAACCAGTGGCACATTTTGCATCAATAGTCATCTTCAGGGATTACAATATCACATCGCTAGTCTTGAGGACTTGATGAGAAATTGTATAACCTTGCATCATTAATTGATTATGAGCTTAAGATGGTTCTAATATTCTATATGGCTAAGATCTCTTCTCTTGTTCATCATACAGATAACCTAAATTGGCTTGAGAAATAAAGTCAAAATTGTATTACAATATGTGATGAACTCTGTATTACTGATTCTTGGCTTCAACTAGTGTTCATCAAACAACCAATGGGCAATATCAAAATCTTGAGGGAAGAAGTCAGTTTTTCATCAATAGTTCAAAGTGCATTCTTTTGCAGCAACATTGAACTTTTGAAGAAATCTAGTACATCAACTGTTATATATATTCCAAACATATTGATGACCTCATGAATCTAGCCCATGATAACATCATCTAAATTTTAAATTTATCACTGAGAAGTAATTTGGCATAACTTGATTTGATCTATTACTAGGGTTCTCTTTGGACTATCTAGAATGTGGTAGAGGATGTTAAGATCAATTCTAATAAGGGCTAGGACTTTGAATCAGTGTTGCATAAGATACCTTGGCATAATCAGACTTGAAGCAGGTAGTTTAAAAGGATCAGAACATTTCAAGGCTAAATTCAGAGTAAGTCCCTTGGTATCCTCATTCAATCAATAATATTGAGGTACTATTGATGCAAGTATATCACTGTTGTTGAGGAATGTTAGTTGAAAATGTTGTTGTTCAGAGTTGTTGTTGATTGAGCAGAGCATGCAAGAAATATTACATGTGCATGCGTTTGAAAGTTTGTTGATTCAGTTAAAGCATGATAATGTCTCATCTCAAAAGATAAGGAGCAAATTGATAAAGGCTAAATGTCCAACTAAATCAAGGCTTCAGAGGGAGCTATAGAATCCCTGGCAGTATGACCCAATGACTCTTCTTGCCCAATGTTTATTGATGAAGGCAAGTTATAGCCACTGATTATGATTATGATGACTCTGGTGATGCCTAGATATATTCTTGTTACTTAAGAGGTTGCATGGAAGCTGCATGATTATGATTGATGACTTTGGCACATAGACCTAAGGGTCTATAACAAGAAAAGAGACAAGTTACAAGTGGTTCGATGACTATGATTTGGCAAGGTCACTTTATCTATATTTAGAGGGAGTTATGGACAAGCCATGTTGATTGGATTGTAAATATGCAACTATTGATGATGTCTAATTGATGACCCTCTCATCTATAAATGTAAGAGGGAGTTGATTTTTAAAGTCAAGATGGAAGACCTAGCCTTGATGCACTATTCTCTGCACTTAAAGGTTTGATGAGATGGAAAAGCTGCTAGTATGCATATGTATTTCTTATGGGACCCCTGGTGTTCTTGATGAAAACCCTATTAGTCATATGCCTTGCTATGAAGGGTTTGAGTTGATCTATGTATGAGCCTCATATATTGGATATCTACTTATGGAGATATCTCTTTGATTCTATTATCTATAATCTGAGTTACACTTCCAGTACCTAAGATTCCATGAATATTTTGATGCTGGTCCGGTTGGAATTGTGATGAATGGAAAGAGCACATCTAGTGCTATATCTCTTGATTCAGTTGCTCTGGAAGCACTATTGAGGATGAATGTATATATCAACAAGTATGGCTTATTATTGAGCCATTTGGTTAAGGAAAGCTCTTCAGTGAGCCATTTGAGCACATGCTAGTAACGACCATTGTATATTGCGATATTCTTGAGTGGGATTCATTTTTCAGGGAATCCATGTTCCACGACAACTCCAAGTATTGGTTACCTCTTTATTTTGATATGGTATATTGGAGATCTACCAAGATCCGTCATGGTTGCTTGGATGAGCAAATTATTGTCATCCTTACATAGCCTCTTAGTAAGGTCAAGATTATAGTTCTTCAGAGAGAGGTTGGGAGCCATAGATAGACCCTACTATGAGGGTCTTAGTTGAACATTGAGCTTTGGGAGCTCCTAGGGGCTTGGGGTACTTCTTAGAGCTATGTGCGACCATATGATGAGTGGTTCACCTTCCCCTATAGGTACGTTGTGTACAAGGTGAGTGGTTCACCTTCCCCTATAGGTACGTTGTGTACAAGGTGAGTGGTTCACCTTCCACTGTGATACTCCATGATGATATATGAGAGCATAGGGTGAGTGGTTCGCCTTCCCCTATAGCCGACGATATATGAATAGGATGAGTGGTTCACCTTCTCCTATGGCATATGAGCAAGATGAGTGGTTCACCTTCTCCTATGGCATATGAGCAGGATGAGTGGTTCACCTTCTCCTACAAATACCTTAGTGAGATATGCATATAGGCATATGTTAGTTGTCACACGTGGACATGTCGGTGGGACGTGGTTCATCCTTTCCCCACATGTAGGTTTCTTATTCCTTACGATCAATGGTTGACATGTCGGTGGGACGTGGTTCTTCCTTTACCCACGTGTAGGATCCTTCCTACGATTGTTGGTTGGCATGCATGTAGGATGTGCTTCATACTTTTCCTACTCTCATTGGTTTGCATGTACGCAGGATGTGGTTTATCCTTTCCCTATGATGGTTGTGACATGTGACTATAGGATGTGGTTTATCCTTTCCCTACGTGTGGTTGTGAGTAGGATGTGATTTATTCTTTCCCTGTTTTTTCCCTAGCATCATCCTACCCATGTAGTCCTAAACACATGGGAAGTACCTCTCATCTGGTCAATGAGTTGGGAAAATTAGATAGGGACCATAACACTACAGATGGATGCGTAGTGTACTATTGTACTCCCTATGTCCAGGATGCATGGTGTTCAATAACTTGATCTAGGACCAAGTCTAAATGGGGTTCTACCCCTGGACTAACTTTTGTCAGTGGAGAGTGGCAAGGTATTGCAACTCACTCTCGATAAATTCTTCTTCATTATTACATCATTATTCAGCAGAGTTGAGATGATATGCAAAGATGGTTCATGATGATAGGATGGCATGATGGATTGGTAGGTGGAATTCTACCTAGTTGAGAGGGAGTGTTAAAATTGGAAACTAGCACCAAATTCCACTTTGGACAACTCATTTGATGGAGATTATTATTACATTAAATTCCTCCTTTTTAGAGGACCAATATCAACCTAAATATCATCAATTTTGGATAAGCATAAATGTGTTTTTGAATTTATGCCCTCACATGTGCAAATTGTCAAGGTTGCCCACATCATCATGTGGGATCGTGAAGCCCAAGGGACATGTCACTTCACCCTCAATATTTGTATAAATAAGAGAGACCTCCAACCTCATTTAGCACTCCACTCTCTCAAATAATCATCTCCCTCCTTCTATGATTGGTTTGTACAACTTATTGGTATATCTTTTCCTCAAATGTGTGGCAGCAAAAGGACAAATTACAGGGCCAAAATTTTAGAGTCTGTTGCAGGTTTGAATAGTGTTGACTAGGTGTGTTTTGACCACATTTGACTTCAATTTTCATGCCATAATTTCTTTTTTGGAAGTCCACATTAATTGGCATAGGAAACAAGGTATTCTAGGCACATTGACTGAGGCTAACTGCAGAGTTGATCGTAGACTTCAAGTGCATAATTTAACCAAGTTTGACCACTAATTTAGTGACTATTTTGGATTTTATTTGACCACTTCAGAAGGCTGAAATTGACTAACTTTTGCCGAGCTCCAAATAGGACTGCTTGCTGCTGCATTGACCATCATTGACTTTCTGGTTAGGGCATAATTTGATTGCTGTTGTCTGCTGTAGAAAATTACAGATCTAACAGGGCTACCTCATCATCATCTGCTAAGTCAATTTTGACTTTATTGTACTCTCTCTCTATAATGCTGAATGTTTGATATAATAATAAGAATAATTGATCAAAGGGTTTAACCCATCTTGGGGTTTTTCCCTATAATCCTCCAAAACTGGTGTCCTCTTGTCTTGGCTTGTCTTCTACAATTATGTTTGATGTTATTTCATCAGTTACTATCATATGATAATGGTTAATGTGATTGCTAATGGATTAATGGAATTAATAATGTGCTAATGGATTAATGAAGTAACTAAACTAAGAAAATAACATGTTAACTAAAAGGTTAACGAGATCTTATGTGTAATTGTTTTATGATCAAAATCAATGAATCAAAGATTAACTTAAGAAATCATACAAAGTAATTATTAGACTAAAAGATCCCTGAAATCTCAACAAACCTGAAGAATAATAATAAATATAATAAGAAGAAGAATCTCATGGCCACTGATTTGAGAAACTAGGTTGAAAAGAGCTAATATATGGATAAGAATATCGTTTGTACGTTAATGCAGAAGGAGGTGAATTTGATTGGCCTTCAACAACATGAAGAGAAAGAAAAGACCAAGCTCTTCCATATAAAGATACAAGTTAAAAATACTAAGATTGATGCTCTAAGTTAGGTGAATATCATTGGAGCAGAGATAGTCAACAAATTGGGATTGGAAGTTTGTGATCATCCAAGCCCATACCAGTTGGGTTGGGTAAATACGGTTGCAGAAATAAAGGTAACCAAACAAAGCAAAATTATATTTGCTACCAGTGTTGATTTTATTGATGCAGTAGAACTAGATGTAGTTCCCTTTGATGTATGTGGAGTGGTGTTTGAAAGTCCATATATGTACGTGCAAGATGCAATATTAATGCGGAGATCCAACCAGTACCATCTCATCAATGATGGAAAATAATTCACCATCAACATGCAAAAAGGCAAGTCAAAACTTTCACTGGTAAGTGCCAACCAAGCTAAGAAATTGATCAGTTATAACAAGAATTATGTTTTACTGTTTTGAAGAGAAAATTGGTCTGTAGAAGAGTCAATGAGGGAAAAGGCATCCATGGAGGGGTGTACTAAGAAACATAAAAAACAATCAAAAGAGTTGCTACAAGCATATAGGGATGTGTTATAGGAGCTTAATGGGATACCACCCCAGAGGGAAGTGGGGTACAAAATCCAACTATTATCGAAGTCCCCATTGCCAAACATTGGGCTATACAAGCAGTCTATTATACAACTAAGTGAGGTGAAGTAATAGTTGCAACAACTACTGGAACAAGGTGTCATTCAACCAAGTAGATCACCTTGTCGGTCACCCATCATCATTGTGCCAAAGAAGGATGAGACTTGGTGAATATGTACAAATTACAGGGTGTTGAACAAAATTATGCTCAAGAATGGGTACCCCCTACCTAGAATAGATGACCTTCTGGATTAGTTGCAGCAAGCAAAATACTTCACCAAGCTAGACTTAAACTCTGGATATCATCGGGTTTGAGTCAGAGAAGAAGATATATATAATGAATTGAATAGTTGAAAGATGTTGATTTTTAAATTGAAGGATCCAACTTAAATATAGCCTTAGGTGCCTTTTAATGAGGGGTCGTGATCTTTTATCATGCCCCTTTAGAAATTTATTACATTTGTTTATTATTACATAACAATATATTATTATTTTTTTATACATAAAATTTACTTCCCATCAAAAGAAATACTTTTTCCTCATAGCATAGTCAACGAGGGATGTCATTGACAGAATTTTTCTATCTCCAAAGAGGCTTCGTTCATTAGGTTCTTCCACTTAATAAGATATTCTTTAGTTATTTGTGATCATAATTTATCTTCTTTGGTGGTAACAATACCATCCATTCATTTTTTAACCATTTCTTATGTTTGAAAGCACGTACATCACCTATTTCCTTAGAAAATTTGAATTTTCCAAGTCATATAACTCTTTGGAAATTCAACACAAGCCCACACAACTTCTTTATGCATTCTTGCTCGTCCTTCGTTCCATCTTTATGATCAAATGTAAATGTTTCAATTGAACCACCATCTCCATATATACTCCTACTAATAAATGTTTGAGAATATCCATCATTGGAAACCACTAAATTTCCATAGATAATGAGAGTAGTTACACAAGAAGTACCCTTGGGAGCACCCTTCTTTAAAAACTCTATTTGTTCCTACGAATCAAACTTAATTTACTCTTCAACATTCTTATTATTAAGAATATTATTTTTATTAGTAAATTCAATGTTTGTGCTTCTCACTAAATTTTCTTGATTTGCCTAAAGTAAATCATCCACAATAATGTGACCAATAATTTCAACAACAAAAGCTATAGCTTTGCGACCACCATGACCATCAAATACATTAAAAAATGAGATATCCTATGTCTAATTTGTCTCCTATTTTGAATTATTATTAGAATCATGCATAGGTGGATCATGATTAATATAGATAGTCATTGTCATGGTCTTTTGGCTATTCTCCATAGATTTTCCTGACCATATACCCATTTGGCATGAAAATGCATAATGAAATCCCTCTAGGAATGTAGGCATAGGTGGAGTCAACATGCCATAGCAAGATCCATATTTTTCATGAAAAACATTAGGAGTAATAGTATGAAACTTGGAAACAATAATAGTAGTTAGAAAATCATTAGAACTCCCACTTATGTTGTTCCTTTGAGTAGTGTGAAGTATTGTTTCTTTATGGTAACACAATTCATGGTTACACATAGATGATAAGGGATGAGGATGGTTTTGTATGTTCCAGAGATTTCTTGTCCCTGAGATATTTCTCAAGTCTCTCTATTATGAGATCTATTTGGTCTTGGATTTATCCCACGGGGATTTCACTGGATGGAAAATATATTAACACACCTGTTCATGTAGGGGATTTAAAAAGAGAAAAATTGAAAAACAATAAATTGCATAGTATTTAGGGGTAGAAAGTTTTCATTTTCATTTTTTGTTTGGTTTTATTATTATTATTATCTAAATAGAAATATATGCATTTTTTATGGGGGGTGATAGTTTTTGGCGAGTGGGGTGGAGGGGGGTGGGTTCACTGGTCTTCCAACTGTAATTCCACATCCTAGCTCTCCTTGTGGTGTTCCATAGCATACATATTAGGGTGAGATTTGAATTGTTGTATTAATTGGTGGATATATTTTAAAAAATAACAATAAATTATCGCCAATTGCTACCAAATTAGATAATTCCATCCATAAGTAAAAATTATGTTTCCCCAATAATATTGACCTACAAATATACAATCAGAAATATTATAACATTATAATGCCACAAACAATCCCCAATATCTTGTTTCATGGATGCCAATTTTACATCTAGGGATTAATTAGTTATTATATTACTAAATAGATTATTGTATATAAACATATTGGAGGGTGTGTTAATGAGAAGCCTTGATTCCCAATTTCCTGTTAACTTTTAAGGCCATCGGTGAGCAAATCTTAATGGAGTTGGATGTGAGAATTATAAATGTGCAATAGCTAGGATATGGTTGAGCATAGTCCCTTGATCTGATGGTTGCCATATATTTCACCCAGTTAATTTGCACTTAATTTAACATTAAAAAAAAAAAATCGGGTGAAAATGTGATACCACTCTCGATGTGCATGGGACAATCATAGTGATTTCACCCCCATTTGAAAGTAGATCAAACCTACTTTAAGTGTGGGGCGAAACCATCAAAATTATTGTTGTTTTCTATAAATTACTTTACATGTGGATAAAAATGAGGGTATATAATGGAGCATAATAGTTATGAAATTGAAAAAATGAATTATATAATATTTTTCATTAAAACATTATCCTTACAACAACTTTAACTCCTAACCATGATCTATGGCTATAAGTTATTTCAACACAATAACTTGCTCAAGTTTTAACACAATGAATGGGGGAAAAAAGGTAAAACCATCTTTTATGTGCATGGGCCAATTAGATTCATTTCTCCTGCTTTGGAAGGGAGGTCAAACCACTTTAAGTGTGGGGAGAAATCACCCTAGTTTTTCCCATGGTTTGTACTTATTTATTGTTTTAGGGTCCACCATGCACTATCTTGAATTAATAATTAATAGCATGTTAATGTGCTTCGTTAATTTAGCTTCTTTAAGATTATAAATCATGTTTAATATATTTTTAATCAAGTTTGAAATAATTGATTTGTTAAAAGAGGTATAAAGTAATAGATCATTAATTAGACCTTGTAATTAAATATTTGTTTTATTACTGTTTAAAATGTAATTACAAGTCTAGTTGTGAGTTTATAGTTTTGTATAATTTTTATGGACTACCTTACATTTATAATCAAACATCTCATAACCTCTTTAAACATAACCTTGGATTTTATTTTTTATTTTTTAATATCATTAATATATAAGTCTTTCAAAATATAAGCACATGATTAATGATATTAGTTATGATTAAATGTAATTTAATACAACATATTTGTAATTTAGTTTTATTATAAGGTAAGGTGGGGTATTACATTTTAGATAATATTGAAGATATATTAATAATATATGCTCTTTAAATAACAAGATATTTTCACACTAGCTCTAGGATGACTCTATGGGTCGACGGTCTCATCTCCTTCCTATAGTTTCTGAAGCCTTTTGACTATGGTTTTTGTCCTTGTTCTCCCAACTATGTGTTGTCCTCTCCCTCTTTCAACTTAGATTGACAGCTGGAGGCTTCCTCTCCTTTCGTCGAATTAATGGATTATTGGGGAATGGATGCGGTGGACTACTTATCTATTCCATCCTCCCATTCCACCTTTATTTCTCAACATGATATGTTTTTGTGACATTTTTCATATTCTCCTCCTTTTCCCTCATTAGTCAACTGCCCTCTAACTCACTCATCAACACTTAATCCACCCTTGCTCTCTCTCCCTTCTATTCCTTTGGAATTTTCTTCTTCCACTGTCACTTTTTCACCTTTCCCCTCCTTTGCTCCTTGTCCATCCCTTCCTTTGTCCTCTTTGTCACATTGTAGATATTATACCTTTCCCACTTTGTCTTCCTTCCCTAATCCCCCACTCGCTCGATCTTATTCTTGGAGTTTGGCCAGGTGATGTAGATATGTAATTCAACATAGACAATCACAATCTAGTTTTACGCTTAGGAAAGACAAACCCATCTCCTAGATTCTAGAACTAAATGGAAAAATATTAGTCGCGTGCTTCAATAGAAGCCATATTAAGCTCTTTGGACTAGGGAAATGGCTATTTGAAAATTGGCTTCCCCTCATCGGCTACATCATTTCCTTCTATTTCCTTCCCCATGACTAGTTAGTCTTCACATTTTGAATGGAAGTCAACTGTAACAAAATCTTGTGGATCTCAAGGGCTTGGGGGAAAGCAAGGATCTCCCTCAAATCCTGGTCCATAAATTTTAACCCTTCTAGGGAACCTGTAGATCATATAAAAGTATGGGTCATTTTACTATGCTTGCCCCTCTAGCTATGGCTAAAAGACATCCTCAAGGCCATAGGAAAGAAAAATGGCTCTTTTATTGAGGTCGACCTTGGATGGAACACCAAGATTGATCATCATTGAGCTTGGATCCAAGTAGAAGTCGACTTAAAGGAAGGGATATTGGCAAGCTTGGAGATAGAATTGTTGGGTCACAAATGGCTACAAAGGGTAGACTACTAGAATTTTCCCTTTAGACATATTGTGGTAGATTGTTAGCACAAGGGTCTAGTGGTAGTAGGCCCTTTGCAAAATTTCAAAGCCATGTGAAAAGGCTGCAGTCCCTCCTGAGGTGCTACTCCCATTAAACAAGGTTCTCCAAACACCTCTTCTCATCACCATTGACCAACAATTTAGAGGGTTTGGACTCTACAAATCATGTCCCCTTTGTCACTTCAAGAGGAAGAATACTATAATGTCATTCAATCCTCATGGAGTGCGTTGACGTAGTAGGAGTACTACACATATATGGAATAATTCCACTATAACTTATGATACATCAAATGAATCTCTCATGCATGGGTGAATGCCTATTACGCAAATTTTAGCAAGGAGCTATTGGAGGTTGAATAAAAGCTCTATGAGTTCCAATCCTCCTCCATGGGGACTATCACATCGTTGTCATTGTAGGAATTGAAAACCATGTCTAAAAGAAGGCACTCTATACTATTGTTGGAAGAGGAAAGGTGGCATCTCAAAACCAAGGTGATATGACTTGAATTAGGAGACAACAACGCAACATTGCAACATTTTTTCATTAGTACGCCAATTATTGGAAAAAAAGGAATACTATTTGGGAGATCATCTTTGAGGATAGTACCCACCTTTAGTATTTTGGGGAGGAAGCAGATGTTGGGGTGTGTTATTTTCACTCCCTCTATCATAATACCCCTAGATGTCCCATATAAGACATTCTATAGGTGATATTGCTCTTCCCCACATCTATCATAGAAGAGATGAACTCCCTTCTCACAAAATATGTATAAGAAGTTGAAACATTGGATGCTCTTAAATCCATGCAAAGATTTAAAAGCCTTAGACTTGATGGATTCCTTGTGAAATTCTACGTGCGTTTCTATGACCTTCTTAAATATGACCCACTAAAAGAGGTTAAGGAATCCAAAGAACAAGGAAGGGTGCTAGGTTGAATGAATGCCACCTTCCTTTGTCTAATTCCTAAATCATAGAATGGTAAATAATTCTTTAATTATTTACCCATTTCTTGCTACAAAGTCATCTACAAATTGATTTTCAAGATTATAGCACACATGCTTAAGCCCATTCTGAGCGCATACATATCATGGGAAAAATTTAGCTTTTTACAAAATTGTAACATTCTAGATGCAGTGGTTGATGCTTGGGAAGTCATGCATCACATCGAGATACAAAAAAGCAAGTATATTCTCCTCAAACTAGACATCTCCAAATATTTCAACAGAGTGGACTAAAATTTTATGCCACTTTGCTTATACAGATGGGTATGGCCCTCTTAGTGGTCAGTTGGATCATGGTTTCCCTACAATCAATGTATTTTGTTGCTCTTATAAATGGAACTCCTACTAGATTATTTAATGCCTTGAAAGCACGGGAGCACGCTTCTTCTTGTTGAGCGAGCCGTCTTAGGAAATGACTTCAGACAAATAGGGCTCCACCAACAATGACCTATCTCCCATTACTTTTTCTTTTGGTTACTGAAGCGCTCAACAGACTTCTAGATTCATACAGATCCTCTAGGGCCATAGAGGGCATATCCTTTTCAGATCATGTACATATTTCACATCACTTATTTATGGAGGATGTTTTGTTGTGCATACAAGAAATGTGTCAAAATATTAGGGCCATGAAATCCCTTCTAGAATCTGTATGCAAATCCATAGGTATGATCATAAATGATATGTTTTGATATGCAATGAAATCTTAACTTTGACTCATTCGTTGGTCCTTGAAATTTTCCATACCCTACTAAATCCGTTGAGGATGAGCTCAAATATTTGGGGTTCCATTTGAATCCAAAAAAATACAAGAAGGCAAAATGGGCTTGGCTTGTAAATAATATTGAAGCTTGTATAAAAGTTTGGACACATCACCTTGTCTCTCGGGGAGGTCACCTCATTCTTATGAAGTCTATTTTATAAAGTATTTTGGTATATTGGATTTCTGTTGCATTAGTGTCAAAAGGCATCATCAATAGCACCAAAATATCAGTTACAAGTTCTTATGGAATAATGTTAGACACATATGGGCATTTCTTTGATTAGTTGGGCCAAGTTCGTGGTCTGTAAAGAATTCAGGGGATGGGCCCTGAAAAATCTACATCTATTTGTGCACACCCTCACAGGCAAGAACCTCTAGAGATTGATCATTTGTTATTCAATTTGGACAAAAGTCACATAGAGATAGTATTTAAATGGATTATCCTTCCCCGACTGGATCATAATTACCAATAAACCATCCAAGGGATCCATAGTTTGGAAAGAAATGGTGGCTTCCTTCCCATTGTTAGGGAAGTGGATTGATTCAAAAGTGGGGGATGATTCTCACGTTCATATTAGAAGAGGCCCATCGCTAAGGGTGGGAAATGATTATACACTCTATCCCCCTTTATTACAAATATTGGAGGCTACTATTATTTTACTACTATCCGACATGGCTTCTAGGATCCCATAGGTTAGAGGCAAGGAAACTTAGAAATATGCCTATTCCTTTGGATTGGATGGATAATTGGCCAAGGAATGGGACAATTATATAACTATTTTTCAACTCAGCCTCATCAAACTCAAGCTAGAGTCCTACGATACACTTTGCTAGACTTAGAACCCCACCACTATTGAGTTAAAACATACTGCAAAGCTTAGCTTGAGGATCAATTGAAATGGTAGAAGTAATGGTGGTGGCAAGGAATGTGGAAACCAACAACCACCTCAAGGAAAAAACCTCTCCTTGGCTCACTCTAGCAATTGTATTTTCACATGGGAGGTTCTCTTTCCCTATGGGTGTTGGCTCACTCTAGTAATTGTATTTTCACATGGGAGGTTCTCTTTCCCTATGGGCGGCACGAAACATGAAGAATATACTACACCTATTTTTACAATTCCCTTTTTTCTCATAGGTTTTCACACATACAATCAACTCCCTCGCTCAAGGCCTCTTTGTGCTCAAAATTGCTAAAGTCATTTTTAGGCAATGGCTCCTCAAAAAATTAGTTAGTTGATTCTCAGGACTCCCTTGCATTCTCATAAAAAACATATGGAAATCCTGCAATTCTAGTGTTTTTCAAAATAAGATGATGACCCTTGACTCATGCACTTCCTCTATCATAAATTTGGAAAAAAGTATTCAGAACTGAGAAGAATTCCTCCCTTCAGAGAGCACAATGACTGGCTGAAATTGACTATGATATCCCATGGGTATTTTTTGATGGAGCAAGTTAAGGACATCCACCCCACAATGGTGTTGGCATGGTAATATATTTCAACCAATCATACTTTCTATTTAGTAGACTCAATATAGGTAGAGGAACAAATAATAAAGATGAATTCGCAAGTCTCTACTTACTTTTAAAGATTGCTGAAAATGAAGGATATCTCTAGAATTCAAGTGCTCAAGGACTCAAAGTTGGTTATAGCATGGGAAAATGGTAGAAGTAGGATACAAAACATCAGATTGGATTCTCTTTTTCAATAAATATATGAGCTTGCTTCTTCTTTCGAATGGATCTCCTACAACCACATTTCACGAGAGCTCAATGAGGAAGTAGATGCATTATTGAAGGCAACTTGTTAATGGTGTTGGATGCCGCCAACATACAGGGGGTCTACCCAATATGAAGTCCCAACTAGACCTCACACCATTTGGAGTAGGAGCCCCATCCAGTTATATGGTCCAACCACCATTGTGAGTGATTTAGAGGTATGCCTTAGCCACAACACATACACAAGAGATCGTAAACACAACATTGGGGTAGCAAGTATGTAAGCTTTGTGTGACACCCAGTGTAGAGTGTAAAGGGAGCTTCCACGAATGAGAGATGAGCCTATGATAGGGAAGCAATAATACTATCCCAAGAGAGACACATGAGCAAAGGGAAAGACTTGTGGATTAACCTACACATCAATTCACAAGATAAACAACAGTCATGAAAGCATAAACAACACCCATTCAACAATATCCATACCCAAATCAATGAAATAATTCATTATCTTTAGTATGTATTGCATCAACATATACCACAAACATATAAAGAATAGTCTTACTACATTCACGATACATCCATGAAAGAGTGTTGGCTCATAGAGCTTTTGATAATTAATGAAAGATCCAAAGTACGCCATTACATTGGTGAAACACTAGCTCCAAATGTGGAACATGAAGCTACAACTTGTTTCTCCAAAGAATGATTTCCTCTCCTATGCACCACTAAAGAAGCCAAGGCAAAATATCTAAATGTTAAAACCATTTGTTGAGTTATAAGGGCTTATTTATAATAAAGGACAATGATTCTTGAGTTTCCTCATGACTCTTCAACTCCTATAACCTATGGGATTCCATATAACTCTTCATATTCTATATGTGTCTCTTCACATTCCACATGTGTCTCTTGGACTTATTTACATTGGACTTATTATTTACAAAAGACAAATTACATATAAGATGATGGCTATATAAGACAAAACTCTAATAAGACAAAATGTCCTCATAGAGGAGAAAGAGACAAATCAATAGCTTGAACATGGAGTTCATTTGTGATATATGAGTGCCATGCTATGAACTCTGCTATGATAACTTTGAATCAAATTGGAAATTATATGACATATTGAATCTTCTCCTCCAATGCCTCTGACAATATGGATTTGGAGCATGATTGTATGTTATTCCACAACCATGATAACTTCATGTGAAATTTAGTTGGATCAATTGCACACTACATAATACTATTATTGGGGATCTCCAAACCTTGTTGATTTGTCGCTCGCTTGATTTTCTCAATGAAAAAATTTATCTCCCACATGATGACATCATTGCGTCTTATCTCTCCAAGTGAACACACAAAAGGCATTATATGTTTTTGTGTCAGGGACTCCAAACCACTATGCAATCGACCATAAGAAACTATGGTGTTGTTCGCTTATTCACCAAGATGGGTATAGTTCTGAATATGGAGTCTTAATTGTACTCTATCCATCTTAGCAACAATTTTGTCCTTACTACTCGGGAACATCTATATACTTGACACCCCAATCTTACATCAAATCTAAAACTATGTTTGCAACTTTTAGGAGCTCGAGGATCTCTTCAAATTTCTTTTGTATTTCAACCAGGGGTGACACTACCTCATGCAAAAGGATCACCTCATTTTATAGTTGTTTCATGGTGTCCTCCATTGGCCTTAATTCTTCAAGTCTAGCTAACTGTAATTCATTATGTTGAGACTGGTAGAAGATAGTCATTGATTCTATTAAGTGATATGATCTACCTATCGTTTTGTCACAACTAACTCCTTTCTTAGCCATGCATTCTCACTCATAAGATATTCTGAGTTGTCTAGAGTTGTTTTTGTGAAAGCCACATTCATTACCATGACTACTTAGGGGTTTCTCCTGGTATTAGATGTTATTACCTTCTATGTGGATATGGATACTGGATGTTTAGAATCATTTGGGAAGTACCTTCGCCTTTCTTGCATAATTATTTTCTTCAATTGGTCAAAGGTAACATCGCATACATTCATGACCCTATCATCTGGTGGAGGGACAATTCCCATTTCGCTGAATGGGAGATGGCCACTGGTAAGACAAGTTTTTGATGGAGTGCCTAGTTCATTTGCAATGGTGTCAATAACATTGATATTAATTTATATAAATAAAAATAATGAATATTAATTCATAATTATATAAATAAAAATAATAAAAATAATAAAAATTTTAATTCATAATTATTAACATCAATTTTAGGTTTCTTTTAAAAATCTCGCCTGCCGACCTTTGCTGTTCCTTTATAAATTTCCCTCATTAGTATTTATTTCTTCCTTCTGGCTCTTCTTTTTATCATATTCGATCATCTTTCTCTTGCCCTGATGATGGATCCCATTTGGGATTCGAAACGTTGGTGTAAAAATTCCATTACTGTGGGTTCTCCGGTCAAAAATTCAAAAACCTCAAACCACAGATCTCTGAAATCCAACATCCTCTTCTTACAACTCCACTTCCATCTCTTGTTCCATCTGTTCTTCCTCCTATGACTACTTCTGCTATTCTTCTCCTTCTATTCTCCTCCTCTCTTCTTCCGCTTTCCTTATTTCTTCCTCTGCTTATTGCTTCTGCCTAAGCCACTCATCCTACTTCCTCTTTTCTTCTTCTTATTTTGTGAGTGTTCCTTCTCTCTTTTACACTATTCTTCTTGCTACTTCTTTACCTCTAACTTTATCTTCTCCTACCCCCCTTGTTTTTTCCACTACTCTACCTCAATGACACCTTTTCACATTGGACCAAATTTAAAATTTCTGCTACTTTCCACCACTGGATCATGCTTGATCCTCTCTCTGGATGTTGCAATGTTCACTTGAGCATTTGGTACCGATTGTGCCCCCTCCATTTGTACATATGGAGCCCGTGGAACCTAGGAGGGACCTGCCTCATCTACTAGTTGATTTTTTCTCAGTGCATTTTACCAATTATTAACCTTTTAATTCTTTGAAGTAGTCATTGGTACATATGGCCAAGTGTATTGTATCTTGTCATAATGTTTCCTGCATACTTTTCTAGGATCATGCCCGTGAAACCTCAATGTTCCAAAATGAAGGTGCCTGAGTTCTTCAATCAGGTTCAGTTTCCTTCAAGATCTTTAGCTCATAAAGTCCAATCCATAAAGGAAGAGTGGGCCAAGGAGCATTTTTTCACCTATGGAGTTGTGTAGACAATCCATTATTCTATTTATAGGCTACCTCATGTAAGACCACCTTATTGGTCACATAACTTGGAATAAGGTGAGGGGTTGTCTAGCATCCAAAACATATGATGTATGTGCAATGTGGTGAGCTAAACCAATCTACAATATCATACAATACCTCCTTCACCTAATCAATCATGCAAGGAGGATTACTCTAATAGATTATCTATTAAATTACTGCAAAGAAATGCTCTACCAACTTATCATAAAATCCTTGGACACTAGTCTTTGATAATAGTCTGCAATGGAAATAGACAAGTAGTTTTTCCTGTGAATTCCAATTCGATTTCATTTGAGTGAAAGCATACTGAGTGCATATCCCATCTAGTAGGTTAGAGAACATGTAAAACTATGGTGCTTGCTTTGCTTGTAAGGTTACTTTGGCCCACTGCACATAACGTTGCAGTTCATAAGAAAGGATATCTACCCAATTGAAAATTCTACCTCTTGTGACAAACATGTTGAGCAAGAAAATTTGATTCTCCTCAAAGATTTTTGCGTTTTTCTATCCATGTAATCTGCAACACATTTCTATGAGATACTGATAGACCTTTCTCAAGGATGCTTTCGGGTACATTGCACTTGGTCTTTGGCGAAATCTAGCAGGCTCTTGGCACCGAGATTTGATGATTTCCTTAGTATTGAGATTTTCCCATGTTGCATAAAACTGAGTATTTGCATACTTTCTAGGATTTACCATCTTATAATAAGAATGCATGTCATGTGGATGGTAAGTGGCAATATCGTTACCACTTTCACTATGTAGGACCAAATTTGTGTTATCCATGTGCAACAAGATCCATTCAATGGTTTCAGCACAAGGCATCATCGAGAATCTACATGCAACTTTGTGTATTCTAGAACTTTTGATGTTGATGTAAACTTCCTTGTCCTCTAAGCCTTCAGGGAATTTATTTTGCATGAAAGTATCTTTAATTTCCTTCCATGAAACCTCGAAATATTTATCTATGAAACACCATGTATCCGAAAGAATAGGAACTATAGGCTTAAAAATTTTCACTGCCTCCTCAATCCTAGCTTTTGAGGTTTCTTTTGAGATAGCTTTACATGTAGTAGGAGGCATTATCTTGACATATGATGAGAGAGTAATGTAACTTGTATTTGGAACACCTACAAGCGGAAATGAATTCATGGCAAACAAGAATCACTTTCAATAAATTTCCTATCTAACACATGCAAACTATTCAAAAGACAGTGACAAAAGAAATATCAGGTCTAGCTAGGGGAACAATTCTATCGCGAGTGAGACAAGGTGATTTAACCAGCCAATGGGGGTGAATACTGCGCCATGACAAGAAGAGGCCACATGTTGAGACAACAATGGATAGACAAGGCTTGATTGAGGCTTGAGGATGAGCTATGCACTCAAGGGGAGAGAGAGAGAGAAAGTATAGAAGGGTACAGAGCGCCATCAAAAGGGACAAGAGAGGCACACTAAGTCTTGACAATGCATTATGTGCTCAAGAAGAGCCAGTGAGGATGCAGGGCACACATAAAATGAACAAGGGGTTAGGCTGATGCTTGTTGGTGCATTGTGCACTTAAGAGAGGGCCTACTACTTGTTGGGCACAATTTTCCAAGACAATGGACCCTTGTTCTTTGGAAGTGTGCTCTAAAAGGAGGCTTGGTCTTTTGGTCACAATTTTGATGAATAATGGATCCTTGTTTCTAAAAAGTGCGCTATCCTCAAAGATGGGCTGAAAACAACTAAGTACAGACCAAAAACAAGTTTTGAACATAGTAATAGTGAATGAGAAGGTTTGCAAGTATTTATAAGCTCTGTCACAATCATGACTGGAAGATGGAAAGTCATGGAATATGAAGAGTCACAAGAAACACCACTTGTGACAACAAGATGACACTTGTATCAGGAAGTATGTATGAAAATGACACTAAATAAGCTAAAATGGATTGAAATTCCAACAAGGAAAATAAAGTGACAACAAAAATAACAAAAGCAAGCAAGAACGACCTAAGCAAAACTTACCGAGAAACTGCACAACTGTGACCAAGATTGATGAGAAAACTCCTTGATGTAAGAAAGTGTGACCAACCTAGAGCGAGGAATGATTGTGAGAATGAATTGTGAGTTGGGATGGTTATAAAGAGATTCTACATGAAAGGTAGGTTCATGCATGCCTAACACTTGTCAATTGATGAGTGAGTTAGTTGCATGAAGTGGAGTGGGCTCCTATTTTCTAGGAGTGCACCCAACAAGCCAAGAAGGAAGGGCACATGCATGAAGCACAAGAGGGCACATTTACTGATGACAAGGAGTGTGCTCTCCTTGTTGACTGAGAGTGCACTCAACTGAGTGAGGAAAGTGCACCAAACTGAGAACAAAAGTATGCTTTTGCATGGGAGGGCATAATTTCCACGAATAGTTGCCTTTGTGAACACTAAGTTTGGAAAGTGCGCTTTCTATAGGACAAAGATGTGTTTTTCTTGTTTTTTTTTGTGTATATTACATGTCAAGCGAATAAAACTAGTCACCAAGTCAAAGAAAGCTAGTACTTCTCCATCTTAGGAAGATAACACAAGTGTTTCCAAAGATAGGATGATGACACTTAGGAAAATTTGACTTAGGAGGAAATATGATAGTTAGGAACATTTGAGTATATTCAACACTTAGAAAATATGAACAAATAACAAGGCAATACAAGATTACTTTAAATAATCATTCAAGTAGGCTCCAAACTTGAATTAGGCAAAAATTTTGGAGGGCTGTTTTCACAACAACAAAACTTGGCGACACATTGGGAGAACTCCAACTTCTCTGTTTCGGTCTTGTTTTATGCATGAAGTCTCAATCCTTCATGAAGTATTGATTCACTCAGTGGATTACCTTAGTTGCCTCATTTTGTTGAAAAATGTAGCAAGACATTATTAATTTGATTTTGCCTTAATTAAATTGAGGAAATTCAAAATTCCACATTAACAGACAACTTGGAGGCATTAATTGAGGTGACATGTCTCTTGTCACTCAATTAAGAACACTCAATTTGAGTTAATGAGTTGAATTTTAGTTGGTTTGAGTTGATTCCTAAAAAATAGGAGTCTAGCTCAGTTAATTCGCATTTTGGACATGAACTTGAGTTGTGTGCAGTGGGTTCCTAATTTTTAGGAGCCTAGGTTGAGTTAATTTCAGTTATAGCAATTTAATCCAGTTAAATTGCGTTATGGTCAGTTAAACTAGTTCTTACTTTTGGATGAACTAGAGGAAGGTCAAGTTGTGGAAGTGTAACTTCAACCACACACAGTGATAAACCAATTAACTAGTCAATTAACCTAAATTAGCTCATGCATGAAGAGAATTCGAGTTACCCATTTGAAATGGTGATTCCAAGGCAGTGTACTATGAGTTGTAGAATATTCCAATGTGTACAGGTGGTGCATGTAGTCAGAGGAAGGACCTAGAAGAATTATGCAATCGAGATGAGGGAATTTCCTAATTAATAGGGGACTAATTCTCAAAGAAACATTGAAAGGAAATCAGAGCTTGGGAAGGCTTGAAATTGGCTAAGTGTTGGCCAGGTTCAGTTAGTCAGGCAGACATATAGACTATACACTTGCAGGTTGTGCTCAGGCTTGAGCAAGAATATATATTTCATATCTATTCTCTGATTAATGCAGTATAGATAGTAAGGGGTTTTGAGCAGTTGTTTTCCCCTAGATAAATCTCCATGCATGTGTGATGTTTCATTTTTCATGTCAATGATTCTTATTTTAGATGGTTAATTAACTTCCATAGATAAGTAGAGTAGCTTCAAGTCTTGTGATTTAGTAAATTTCATGAGCAGTTTTGAATCTACACATTAATTTCTACATGGTATCAAAGCAAATTTCACATTAGAACCGATTCTTGAAATCCTCATGTACAATGATCATTAAATAAATAATGAGTTGTTAGGAGGTAGAGTTATGGAACCCTAGTACAGGGAAGATCCAAAAGACTCAATGAGCAAAATTCTTAATGGAGCTCGAAGGGTGCTTATGGGAAGATCAATAAGCCATTGCTCAGTGACAAAAAAAATTGTGATCATTGATATTGGTAGATTGAGGAGCAGTGAGATTTCCCACAAGGAGATTGAGACTCAGAGGGAGTCTAGTTTTAGAGGGAGAGACCCTGTGCAAGCTAGTACTTTAGGATATGGGGAGATCGGAATCATTATTGTAGTATTTAAAAAAACAGTGTGGAAGAAACAATAGAGAAGTAGCAGCAACAATATGAGTAGACTAGATTTTTCCATGCATGCAACCATACCTCCAAGAGTGAGATGGAGTGATGTAGATCTTTAGTCCAAGAGTTGCATAAATTTGGGAAGCATCCATTGAGGCATTTTCCTCATGGATCATTACCTTGCTACAGGGGCCCATAGTATTTAGTAACAATAGGATCAGTGTCAGTGAGATATTGAGGAGAGCAAAGGAGTGTTGACAACAAAGTAGTAGGATCAATAACATAGTCAACAACATCACAGTTTTCCTAGTAGACAATTGCAAACACAATTGACTCAGTTTCTTGATGCTTTTTAGTTTCAGATGTTTCAGTAGCAGCAACAACATTGAGAGGTGTTACAAGAAGTAGATTCTAGAAGTGAAGGATAGGGGTGGTTGATAGTTCCTTTCTTGCTGAGAGGGAGTGTTGAAAAATGCAGCAAGAAATTCTTAATTTGATTTTTCCATGATTAAATTGAGGAAATTTGAAATTCCACATCAACAGACAACCGGGAGGAGTTAATTGAGGTGACATGGCTCTTGTCACTCAATTAAGAACACTCAAATTGAGTTAATGAGTTGAATTTCAGTTTGCTTGAGTTGATTCCTAAAAAGTAGGAGTCTAACTGAGTTAATTCAAGTTAGGGACATGGAGTTCAGTTGTATGTAGTGGGATCTTAAATTTTAGGAGCCTAGGTTGAGTTAATTTTAGTAGTAGCAATTTAATTTAGTTAAATTGAGTTATGATCAGTTAAACTAGTTCTAACTATTGGAGGAACTAGCTGAAGGTCAAGTTTTGGAAGTGTAACTTCAACCACACTCAATGATTAACCAGTTAACTGATAAATCAACCCAAATTAGCTTATGCATGTAGAGAATTCAAGTTACCCAGTTGATATGGATATTCCAAGGTAATGTACTATCAATTGTAGAATATTCCAATGTGTACAAGTGGTGCATGCAGTTAGAGGAAGGACCTAGAAGAATTGCACAATCCTGATGAGGGAATTTCCTAATTAATAGGGGACTAATTCCCAGAGAAACAATGCAAGGAAATAAGATATTGGGAAGGCTTGAAATTGGCTAAGTGTTGCCAGGTTCAATCAGTCAGGCAAATAGATAGACTATACACTTGTAGGTTGTGCTCAGGCTTGAGAAAACATATGTATTTCATCTATATTCTTGATTAATGCAATATAGATAGTAAGGGGTTTTGAGAACTTGCTTTCCTCTAGATAAATATCTATGCATGTGTGATGTTTCCTATTGCATGCCAATGATTCTTGTTTTAGATGCTGAATTAACTTCCGCAGATGAGTATAGTAGCTTCAAGTCTTGTGATTTAGTAATTTTCATGTGAAATTTTTAATCTACACATTAATTTCTACACACTATTGGCTACGTGGGGCCTAACCCAGGTTTAGCAGTGAGTTTAGCCAAGAAAATCCCGGTACTACTAACCCTTTCAGCAACAGTCCACGGAGCGCGAATTGAGGTCTCACCCGAAGTAGTATGGGAGGGCGCTGCAACCAGGTTTCCGCACCCTAGGGATGTCTTGATGAGGGTTATGGAGGTTCGCGACCCTAATATGCGAGCTGCACTACTCCGCATAGCTTCCTATTCTTCGCAACCCATGCGTACATTCATCTTATTCCAATTCGATCCTTACTGTGCTATGTATATTAGTGCTTAACTTAGTTTGTGCAGGCCCAATAGTCTTATTACTTGTCCAACTTTTCAGATTAGCACACATACTTGAAAATAATATAAATGCATAAAGAATAACCAAAACAGAGAAATACAGATCTATAAGTAGATGCACAATATTCTGAATCAATCTTATCTTTATTGATGCTCAAATTTAGTTACAGACCCGACTCCACCTTGTGCACTCAGCTGTAGGGGTCCGCGCACTCAACTGCAGACTCTACTAGGCCTATGCGCACTTAGCTGCAGAGCCTCTACCTACCCCTACAACCCAATACACTTCAGATTTACTTCTATCTTCTAACCATGCCTTCGCATCTATCTGTTACTTATAAAAAACTTTCCAAAAAACTGACTTTACACTTAGAGCCTCGCTCTATTTATACAATCCCATGGTCTGTGGACCATGGGTAGGCCGACACATTTTACATTAAATTACATTATCTTAGGGTGGACAACCCTAGACTCTCGTGCTCCGCGCCTGCATTTTATGGGGTATTTACATTACACTTGACCAAAATTCGGGCTTCAAGCCCCAAAAACATGCTATGGGGGGATCTGCTGCCCTACAGGTCCCCAACACCGAGTCACTCTGCTGTTGTGGCGATCTTTGAGTGAAGTCCATGTAGCAGGTCTCGTGTAGCTTGGGTGTCCATAACACACTATTCCACTGCCTGTTGTACTTGTTGCACGTGTATCTCTGAACTTTTGTGAGCAAGGTCACATGCATGTCCAACTGTATACAGTTCCTGCATCTGTGTCAGCTTCCCTTCAATGGTAGCTGTGACTGTGAATGCTTCATCGATCCATGGATGGATGTGTGCTTTAAGCAGGGCTTCCTTTTGCTGCGTGGTGTCTAATCGGTCCTTCAATGCCCTTGCCTGTTGTAGTCTGGCGAGTTGTTGAGTAAGGGAAACTGTCTACACGGTGCCCTGGACACTGTCATACTCCTGCTATAACTCGCGTGCCTCTGTCTCCAAGCGCTGCAGGTTCAGGTCTTCCTACAGGTGCGTAAGTATGGTGAGTGCTTGCTCCAACATCCTGGTGCACCCTTGTGTCTCCTGGAAAATTTGGTCCAACCCCATCTAGATAGCGCGGGCACGCTACTTTTTGAATTCTGGGGGTGTGGAGGGTTGCACCTTCAATCGTAGCTCGACAATTTGCAGGTTCAGCTCCAACTAAATCTTTGTTGTTTCCTCCCGGGCCTCATGGACTATGGTCACCAATCTATGGACCCACTCTGCTGCTGATAGCTCCGCCAGCACGACCAACTCTAGAACGCTCTTGCATGCATCCTCTACAACCTGCTCCAATCCGCTAGCCTGCACAACCAACTCATCCCTCTAGATGCTCAGCTGGTCCATGTTGATTCTCTGCTCATGCAGGACCTAGATCACTCGGCCTTCCCGGGCGCGGAGTTCAGCGATGACCCCATCCTACAGCTGGTACAATATTTCACGCAGTAGGGCAGCCAAGTTCAAACCAACACCTGTCATGCTGCTCATCGCAGCCCAGTCATCCTCGCTTGCTGCTGCTAACGCACCTTTAGGCAAGATGAAGGTGTTACCCCTACGGGTACGTAGCGGTTGTTCGGCCTCATCGGTCCGTGTTGTGACATGCTGGGCCAGTGTGCCTGTTTGGGGATGTTGTACCTGTAAACCTTGTAGCTGCGCGCTGAGCGCCCCCAACACAGTGCTCTGCTCCATCCACAATCCTTGGAGCGGGTCCTCCACGACTTCCCAAATCATTTTTCTGATATCCAATAGAAAACCTTCTGTGAGCGTGATCGGGTTGACGGACAACTTTGTGGCTTTCCCTTTTTTCTTGGGGGCTGTTTTCTCTAGTTCACGTGGCTGCTTGAGATGTGTTGATGTCATACTGGGGACCGCACGATCCTCCTCCCTATCCACTTCACCGGTCTATCCCGAGGACCTCTCCTAGCCTTCCTCGGCCTCTCTGGTTAGCATGGTTGTAGTCTCTACCATTTGTGCTACTGCTACTACATCGACCACCTTCTGTCGTGTGGCCGCTTCTTGTTCCTGGCACTTCCTCTCAGCCAGTTGTGTGTCCTTCTTTCGTTGCTGTGCGGCGATCTTCTCCATTTCCGCCAAGTCCGAGGCGTGCCACTCTGGAGGCCATGACTCCATCACTGCGAAGATCGCATCATCTGTTGCAATGAACGGAAGCTTCAACCATGTTCAGGCTGGATCCTTGCGCTCCAGAATATATAGGTTATGCATATCCTCCTTGAATTCTACCACGATTTGCAAGCTGTTATGAATTATAGGGGACAAGCGCGAACTACGTTTGATCCATGTTCAGATTCTGGCCTCCATGAACACCTAGAACACCTTTATCTTGCGAATCCTATTTGCGTCTTTTGTAGCCCAAAGTGAGGTGTACCTCGCAGCTTTGGACAGGTCACCCTCAGTAGTGGGAAACTGACTGTCCACCGACAGCTCCCCGCAACCAACAGGATGGATAAGTGCAACCACACATAGTGGAAGGTCTTACCCTGCTCTTGGGCCTCCTTGTAGTTTGTTAAAAATTCGTCACATAGGAACTGTGCCCAGTTGAACTGGACCCCCTTTGCGCATTGCTCTACCAATGCAATCACAGACGTTGGTACTTCGTCGACATGGCATTTCCTCATTAGCTTGTCAACCAGCAGCTGGGTGGCTACGCACACCCCTTCGTCTTTAATACTGGCTATTACGTACCCCCGCTTTCTCTTTTATAGTTTATGCTTGGCCTTCATAGCTTCTGCGAGGGCCAAGTCACTGCTTTTTCTTGCTATGGTTTCGAGGTCGTTTCCTTTGACTGGCAGTCGAAAAATTCGGTGAATTAGATCGGTCGTGATGGGAATTAGCTCCTCTAGCCAAAGATACCCATCATGCACCAGGAACAATAGCTGTCTGATGATAAAAATGGTGATGGGTGCCTGGTGGTAGTGGGGTATCCATCGCAGATGGAGTAACCTAGCCTTCTCCACACCGCGCAACCATTTTTGCTTTATTAACTTCTCTGCAGCCAACTGTGGGAACTTCTCACTATCCGCGAGGTCCCAATATTTGAACTTCATAATCAGTACTCGTCCCAACGGTGGACCTTCAAACCTTATATCATCGGGGAGGAGCAGGGTTTGGAGCGCACTCTTCTTGGCCTACAGGTCCTTCGGTACCTTGGCTTTCCCCTTCCATGGGGAAATGTGTGGAGGTAACTTTGTCGCGGAATGCTTTTGGGAGAATTATTCCACTTCATAGTCTTGTGCCTCAATTTGGGCGATTAGGGCCTGCAAGTCTTTCTCCTCCTCCGCTGTTTCAACGGTGACGACTTTTCCCTTTTCCGTCATTGACAATTTGCCAAACCGTGGGTTTCTTGGGGATACTCAGACTGGCCCCATTATTTGCTTGTCTTTTTGTGGGCGTGGCATGCATGGAGATTTTGGAACTTCTGGTGTAGTTGTTGCCTCTCTAGGCTCCTCATGGATCATAAGGGGCTCCACGGTAACTTTGGAGAATTGCACTCTTGTTCTAGCAGTTGTCATTGTGTCTACACTTGAGGATGATAAGAGTACACGACGCTCAATGCTTTGTACTTGCTCAATTCTCAAACAACCAAGTGTTGCCTTGGAGCTGGCCCTGGGGGTTTTATAGCTTGCTTTGAATTTGAATTCGACCTTGCCCCCACTTCTGCATCATTAATGCCTTCTTGGCGGTAGATCGTCCTAAATCTCATTCTTAATTTGTGTCTTAATTGTCCGCCACCTACTCCTTTTTGCCTTAAATTGGACCTCTTGTCATGAACAGTGACACCAACGGTCACCTCCCACCCTACCCGCGCAACAGTGCAGCCCTTTATGCGTGATTGCCACCCTTGTGATGTCCCAGTCCTATGCACAAACTCTGTCTTGCGCATCTCCCATACAGACTCTTTTATAGTCCTACGTTCTCTTTCAACTGCTTGGAGTGCTAAGACTGTGCTTCCTACAGATAGTCAAGTGGTCACACCACCGGTGCGAGGCTTCAATTTTCCTACTAACCCGGGCCGTGGGCACCCCTCAGTTACCCTTGCGTCCATTAGTGCATCGCATTCTTCTTTGTATGGTGTGCTCCCCTATTTAATTTGTCTAGTAAGGTGTGGTCGCAACCATGGTAGCAAGGTCACGACTTCTTCTAATGCAGTGGTATGGCTGGCGAGACTTTATCCCATCATGCTTAGTTTTTCAGCGTAGCATGCTTGCGTGACTTTGGTTTCTAGTTTGCTGACTTCTTCGTCCCATGTCATGCTTTTCTTTCTCAGCCGTACCCAATCTTCATCGAGTTCGTGAAGTTTCAAGTTCCCTCGCCCAATGGCTTCTTGTAACTACATAATTACTTTACCCGGGTCCTTGCATACTATCCCAACTTTCGGAGCTGTGGGGTGGGGATTCTTCTCTACTCTTATGGTTTCATCTCTTCTCTTTAGTGTTGGGGTCATTTCCGCGCTCTGGTTTTTGCTTATGGCCCTATAGGCCCATCGAACCGCTGGTATGCACAGGTCCCAATCAGTTCGTTCTGCCTGGTAAACTCTGTTCATGATTTTGCATAGCTTTGTGAATGCTCCAACGTGGAATATTTTGGTTGCGTCTCTTTTCCTGCTGCCGCGGCAGGTTCTGATTTTCGATCCTTATTTTGGGATGTGCTTGCATAGCACCCGTCTGCACCCATCAACACAAGTGGGCGTGCAAGCTGCTTTGCCCTAGCTGCCCGGCTCTCATTCAACGCTGGGGGCTTCCAAACTACAAGCACATCTGTGTAATGTCCCTCCCCTTAAAATTTATATAAATATAATAAAAATAATAAAATAATAAATAATAATAATAAATAATATAAATTATAAATAATAATAAATAAATTACTTAATAAAAATAATAAATCATAAATGATTAAATAATAAATAAGATTAAAAATACATACAAAGAAAATAGTAATAACCATACTAAAGCTCTAGATAAGAATAAGGAAACTATCAAAAAGAAGGAAATAAAACAAGAAAAGGAAACTATCAAAAAGAAGGAAATAAAACAAGAAAAGGAAACTATCAAAAAGAAAGAAATCAAAAGAAAGTTGCATGAGACACATGGAGTGTGTGCATGTGGTTCCTCTTCCAATGTTGTTCTATTTAATAGATGGCGAGGAAGATGAGAAGGGCATTCCATCTTTCCGAGATTCTGTCTTTCATTCTCTTGGGAGAATGGTATACTAAGACCTAGGAGTCGCTGGCAGTAGTATGTTGATTGAGGGCTCGGGGATGGCCAGTTGTAACAAGACGTTGCACAATTGAGCCTACGGTTGGGTGGAGAGTCATCCCCAAACCCTCGTTGCGGTAAGCCTACTTCGACCACAGGTAAACAGGTAAGCACTATTCATTCAAATTGAATTTAGTTAATTGATTACATGTTTATTGGGCTAAGTAAGTGCCACTCTCATTTAAACTAATGTTAATTAGATATTTATTTTTTGGACTGTTACATATGGTATCAGAGCCTAGGTTCAACTCTTAGGACCTATAGGCATTTTAATGTACAAAACTTCAATCTAAATGATTTTTATTTTATTTTATTTTTATTACAGTCACATCCTAATGATTCTATCCACAGAGGATTATTGAAATAAAAATGTTTTGTATAGAATGAGGATTTATTTCTTCTGTAATTGTGTCAAGAAACGTGCATCCAAGAAATTACGATTCTATTCAAATAACAGACTTGTGCCAACTTTCCCCAATTCATGCCATTCGAATCGAAAATTATAGCAAACATCACTCGAATTTGCACCTAGCATCATCCCTTTGAAGCTCATTCCATTTTGGTAAAATCATATTTGCATATGGCATCATCTCTTTGAAACTGAAACTCATTCTATTTAAAAAGTAGACGTTTGACAAAACTATGGGAGCCTTTCACCCTCTCATTCAATACAAGCCCTTGAAAAATTACGCCAGTTAAGAGTATACTTATGCCAAAATCACCCCAGGTTTGCTCTAGACATTTTTATTTCAAACTCACAACATTCAAAGACCAAACTTCCACCGAAATTTCCCTGATCTGATTCTTCATTAGGCTTGGACAGGTTTGTACAGGAGGAGGTTAGACCGTATGCAAATTAGGTTCGACTTACAAATCATCAATTTTTCTCTTACTGCTCTTCCTTCGTTCGGATCAATTTTGTCATTTTTCACATTTGCGTCCCCAAGGTCTTAATTTTTCTGTTATTTTTCACATTTGTCTCTTCGAGCTTCATAGCTTAAGGCTTCTGACCTCTTTTAAACTGTAAATTTTTTTGCCTAAAAGTGGAGTTTGCACTGGATCTAAGTGGTCACTGCTCATTTACCCCGTGTCATATTAAGTTTTTCTTGTAGTTAGTTAAACATGCCGTGTAGTGAGTGTAGTAGTAACGGTGGTCTTTTCGAGTTCTTGGGTTGTTTGCTATTTATTAAAGGTTTCTGCAGGAGACTCCAAACTGAATTAGAACACTGATCTGGAAAGGTATCTTTCTGCCAAACACTATAAAAAGAAAATTATATTTTATATGAAAAATTTCACAATGCTGTCAGAATATTTAAAATTTAATTCACGTTTAATTTGGTTAAGAAATTTTGGTGCAGAAACAAAGTTTGTTTCTTCCCTTCTGCAGGAACTCTTTTAATTTGAATAACCATGATGAGCTTCTAAGCCAATATTGTTCAGTCGACAGTTTGTTGTGATGACTTTTTTCCATGAAAAATGAAAATATAATTCAATTTCGCGTGATAACACAAATTAACAATATATCAGTGATCTGGAATGGTGTATTTCTGGGCAACGCTGTAAAAAGGAGAATAACTTATAATTCATATTAACAATTTCACAATAGTATCAGAAAAAATTAAAAGTTAATTGGGGCAACAGAGTTTATTTCCTCCTAAACTGGAAATACATTCAATTTCGTCCGATAACAAAAATTAACAATACGCCCATGCTTTTTCACATAATAGAATTCTGGTCAAAGGTTTTATCCAAGCTGGATTGAAATCAAAATGATGACCAGGAAAAAAAGAAGTTCCAGCGTAGTCTCTTAGTAAAAAAAACCAAGACACCAAGAGGGGGAAGGTATCTTATATCGGTTGTGCATAACAGCTAAGAAAACTTTACTGTGAATAATTTTTATATAGAAGGCTGTATAGATCTAGGTCATTTCAAGATTTTTGAAGGTTTTGGGTGACTTAAAAGGCCTCGAAATCCTTGAAAATCTCTTGAGATGTGGAAGAACCATGCCTTTTAAACTTTGACACATAAGCTAACACCAGGGATCTCAACTTCTGCATAGACAGTTTTGGGTAGTTTTTATTCCACACAGAGGTGCCATATTATATAGGTCATCCAAAACATTTCAGAAAGTCTCATTGTCACCGGGATCTGGTGAAGTAAAAAAATCACAAAAGGTATAGATCTAGGCCGCTTCAGGACTTTTCAAGGCTATAGAGGGTTTTAGAGGCCTTGAAAACCCTTGGGGAGTAAAGTAACTATCTTTGGAACTGTGACATGTGAAAATATACCAGGTATCTAAATTGCTACTCTAAAATTTGGTATGAACATTGAAATTTGATCGGAAAATGGGTAAATGGCCAGCTATGGATAATCTTTGTTGTACACAGAAGTGGCATATTATATGGATTAGCCAAAACAGTACAGAAAATTTCATTGTAACCAGAATCCGGTGGAGGAAACTCCACTCTGTCGCACTGTTCAGCTCACAAATTCTTCTTAGGGCTTTGGAATCTTAGCGGTCTACAAATAATCACCGTGGCCGTGAATTTTCTTTTCGGAGATGACATCGAGATTGCGCACCTGCACCGTTACCAATTTATGAATATTCCAATTTCAGAAGTACTAAGGCACACCAAGCGTTGGGAATTACCCACTTTTAGCGGACCAGATTGGGAAATAGTGACCATAACTAGTGCAATTTATACATAAACAAAATAAAAAAATTCTTTTAATTTTCTACTTTATCATTAAAACTAGTTTATTTACCTTGAGGTTATGGGAAATAAGATTATATCATAGCCAAGGGCTAATACATTAAGTTTGAGCTCTATATATATATATATATATATATATATATATATATATATATATATATATATATATATATATATATATATATTTCACTGTGTATGAGGTTTCTTTTTGTGAACTAATTGTGGGACAAGACGATGAAATTCAATGAATTTGTCATGAGTAAAGCAATTGCCAAGGAGAAACAATTCTAGAATTTTTTCAAGATTGTCAAAAATGTTCTGAGGAGGACTGTATGAAATTTTTGTTTTGTCAGTGGTAGTTTTTTTTTAACATATTACATAATTTCCAGCCAGTGTTTAAAAGTTAAAATTAATTTCAATAGATGTAAATATTGTTCCTTATAGCAGAGCTTTTGTTTCATATCAGCAGTTAGAATGGCCTAATGAATGTAGTGTTTCTACAGAATAATGGCATGAAAGTAAATAGCTAGGCTGAGTTGATTCCAGTCATAGAAGGTATTAAAATGTGCCTCTAAAATAGCAATCCATTGATTTTGAATGAGACTATGAACACATTGTTGACGTCATCTCTTGGAATGAAAACACTTTTAACTGGTTCATCAATAGCAAAACAAAATGGATTAGGAAAACATTTCTCAGAAAAGTCAAGATTATGTCGACAGACTAGCTAGCTGACTGAGTTCTTTGTCAAATCAACCTGCCAGCCTCCATTTTCTGCTATCCTCCCATTCGGTTTTGTTTGGACAGAATTACCCAAAAGTGTAATTCTTTAATTATGTGTTGTTATTTCCATGACTAAGGTTGGAAATTCTCTCCTCTGGTTTCCTCTTGAAACCCAGGCCTACAAAGGATACTCTTCAAAGCTTGAATCTAAAACTGGCAACTAATCGTTTAAATCTGAGCTGGAAATGATTTTATTTTTCTTCATTACAGGAGCTCAAAACTATGTCATCTTTTCTATTCCCATCCATCCTAAAAGAAACATCAAACCATAGTCTTTTGTCTTCAAAAATAGGGTACCAAAAAGTTCTTCTAGACTAAAGTAGAATTTTCAACAAGAATTTTCAGCAACATGATCATAGTTGGCCTGTTCTTCAAAATCTGGAAAAATATTTTCCTCATCAGGATTGCAAAACTTTTCTACCTTTATAATGAAAATCCGTAATCTCAACTAAATTATAATAGCTAACGATTATGAAACTTAAAACAATTTAAGAGAAATAAATAAATTGGAAAATGAAATTTGCATTTAGCATTCTGAAGTGAAAATGGAGAAATATTAAGAATTATCCTTATACGTTATATGTATATGTATAGTATAAAGGTTTGTATTAAAAAGTTTGAAGTATAACTAAAATTCAAAATATCATTTTTGAAAATACCCATTTTTATAATGATTTACAATGACAGTGACATTGGTTTTTCTTAAATTCCACATATTTCAGTGTTGAAATTAAAATATACAATATACAAATAGTCAATATCATAGAAGTCAAAATAAATTTTATATGGAGATAGACTTTACATGGATATTTTCAAAATCAATCATGAAGGATGATTATGGATTAGGAAAAATGAAATTGGTGAAATGTTACAGTTGTATGTTTAGTATTTGTATGTAAATTGTATAATCTATTAAAGTAATAGAAGTTGTTAATGAATTTATATAAGCGACATTTCATTATATTAAAAGGGAATTTAGATATGAAAATGGAAAATTATAGAACATGAAATAGTAATGGGTAATAACCTGTCTACTCTTTTCTTCTTTTATTTTGGTGATTAATTGTAAGAAAATATTCATGGTATAATTATTTTGAAATATTGACCATGTTTTAATTTTATTTCTATTAGAATGTTTTTCCCCTTTTTCCTTGTAGTCATGTTTTAACATAGAATTATGTTGGCTATTAGGTGGCCTTTGAAATTAATGTGAATCTTCACTTAGTGAAGATTATTTTTCTTGTCCAATTTTGTGCATGTTTATAGTTATGGTTGCATCTCCTTTTCCATGCATTAATCAAAAGTGGAATCAATTCTTTTGATATCTTTTTTATATCTCATAAACTATAGCTGAAGGAAATTTTGTGGTTAGGTAAAGAATATATAACAAGCAATTCATAACATTAAGAAATTTCATATGAGGATGACACCTCTTTATATGCTCCTTGCAACACACCTATTTTCACAAAGATGATAATAAAATTATGGTGGTATTGATGAGTCCACAAAGAAATCAATATGCATCTTATCTACTTGATAATGTAAAATTAAAAGCTTGGAATGAACTTGTAAAATAGACCATTAAATATGAAGTGGCATACATGCAAAACTAGTTTAGTTAATATGTAAATTAAAGAGACACTAGCTATTTGGCGAAGGTGTGAGAAAATAGTGGTGTAATTACAGGGAACTAATACATATAAACCTAAGATAACAAGATACTAGCCTTGGGAGAACAACAAACCTATTATTAGAATAAGGTGATGGAAAAATATATAGACAACAACCTTAAGAAGTGGAAGCAACATTAATGATCAACTAACGCAATTGAATAATAAAAAAGGTCATTGTCAAGGGCCTGAAGGGTATGATAACATTGAATTAAAGAAGTGAATCCATAATAAAATTCATCAATTTGAGAAGATAAGTTATGTGATTGGAGAAATAGTAACAATATTTCCTAGTGTAACAATTTTATACATTTCAGAGAGAGGAGGAAAATAAACTAGTATGACTAAAGGTGAGAAAACAAGGCCAATTTAATAATATTTCTATCTTTGAAGCTAGTAGACATGAAGTGGTTTGGTCAACATGATTGGTAAGGTCAACGTGATGGCCTATATAAGTGTCATTATAGGAAGTTCTAAGCACCTGTAATCGGTGAGAAATGACAATGATAAACTAGGAAAATGTTCCAAGGATAATAATTGTTTAACTTTTTGAAAAAGAAATACATGATGTAGACTAATGAGAAAACATTGAGCATGAAATGTAGGAAGAAATATTGTTGGAAATATAGTTGGAAATTCTATAATGAGACTTTGATAAGGATTACATATAAATTGGCAAAAGAAGTGAGATTCAACTAATAAAGAGTGCAATTGAATAAATTTCACTCACGAGTGGATTGATCATATATTGTTACCTCATACAAAACAACTTACTAGTGCGCGTCATTAGTATTGAAGAAGTTATATCCAAAATACAATGGGCATACAAAATCATTCATAGATGATAATGATGGTAGTGGTTCCAATCATTTCAAAGTCTAAATTGAATATTTAATGAGTGAAAATTAAAGAGGAAGAATCCCTATTCCAACTTGAACATGGGTGAATCTACGATAATAGAGATCAAGTGGAAACTTGATGAGAAAAGCAAATCTTTTTAGGATGAACAATGAAAATTATGCAACTAATGAATAAATCATGAGGGGGCAACAAGCCCTCATGCAGGTAGATTAAGCATAAAATAAGACTTAAATAAGGATGACCTCTTGTATGTGTGCTATTTGGATAAGAAAAATATGTATAGTGATCATGGAATTTTAACTTGATATCGATGATTTAAATGATTATACAAATGGTAACATATTAGCAATGAATTTCATTGTGGAAGGAAGAATAAGTGATGAGAGATTAAGAATAATGTTAGTTCGTACTTGGTATTCAATGTTTGTACAAGTAAATGAAATTGATGAATCATGATAAGAATGCTTATGGAATATTATTCTATATTTGATAAGTATTGAAATGTTTCTCAGATTAACGATGTTTCATGATATGATGGTATGAGGGTGATCATGCTCATGTGATTCATATTTATATAGTTGTTACAATAGTGATGATGTATACTTATGATGATGATAATATGCATAGGCATTATGATGTTATGTCTAGGTATATTGACATATTCATTTACTACGTGATGATAAGTAATTAATGTTGAATATTATGATGGATATGATATGCATAACGTGGCATAGGAATTATGATGCTATAATATGAGGTTTAGTGACATGTGGTTCATTTATTATGTGAAGTCATGATATGTCTTTGATGTAAATATGTTGATGTCATAACTTATGATGGTATTTCATGAGGTGAAGCATGTGATAGTTTCATACAAATTTATGACATGCATAAGCATGCAGTTCGTTATTATTCATAATGATGAATTTTCTCAGGATGACATGCAAAACTTGGCATGTGGATTATTTTCTATGATACTATGATGGTATAGCTAATGCATTGGTTGCATGTTGAGGTGTGGGGATTGACAGGACTCCATAAATGGGCCGAGAGGGCTGGTTTATTTGATGATCTCGTGCGAGCCCATACACACGAGGGGGAATAAGTAACATCATATGGGCTGGGGACAAACTCAATCAACACTACATATGCCAGTGGTTCCTTTGTCTTTTGTATAGCTC
Organism: Pinus tabuliformis; assembly: GCA_031772625.1. Lineage (NCBI taxonomy): Eukaryota > Viridiplantae > Streptophyta > Pinopsida > Pinales > Pinaceae > Pinus > Pinus tabuliformis. Next base: position 30,200,993 of record CM062812.1, read on the forward strand.
TTGATGGATAGCTCTTGAAGAGCTATGTGATCATCTTGAGGAGGCCAAGTGCCTGATGTTCTAGGCTAGGTGCCTAGTAATGGATTGGGATGCCGAAGTCTGGAAGGGATGTAAAGGACTTCGATGCCTGGGGCTTGCGCCTTAGTAGTTGTGGAGGGAGTGGGCCAGCCTTGCGAGATGCCCGGGGTCATTGAGTACCGGACCGGACGCCTGCTTTGGGGCAGATGAGGTCTGAGTTAGGCGCAAGCCTTGGGGCCAGCCTTGGACTAGGATACAGACTGGGTCAGGCTTATGCCTGGTGCCGAAAGTGGGAAAAAGGATAGAGATTCCTTGAGATTTCCCGGGGTGTTGGGGACTTTCGATGCCTGCTGGTTATACTAGTTCAGCAGAGGGTGTTGGCAACATGAAGTAAATTAAATAATAAATAATAAATAATAAAAATAAAAATAATAAATAATTCAACTTAACTTCGGGACGAAGTTCCTTAAAGTGGGAGAGTATGTAATATCCCTCCCCTTAATAATAAATAAAAATAATAAAAATAATAAAATAATAAATAATATAAATTATAAATAATAATAAATAAATCACTTAATAAAAATAATAAACCATAAATGATTAAATAAATAATAAGATTAAAAATACATACAAAGAAAATAGTAATAACCATACTAAAGCTCTAGATAAGAATAAAGAAACTATCAAAAAGAAGGAAATAAAACAAGAAAAGGAAACTATCAAAAATAAGGAAATAAAACAAGAAAAGGAAACTATCAAAAAGAAAGAAATCAAAAGAAAGTTGCATGAGACACATGGAGTGTGTGCATGTGGTTCCTCTTCCAATGTTGTTCTATTTAATAGATGGCGAGGAAGATGAGAAGGGCATTCCATCTTTCCAAGATTCTGTCTTTCATTCTCTTGGGAGAATGGTATACTAAGACCTAGGAGTCGCTGGCAGTAGTATGTTGATCGAGGGCTCGGGGGTGGCCAGTTGTAGCAAGACGTTGCACAATCGAGCCTACGGTTGGGTGGAGAGTCATCCCCAAACCCTTGTTGCGGTAAGCCTACTTCGACCACAGGTAAACAGGTAAGCACTATTCATTCAAATTGAATTTAGTTAATTGATTACATGTTTATTGGGCTAGGTAAGTGCCACTCTCATTTAAATTAATGTTAATTAGATATTTATTTTTTGGACTGTTACAATCTGCCTCCTACATTTGCACCAGCTTACAATGGTCTTCTGATGTGTACTCCACCATCATGCAGGTGTTGCACGCAGCGCCCATTCCATTGCACCATACCGCTGCTGTTCTAGTACTACACTTTCAAATTTATCCAAGTTCATCCATTGCTGTCACCCCATCATAGGTTGGTAGTTCCCTTGCCTCTTTCGTCACGCAATGCAGTGATCTAATCATCATGTTGCAATTCAACATTGTCACTTTGTGCAACCAGTTCTGCCAACGTTCTACTTCTTCATCTAAATCTGAAGTATAGGAGCTGTTGCGCTCCCATGAGATTCTCCCATCTGTAGTCGGGTTCACCTAATCCTGGTCTCGCACTGTTATCTGGTAAATACAATCGAGCTCATCATCGCGCACTAGTTCGGTGTAGTGCGCTCCATTGGCTAGGTCTAGCGGAACGATTACACGAAGGGACTTTTTCTCGAATATCATCTTCCACTTTTTCAGGTTCATGACTCCATTCATATCAGTGGTGTTGTAGCTCTAACATGGAAATATTATAGATCTGATATGAAAATACAAGATAATGCAAATAAACCCAGAAATAATATGAAATGATTCTTTATTGATATCAAAACCCTTAAGGTAGGGCAACACCATACATTCACTCCTTAAGGAAGGAGAGCACTCCACAAGCCATATGCCTGTTCATACAATATTCCTTCACTATCTCCCATGTGGAGTCTCTAGCCTCTATATAGGCCTCATACATACAATACCATGGGTCATTACCATGGTTCCCTCATACCATCAATTAATACCATGGGCCCATTACATTATTATTAACTACTTGTGGTCCCTTACATGACATGGGTTAACCACCTTATTTATTACTATGGCCCATCCCATTATTACATTATAACCTTGGGTACCTCCCTTGGTACCCCATATTATCCCCCCTAGGTATATAACATTCCACCCCCCTAAGCATGTTTCGTCCCCGAAACATGGGAAGAACATAAATAATAAGATCTACTCAAAAGAGTAGTCCACTGGTACCATGCACGTGCATCTAGCCATCCAAGAGAAAGGTGAACCCTCGATCTCGCTAGTGCCTCGCTCGCTTGAGATGGAAGTTGACTGTGGTAGCTCTTCTGTGTGGATGTGTAGTAGGTGGATCTTCGCTCCTCTCGATCTGTCATGTGGGGGTTGTTGTCCATGTGGCTAATTGGTTGCCATCTTGATGGTTGTCTTGCGGGGTGATGTGGGTGATGATATGTTGAAGTTTTAACCCACGATGGCTTTTTCTTTACTTCACCCTGCTGTGGTGCCTGTTGTGGTGTCTTCTTTTTCAATATGACTTCAACCACTGAGCCCTCCTCTGATGTATCATCACCTGTAACCTTTTCTTCTTCAGCCTCTGTTTGTGTTTGATTGTTGATCATCAAAGGCTCATCATCTGATATGTCAGTCCCTGGAACATCTTCCGCTTCAGCCTCCATGTGCTCTACCTGCTTATTGATGGAAATATCCTGTAATGTAATTTTCTTCTTTTTATACCAGAGCTTCAGGAATTTCTTCTGCACATTAATATTGATAGTACCCACGGATTCCATCCAAGGATATCCCAAAACAACATCCATATTATCCATCTCTGAAGCATAAAAATCACCATGCAACACATATTTATCCATAGAAATCTTCAAATCCTTGTACACTTGAACATCCTCATTATCAACTTGTGCAGTTTCAATGTGTTTTGCTGGAACTTGCAATCTTTTTGCCAAATTAACACTTATAAGATTTTTCTTGCAACTAGGATTTATAGTCACAACGATTTTCTCCTTCTGAATCAATCCATGAACCTGCAATAAGAAAGCATCAGTAGAAAATAACCCTTTAGGTTCCATGGTTTCCTTCTTTTCTGTAAAAATAAGCTCTTTGCTAGGCAAAGTGTCTGTCTGTGTGAGCTTATCAACAAGAATAGTTTTTCGGCCAAAGAGGTCCATAATAGCTTTTGTAAACATGTCCCAAGTCCAAAACTTTCTATTGGAACATTGATGCTCTTGCCACCATTGTCGTCTTTCATAGTCCAAGTACATGCTTCCCACCATAAGCTGAGTCTCATTATCATAGATGCGATTCCGATTGAAACACTGCTCCATTTGCGCTATCCATCTAGCTGGATGAGAGCCATCAAATTTATACAAGTCCCTCAAAGCCCGATCTAGGTACGCCATCACAAAAATATTGGCGAAAATTTGAAATGGTCACAATTCCGTCAATATTGCTCAGAATCGCTAATATAACCTATTTTTAGAAATGGCACAATCATTCTGCATCTGCCCATGTGGTAGAAATCTTGATCCAGGCACTTGAAATTTCAGATCTGTGCTGCTACTCTCCCGCCATCACCAAAATTTCTGCAAAAAGAACTGATTTTAAATCAACGATATCTCCCTCATCCGGACTCCGATTCGACTGATTTTTTGTTTTGAAATTGGGTATTTTTTTCCAAAGAATTTAGATCTGCAATTAGATTTTTCAGATCTTGTACCAAGACGTCTAGATCTGCACCGCAAAATCGCTGCCCTGAAAATTGTCTGCAACCCCACTGATTTTTAGATCAGTGATATTTCCTTCATCCGGACTCCGATTCAACTGATTTTTTTTGAATTCGACTATTTTTGCACAAAGAATCCAGATCTATAATCATATTTTACAGATCTTGCACCAAAATGTACAGATCTGAACTGCAAAGTCACCGCCCCCGAAACCCTGCAAAAAAAAAAAAAAAAAAAACTCCACTTTTGTGCCCAAGAAAGTGCTCTGATACCAATTGTTGTAGCTCTAACATGGAAATATTATAGATCTGATATGAAAATACAAGGTAATTCAAATAAACCCAGAAATAATATGAAATGATTCTTTATTGATATCAAAACCCTTAAGGTAGGGCAACACCATACATTCACTCCTTAAGGAAGGAGAGCACTCCACAAGCCATATGCCTGTTCATACAATATTCTTTCACTATCTCCCATGTGGAGTCTCTAGCCTCTATATAGGCCTCATACATACAATACCATGGGTCATTACCATGGTTCCCTCATACCATCAACTAATACCATGGGCCCATTACATTATTATTAACTACTTGTGGTCCCTTACATGACATGGGTTAACCACCTTATTTATTACTATGGCCCATCCCATTATTACATTATTACCTTGGGTACCTCCCTTGGTACCCCATATTATCCCCCCTAGGTATATAATAAGTGGCCCAGTCTATTCCTAGTAATGCAGGATAAGGATTGTTGTCATCAACACTCTCAATTACTTCAAAGTTCGTCTGTGTGCTCGCCCCTTCGATATCAACTGTTACCCCTTGCAACCTCCCCATGGGCAAAATCTTCTGTTGGTTCGCCATTCGTAATTGAATAGGGGACCACTGTAACCATGGAAAATTTTAGGGGTGAATTTTTTCCCTTGGGCTATATTAAGGGGTTTTATATTTTTATTGGGCGAAAATTTTGTATCATAGTACCTTGTTACAAATCGCCTCGAATTTATTTTATAAAAAAAATAGGTATGGAGGTTAGCCCACCTTATTTTAAGGGAGAGGGTAAAAAAAGTAAATTAGCCCTTGAAATTATGAGTTACAATCTTCCATTACCCCTCATTTTTAAGAAAATGTATTTATGATAGTTATAAATAAAAATGATGATGATGGTGGTGGTGGTGGTTAACGTCCACTGAGACCAAATATAAATACAATGGAGGTATGGTAAATAAATAAAAGCTCTTTTTATACTTACTCGTATAGTAAATAAATAAAAATATAAATAAACTAGAGGTATGGTAAATAAATAAAACCTCTTTTTATATTTAGTCCATAACCCTCTTTCTATTTAAGAAGGCTCAAAAACAAGGTTTCATTTAAGTGAATCCTATGAGCCAAATACCATATTTATAAAAGAGGTATGGTAAATTAATAAAAATATAAATAAACCAGAGGTATGGTAAATAAATAAAACATTTTTTTTATATTTACTCCATATATCACCTTATATTTATGAACACGCAAGCATGTAAATAAATAAAAATATAAATAAAGTGGAGGTATGGTAAATAAATAAAACCTCTTTTTATATTTAGTCCATAACCCTCTTTCTATTTAAGAAGGCTCAAAAAAGAGTTTTTATTTAATTGAATCCTATGGGTCAAATACCATATTTATAAAAAAGGTATGGTAAATTAATAAAAATATAAATAAACGAGAGGTATGGTAAATAAATAAAACATTTTTTATATTTGCTCCATAAGCCACCTTATATTTACGAACACTAAAAAAATGTGTTATATTTAGGTGAAGCCTATGGGCCAAATTATTATTAATACCATGCAAAAAAACATTATTAACCCTAATATTAGTATTAATAAAAATAAAGATAGCACATGGTATTGACCCATGGTATTCACATGGAATGCAACCTATTTAAACAGGGGAATTAAACTAGCATAGATCCATCTTTACTCTGGATCAAATATCGTGTTATGCAAACTAACATAGAGTGAAAAAATATTTTTTCCCTCTCAAGGCTTGGTAGATCAAGAGTAAAAATGGATCTTGTAATTTAATGTCACTTAAACATTTTAACTTGGTTAAAATAAAAAAAATAAAAATAAAAATCAATTATTAATTTTATTAATTTTTATAAATTACTAATAGTAGTTTTTAAGCTCCAGGTTTATGATAACCCATGGTAATACCATGGTATTCATGTGAGCATAGACTATTTAAAGGGCAAATTCTATCAGCTTAGATCCATTTTAATTCAGGGTCTACCAAGTACTGGGAGGGATAAATAGATTTCATCCCTTTAAGAGTGGTAGATGTGGAGTTAAGATGGATATATGTTGGTTTTTATGATAATGAAGATATTAAATAGACTTAGGAAATTATATTGTTAAAAAAATCTTAAGGTGTGGTTAAAGCTACGTTTAGTCACTTCACAAAATTTAATAAAAAATATTGATATCTCCATTAATATTGGTTTTTCTGATTTAACAAAAAACAATTCAAAACAATGAAATCTTAACTCTTTCGGCATCACCATCGCAGAAGAGAGATAGTTGCTACCCAGATTTCCCACCATCTTTCGAACATTCTCAATATGACATCTTCATGAAAAAGTTAAGGTACTGATCTTGGATTAGTTGTTTGAAAAATATGCTGGTTTGTACAACCTTTCATCTTCTCTGCTATTCTTAGTTTGTCGTAATGATCTGTAGGGGTTGGGTCACTGCACCATATTGTCCTAAAAGGCAGAGATTGTGCACCAAAAAGGAAATTAATCCACATGTTACAACGCTGTTAAAAATGGTATGAAGGTAGTGAATTATGCTAATAAGAAATTTAGATTGGGAGAGACGTAATTAAATTTTATTATTTAATTGAAAATTTCCAATTAAAATAATAATAAATCTACATTTATATATTTATATATTGATTGGAAGGATTCTGACAACAGTCACTTCTTTCCATTAGATCCCCTTCAGGCCTTTGGGATACCTACTACTTCATTATATTATATAGTTGGGGCTTGCTACTTGTTGGTGTGTTGGGGTAAACAAACTTCTTTTTTTTTTTTTAATCTCGCAGTTGGAGTCTATGGAATAAGAAAGAAATTTGATAGCTTGGAAAAAGTGGTAGCTTGACAAAAGTGGTAGAGAAAACATTAATCTCTCCTACCATGACAAACATGGCCACTAAAACTTGCAACATTGTTTGTAGGAAGTGAAAATTATGTTTCTTTTTTCCAAACATGTATGTTAGTATATTACAGTTTAATGAATATGTTTTATTATTATCATATATGGTTTCATACTTTAACAAAACATTCGCCAAGACTTCACAATGTTTTACTATTCAGTGAAAGATTTTCCAAGATATTGCAAGATTTTATAGTTCAGTGAAAGATTCGCCGTGAATTTACAAGATAATGTAATCTGGTGAGAGATTCGCCAATATATATATATATATATATATATATATATATATATATATACATACATATTATATTAGTGTTAAAATCAACTCCTATTTTTCCTATGTATCATGGGGATTCGCCCATTTATTATACATATAAATTTAGGGTGGTTCTTAAAATTTTCCCTAACTGTAACACAGGCCTGCCCATGCGTTCCCATGTCTGCTTTGCTAACACATTCACGCCCAAACCCAGGTCTAGGATTACCTGACCCATTTCATACTTGCCAATCTGCGCCGTCAATCTCATTTCCCTCTCGGTGCGCAATGCATGCTTTCCCAGTTTCCGGACAACACACAGTTCCCCTGACCCTGCGCACCTGGTGATTAATTCCTGTAGTCCCTTAATTGCCTTATTGTCACACAGTAGTTTCATGAATGTCTCCAAAAAGGTAGTGAGCATAGAAGGATCCATTCCTGGATCTGGTTGATCCCTACTACCTGAAGTGGAGGCCTTCGTGAAGCTCTTCTTAGCTTCCATGAACGTCTCCTTTGCATGTTCTAAGTCAAACTCAAGTTCCTTTGTAGGAGCCTTGCGAACCCATGTATCTTCCTCAGGCTGCTTCCCCTTATCCTCCCCTGTGGTCACACCACTTCTAAGCACCATGTTCACATTTGGGTCTTCTTCGTGCGGTTCAGATCTCATCATTTGGATATTTTGAGTCGGAGGAGGCTGGAGTACCCCTTTCTTGCACTTCTGTGCGATCAACGTGGGAAAATCTACTGCTTAATGATCGAACTAAGCACAGTATGAATAGGATATTCTTGTTGGGTTGGTACAATCGCGGGCGTAGTGCCCGGGTCCTCCACTATTGTAACAAATTAACTGTCCGCAATCCCTTCCTGGCCCCATTCCTCCTCGTCCTCGACCTCGACATCCCCGCAGCTGGGTCGAGGGCTTGTGTTTCTATCTGTATCCTATATGCGGGGGTCGGATCCATCATTACCTCATAGCTATGACAAGTACGCTCGTCATGGCCTACTGACCTATAGAAATTACAAAACAACTGCCGAGGAGTCTATGTATACTTCTGCAACAAATGACAATCATCCGTCGTGTGCTTTCCTCCTATCTGACAAATCACACACCATAGTGCGGGTGTCGCACTAGGCCCTGCCTGTGCCTCTAGTCTCAATGGCATCAGCCCCCCTCCTGCCAAGTAGTTTGAATACTGGACAATGATCCTTGTCATGGACCTCGCCCTTGCATTTTATGCACCATACTTCCTTGCGCGCCTCTCGTCGTGGCGCCCTATCCTTCTTCAAGCTCTGCATTTCCAAGCATAGATTCTGTAGTTGCATGTGGATTTGTTGAACTCCCAACCCTAGATATTATATCGGTGTCTCATGCAACCTCATCACCATTTCCAATGCTTCAGCCTGGGTAGGAAGTGTCTGTTGCGACAGCGTCGTCCTCAAGTGCTGTGTTAGATATGCCACAAACCATGCGCAATGCTGCGTATCCATGATTGTCATATTAGCCTCGCAGATCACACTCTTTAGCCACTAATCCAAATCCTATGGGGTCTCGCATGGAAGCATCACGATCTCTTTAAACCCGATGATTGACTGTGTCTCTGATTTCGGCTGGCTAAATTCTCTATTCAGCGCATTCTGGATCTCTGCTATTCCTGCATTTGGGTGATCATTAGAGTGTTTGATATACCATGTCAACGCACAATCCTATAGCATTCTCACTAATGTAGCCCTCTTAATGTTGTCGTCTGTGACCCCTTGCGCTTCCCACACTGCTCTTACCGCGAACTAGAACTGATCTGAATCCTCATTCCTACTCCTCTAAATACGAGTAGCTTGATCGTGCTCGCCATGCTGAACTGCGGGTTTGGTGGAGGTGGAGTGGGTGGAGATGGAGGTGAAGGAGATGAAGTGGGCGGTGACGTGGGTGGAGGTGGTAACTACAGAATGAGCTACCTTATCAAACTGACTGCACTTCTCAGAGAGACCCGAGCGAACTCTTCCTTGCTTTCTTACGAAAGTGATATTAAGGGACTGTTTCCTAATCCCTCGCTACCTTTGTAGATCTTTCCGCTCTGCATCATTCCAAACATTAATGTATTCACATAACCCGCTTTTCACGTAACAATATCTTAATCCAGGTATTCAAAGATTTAATATACTTACCTCGCGATCCCTTGAAAAAACTTTGTTCTGGTTCGTTGTAGCTCACGGTTGTGTCTACCGCGAACTCAGTGATAAATCCCCCTATTATCTAGTCGAGCCAATGGTCCACAACTCGCATGATCTTATCTTCTGATGCCTCTAGTCTGCACACTAATTCCAAAGTCCACACTATCGGTTGGTCGAGCTTACACCTTCCCTGGCTGTCAGTTAACCTCACGATCCACTCATACAGTTCAAAAGGAAAGGATGCGAAGAAGATCTCGTGGATTTTCGTATACACGTAGCGATTCAGCCACCTTTTCTCAGATACCTACGAAGTTCTGTTTTCCTATGTCACGAACTCGTGAATCTTCTTGTCCAACCACTCTTCAATTTCCTTCTTTGTTGGGTTCCAATGGCACAACATCAAACAGCCCTTAGGTAGATCCCGGTCATGGCAACAGAACCATTTGTTGGCTACGTGGGGCCTGGCCCAGGTTCAGCAGTGAGTTTAACCAAGCAAATCTGGGTACTACTGGCCCTTTCGGTAATAGTCCGTAGATCACGGACTGAGGTCTCACCCGAAGTAGTATGGGAGGGTGTTGGAACCAGGTTTCTGCACCCTAGGGATGTCTTGATGAGGGTTTTGGAGGTTTGCGATCCTAATCTGCGTGGTGCGCTGCTGCGTGCAGCTTCCTATTCTTCGCAACCAGTGCGTACCTTCGTATTATTCTGATCTGATCCTTATTGTGCTATGTATATTAGTTCTTAACTTAGTTTGTGCGGGCCTAATAATCTTATTGCTTGTTAAACTTTTCAGATTAGCATGTGTACTTGAAAATAATATAAATGCATAAAGAATAACCAAAATATAGAAATACAGATCTATAAGCAGATGCACAATATTCTGAACCAATCTTATCTTTATTAATGCTCAAGTTCAGTTACAGACCCGACTTCGCTGTGCGCACTCAGCTGCAGGGGTCCGTGCACTCAGCTGTGGACTCTACCAGGCCTCTACACACGCAGCTACAGAGCCTCTACCTACCCCTACGACCCAATACACTTCAGATTTACTTCTATTTTCTGACCATGCCTTCACATCTATCTGTTACTTATCAAAAAATTTCCAAAAAACTGACTTTACACTTAGAGCCTCGCTCTATTTATACAATCCCATGGTCCGTGGACCATGGGTAGGCCAACACAATTTACATTAAATTACATTATCTTAGGGTGGACAACCCTAGACTTTCACACTCCGCGCCGACATTTCGCGGGGTCTTTACATTACACTTGACCAAAATTCGGGCTTCAAGCCCCAAAAACATGCAAGCAAAGACTCAAGATAATTGGAGTAAGTAGGATAAATTGCCTTGAGAAAAGCGATAAGAGGAATATCCAATTCAACCTTAGAGGATTTGATATCATGCATTATAGACTTTACTTCAGATGCAAGAGCAAGAGGATCATTATTTTGCATTTCAAGAGTGAAGAGTTTAATCATGAGTTGAACAACTTCAAGTGCAAAATGTGAGTCATAGAGTTCTTTCAGCTTTTGTAAAGCTCCAAAGGCAGTTGAATATGAAAAAATATGGCGAATCACCTCTTCATTTATAGATGCTGCGATTAATGCATAAGCTTTTCTGTTCTTGTTTTCCCAAATGACGTGCTCTTTGTCTGAGGTAGGCTGTACTAGTTCATTGTCTCCGTCTCCGACACACACTCCTTTCCACAACTCATTGAAAATGAGGGTGTGTTTTATCATCTGGGACCATTCAGGATAGTTCTCCTTGCCAGTGAGAACTATTCCCACCATGGATATGATTGAATGCATTTTGTAAAAAATTATTTCTGCTACTAGCAAGAAAAAAATCTGTGTACTATAAAAAATACTTATGCTGGCAAAGAGCAAAACTATATTTTATCCATATAGAATATCACCATTTGTATTTTCAACCTTATTTCATATGATATATCAAGCATCCATGCCCTTGACAAAAAGGAACTGCTCACTGCACCATCATCAATATATTGTATTCCTTAAACCCAGAATGACTAATAAAATAAGGAAAAAATCTTGAGCAAAATTGTTTCTTTCCAATATATTATTATGCTCAACGCCTTTTTTTTCTTTATTGATACCAAGGCTAGTCAAACACCTTCACAGTCTCATCATTTAGAACAAAAAGATAAACTACTACTCCTTTCAATGCATACGAACCAACACCATTCCAAGACTTAACCTTAATGCCTCTGCGCTGATACAATCATAAAAATATGAACTGATTTTTTTTTAGGAGCTCAACGCGTAGGAGCGGCATCACATATATGTCAGAAACTTAAATACAACAAACTAATATATGGGAAGCGTTCAACATATGGTATTAATCATATCAGTGTTCCAAACATACAGTGTTGTAATACCAACAACGTTGTAATACTGAGCGTTTTAAAAAACTGGCATTCAACAATTTTTGTATGCAAAAAAAACTTCAACCCACCATGAAAAGAGAGTTATAGCTCATCCATCAATCATAGTAGACAGAAACTACCTTAAATGTAAGCCGTGGAACTGAATCTTATGAGGAGTTTCGAAGCAGACTCCACAGGGTTATCGCCCACGGCAACAAAGAAAAGGGCGAAACATTAAATAATTCTCAACCCCGTTTTAACAGACTTCGAGCAGAGCTGCTTTCACCGAATCAAAAGGGCCAGACTGTCAGCGTATCAAGAGTTCAACGCATACAATGATAGCAGCATTAATACACAACGTTAATATGAGACCAGTGTGAAAATACACAGTGCTAATACACAACGTTGATACACAGCAATGGAACCTGATTCACGCACGTAGATCCCAGCAATGGTTCTGGTTTTGTTCTAGTTCTTCAATGGATGGTTCTTCAACAGAGTAGCATTCAAGATGCAAGAGCAACGACTCGACCAACAGACCAGCGTTCAAGATGCAAGACCAACGTAGTTCGCTCCTGCGTGGAGGCACCAATGCAACAACACAGCCTCAAGGCATGCAACGATTCAGATGGTTTTCAGGTCTGAGGCTGTTAGGTCAGAGGATTCAGACTTATGGCAGACAGAGCACACAGGGGCAACGGACAGAGAGCAGAAGGCAACAGGGAGTTACAACTATTTTGGGAGCTGGCTCTGATACCTTGTCAGTCCAGGCAGTAACTCCATAAGGCAAAAATGATTCGTATGTGTTATTCCATCAGGTAGGTCTTCATTATATACATGAGGGAGAGACTGTTCAGTTCATCTCCCGATGATTGTTCATATTTCTAATTTATCTATTTACATAAATTCACCCAATCACAAGGATTAGGTTTCAACAATCCGCTGCCCAACACAGACTCCACACGATTAAAGATATAGTCTCTTCCATTCCTTTACTCAGTGTAACACAACAAAAATCTTACAATGTCACAATTGTTTTGATCCACAATAAGGGTAATATAAAATCATGAGTTAAGAATAATTAGAGCCTAAGTTTGCATATCTAGTGTTGCTCCACTTCTAGCAAACCTATTTAGTACCCCAGGAGAATCACTACAGGAAAACAAACGTCGCTTCGCTGCCAGTGAACCTGTTCAGTACCCCCACAAAATGTCTTGCTCCACCTCTATGCGCAGGAAGAATTTCTCTTCTTTCACCCTTTATTTTATTTGAAAAATAATCTTGAAGCCTTTATTAAACACATGTAACATGGGTGGAAGAGAGATCCCAACTTATTAAGAGCAAGAGAGGTGCTCCTTGAGAGACAAATATATAAACCTCTGATGATGGTTTGCTCGCTATAGGTTTTCCCCTTACCTTCTCTACTCGATTGGATAAGAAAGAAAAACAATATTCAATAAACAAATATGAGTCTAGAAACAAAGATCTTAAATAGATGCGAGCATCAAGGTTTTACTTATGGATTTCCAGCTGAATGGATCATATTTCCTATCCAAAAATCATCATCTTTAAAGATATAAATACTAAGTCAAAGAAGAAGAGTAGCAGGTTAGCCAAGGGTTGCACATCACCATAATTTTCCTTTCCCAGACTTTAGCCACATCATCTCGAAGCTCATCATAATGATTTTCATGAAAAGTCTTATTGAAACCAAAGCAACATTACAAATAACAATCAAACAAGGCATGAGAGATGACAAAATGCGACGAAAATAATGCAATGCAGGCTAACTAAATGCACCTAAACCTAACCTAAAATAATAAGCTAGAAGGTCATAATTAAGTAACATGAAATTTATAATGCAGCCATATAAGCTGCTCCCGAAACTCAGGTCAAAATATGTCATCATGTATAACCAACATATCATAAAGTGCAATGAAAAAGATAAACAACCAAAACATCTACACATAAACACAAAGGCATAGAGTGCAAGCACAACCATGTGAAATAACTAATTGCTTTACCTGATAAAATACACCACAACAACACTTCTTAGGCTCACATTCATACAAAGTTTAATTGAATTCATGAAGGGACTTATCGTGAGCCACAAAAATTGACAGATATGACTCCTATAACCAGTCTGCAATAGGGTCATAGAAACAACCATCTAAAAAACTTTACAAAGACGAGTTAACAATAAACATGTCCCCATCATATGTAATATCACTATTAGACTATGAATCACATACAAATTGGCAATAATCCGTGCCAGTGTGTGGTTGAAGCTCTTCAATGGATGAAGAAAGAAAGATGTAGGATCACAATACTGGACAATCATTAAGCTCACTCTTTGTTTATGAATTCCAGATCAAATATGCACGAGGGTGGATACATTAGTTGGAGTTTATATGTCTGATCAAACTTTATATCTTGAGGGATAGATAATTCCACATGGAGAAACCGAAAATACCTCAAGAATAGATCCACATCCCACGAGATAATATTGATGATAAAAAATTGCAAGAAAACTTTAAACTAACTAAATGCAAAATTTTCGTCAAGATAGGGGAACCTAACATAACCATCAACATAGAATGAAGTGCTCGTCTTCCCAACAAGACTCTGAACTTTCGAAAGTTGAAAACTTGGAGTGTGAAAATACTGTCAAATCTTTGTTTAGACATCACTCATTGATATACCCATCATAAGCCAAACAATGGTTTCTCAAATCACAAGATTCATGAAATGCTTGATTCCCAACTAATAGCTTTTTGAGTTCAACAAGAATCTTCAATGATTAACATGTCATCTTCTTAAAAACCTTGATTTCCCTATGTTAGTTCAAAATCAAATTCACTATGCATATCTTGACATGAGGCATGACAAATGGGATAGATATTTCTGAAAGAAACTCTTCAATAATCAGATCATACTCCATCTGAAAATTCTGCAAATCTAAATCTTCCTGCGAAAACAAAGATTCTTCCGTTAAACTTGGACAATCATCATCATGAAATTTAACAGGGACAGGATGATCAAGATAATGTTTTACTAAGGGTTCAACTTTATTAATGGGTTCAAAATCAACAAGTTGATTATTAAGACTACACAATGAATGACTTAGAGAACAAGGAGAATCAACATCTTGATACAAAGAAGAGAGGAAGAGTGATTCCTCATCAGTGAACTTTGAGAACTGAGAATGATTGTCAAATAAGATTCATGAATTTGATCTACCAATATTCTGAAATGGATTGGCTCAACATATGGAACATCAATAGGAGGGGGAAATGAATAAAAGGAAAATTAGGTTCTCCTTGGTACATTGAAGTTCTTCTTGAACGAGACCATATGATGGATCTGGTTTAAAAGATTTCCTTAAAATCTTGACCAAGAATCGAAATTTCCTATCCAAAAATTCCCAATCCACATCTCCATTTGAAAAATCATAACAAAGGTGAAGGAATATGCCAAAAATTATTCAAGATATTCATTCGATTCCATCATAAGCTGATTAATCTCATTAAGAACATCTTGATAGTCATACTTGTCAAAGACATGACGAAGCTCATTATCCAATTTAAAAGAAGAGATATAAGCAACAAGTAAAGAATAACACCATTGCTTATGACCATCCAATGTAAGGGTAAACAAACTTGCAAGAATATCCTCAGAAGAAACTCCACTTGAAAAACAAAATTGAAAAAATTCTATCACATAATCAAGAACAATTGTTACACCCTTGCCATCGAACTTTAAATACAACAAGTTATGTAAGAATTCTGCGGGGATGAAAATATCTAAAGCTTTTGAAAAACACCTTGGGATTATGATCTGGGATGAAGAAATTTTAGATAAGAGATTCAAACAAACTTTAAGGGCTCATCTTGTCATCTGAACCTCCTTCTAGCCCTAGGATGACGATGGTGTTTGATGCCGCCAACATACAGGTGGTCTCCCCAATCTGAAGTCCTAACTATAGTTCACACCGTTTGGAGTAGGACTCCCATTTGACTATATGGTCTAACCACCATTGCGAGTGATTTAATTGTATGCCTTGGCCACAACATATAAACAAGAGATTGTAAACACAACTTTGGGGTAACAAGTATGTAAGCTTTGTGTGATACTGAGTGTAGAGTGTAAATGGAGCCTCCGCGAATGAGAGAGAGAGATGGACCTATGATAGGGAAGTAATAGTACTATCCTAAGAGAGACACACAAGTGAAGGGGAAATACTTGTTGATTAACCTACACATCGGTTCACAAGATAAATAACAATAATGAAAGCATAAGCAACACCCGTTCAACAAGGTCCATATCCAAAGCAACGAAATATTTCACTATATTTAGTATGTATTGAATCAATATATACATCAAACATATAAATAATAGTCTTAATACATTCATGATACACACATGAAAGAGTGTTGGCTCATAGAGCTTCTGATAATTAATGAAAGATTCAAAGTACACTATTTCATTGGTGAAACACTAGCTCCAATAGTGGAACATGAAGCTACAACTTCTTCTCCAAAGAATGATTTTCTCTCTTATGCACCACTAGAGAAGCCAAGGCCAAATCTCTAAAGGTCCAAGCCCTTTGTTTGAGTTATGAGGGCCTATTTATAACAAATGGAATTGACTCTTGATTTTCCTCATGACTATTCAACTCTTATGACCTATGGGCTTCCATATAACTCTTCATATTCTATATGTGTCTCTTCACATTCCACATGTGTCTCTTGGAATTCTTTAAATTGAAATTATTATTTACAAAATAAAAATTACATATAAGATGATGACTTTATCAGAAAAAACTCTAATAAGAAAAAATTTCCTCATAGAGGAGAAAGAGACAAATCAATAACTTGAACATGGAGTTCATTCGTGATATACGAGTGCCATGCTTTGAGCTCTGCTATGATAACTTTGACTTGGATTGGAAATTTTACGACATATCACATCTTCACCTCCAATGCCTATGATGGTATGGATTTGGAGCATGAATATATGCTATTCCACAGCTAGGATAACTTCATGAACTTTAGTTGGCCCAATTTCACACTGTAGAATAGTATTACTAGTGATATCCAAACCTTCTTGATCTATCACTCGCTTGATTTTCTCAATGAACTACTTTATCTACCGCATGATTACAACCTTGACTCTTATCTTTCCAAGTGAACCCATATAAGGTAGTCAATGTTTATGTGCCAGGGACTCCAAACCGATATACAATCGACCATAGGAAACTATGGCGTTGATCACCTATTCACCAAGATGGGTATAGTTCTAAATATGGAGTCTTAACTGTACTATGTCCATCTCAGCAACAATTATGTCCTTCTTGACCAATTTCTCTAGAACATTTGGCTACTTGACACCCCAATCTTGTATAAAATCTACAACTTTGTTTTCAACCTTTAGGAGCTTGGGGATCTCTTAAGATTTCCTATATATTTCAACCAAGGGTGCCACTAGCTCATGTAAAAGGATTATCTCATTATATAGTTGTTTAATGGTGTCCTCCATTGGCCTAGATTATTCAAGTATAGCTAACTATAACTCTAATGTGCTGAGACTGGTAGAAGACAACCTTTGAGTCTCTGTAGTGAGATTATCTACCGTCGCTTTGCCACAACTAACTTCTTTCTCAACTATACATTCTGTTATGAAACCATCTCAAGACAAGATAGAAAAGATATATCAATGCCTTAGAATTCAGCCTCTTTGAGGGGGCAACCTCCTTTACATTACATAAATGAACAATTCTTGGATGATACAAATGAAAAGACCTCCTTTCTATATATAGGAGTCTAAGGGGTCATAACATAATCAGAGCCGACATAACAATAATAATGTAAGGGCACAATAATAACAATAGTGGACTTCTATGGGGCACAATAGTAACAATATGGGCACTACATGGGTACATCAATATAATAAGTGGGTTGTACTAATAACAATAAGGGGTTACACTAGTAGTATAGGGGCCTAACATGCCCCTCTCCTTCAAAAAGCGTTGTCCTCAATGCTTGAGTAGTTCTTGATGATTCTATATAAAATTCTTGTCCTTCCATGTGGAATCTTCAGCGGGTAAGTTCTTCCACTTGATGAGATACTCTGAAATTGATCGATTTCGTAACTGTCGGGTTCTTGTTTCTGTGACTACTCTAGGTTCCGATATGATTTCTCCTTCCTCTCCAATTTCTGGCAATATTGTTTGAATTGGGATCTTTTGCAAATTTTGAATAAGTGGCCATACTTCTTCGTCCTTCTTCCATTCATCCCTTGCTTCATTTATCCAATCTGGTTGGATAATAGAAATAGCACAAAACAATGCTTCCACATCCTCATCCTTGGGGATCTCTTAAGATTTCCTATATATTTCAACCAAGGGTGCCACTACCTCATGTAAAAGGATTATCCAATTCCTCTGAAAAGCAACAAAAGTGGGTAACAAAGATGTTGGGTTATGACTTTGAAATCATTTACAAAAAAGGGAAGCAAAATGTGGTGGCAGATGCACTCTCAAGAAATGATGAGGATGTGGAAGCATTGTTGTGCACCATTTCTATCATCCAACCAGATTGGATAAACGAAGCAAGGGAGGAATGGAAGAATGAAGAAGAAGTGTGGGCACTTATTCGAAAGTTACAACAAGATTCCAGTACATCTGGTACATTTAGCTGGAAAAATGATTCGTTATGGTACAAAGATCGCTTATACCTTTGTAAGAATTCCCAACTAAAACAAAAGATTCTTATGGAATTGCACACTTCTCCCTTAGGAGGGCACTCAGGATTTTTAAAAACTTACCACAGGGTTAAGAAGGAATTTTTTTGGGATGGCCTTAAATCAGATATTCAAAAGTTTGTGGCTGAATGTTTGGTTTGCCAAAAAAATAAAGTTGAAACAATTAAGATACCGGGTCTATTACAACCTTTATCCATTCCAAGCCAACTTTGGGAGGAGGTTTCAATGGATTTTATCATAGGTTTACCCAAATCTGAGGGAAAGAGTGTCATCATGGTGGTAGTTGACAGACTTACCAAGTATGCACACTTTTGTGCATTATCACATCCATTTAAAGCCAGTACAATTTCTACTACATTTATGGAAACAATTCAAAAGCTACATGGAAACCCAAAGATTATTGTAAGTGACAGAGATCCCATTTTCACTGGAAATATTTGGACAAAATTATTTTCTTGTCTTGGTACTCAGTTAGCTCATAGCTCATCTTATCATCCTCAATCTGATGGGCAAACTGAGATAGTAAACAAATGTTTGGAAGGATATCTTCGTTGCTTTGTATCTGATAAACAGACACAATGGGTCAAATGGTTGCCTCTGGCTGAATGGTGGTATAACACTTCATTCCATACAACAACAAAAATGACCCCATTTATGGCACTTTATGGGTATTAACCACCATCCATCACATCATATTTAAGAGAAAAATGTAAGGTTCAGACAGTGGAACATCACATCGAACATCAACAACAAGTCCTCCAACTCTTAAAGGATAACCTCGTGTTGGCACATAATAGAATGAAACAACAAGCAGATCAACATCACAGTGAAAGAATTTTTGATGTAGGTGATTGGGTATTCCTACGGCTAAAACCATATAAGCAAATGTCCCTCAAGCAAGCTAAGAAGGATAATAAATTATCACAAAAGTATTACGGTCCGTACAAGGTGTTGCAAAAGATTGGTACTATGGCATACAAATTGGAGCTTCCTGCAGCTTCTCGATTGCACCCAGTTTTCCATGTTTCATGTTTAAATAAGGTTATAGGCGACAAGCTCCCAGTTCAAACAATATTGCCAGAACTTGAGGAGGAAGGAAAAATTATATTGGAACCGGAAGCAGTCACAGAAACAAGAACTCGACAGCTACGAAATCGTTCAATTTCAGAGTATCTTATCAAGTGGAAGAACTTATCCGCTGAAGATTCCACATGGGAGGATGGTAATTTTATGCAGAAGTATCCAGAACTACTCAAGCATTGAGGACAACACTTTTTTGAAGGAGAGGGGCATGTTGGGTCCCTATAATACTAGTGATTACCCCATTACTATTGTAGTTATACCCCTTATTAATATTTTTGGCCCCTATTGCCCCCATATTGTTATTACTGTGCCCCATAGAATCCCTCTATTGTTATTTTTGTGGCTTTATATTATTATTATTAGGTCGGCTGGATTATATTGTGACTCCTTAGACTCCTATATATAGAAAGGAGGTTTTTTCATTTGAATCATCCAAGAATTGTTCATTTATGTAATGTAAAGGAGGTTGACCCCTCGAAGAGGCTGAACTAAGGCGTTGATCTATCTATTGTAGTATTGCCAACATTTCCTTCTCATAAATAGCTTGCTTGAGATGTAGCAATAAAAATACCCAATCACCTACATCAAAACATTTTTCACTACGATGTTGATCTACCTATTGTTTCATTTGATTTTTCACCGAAATGGCTTATCCTTTAAAATTTGGAGAACTTGTTGATGCTCGATGTGATCTTTCACTGCTTGAACCTTTTTCTTCTTGATATGTCCTTCTATCTCTAGAGTTTGAGGAGTGGTAATTTCTTCCAATCCTTTACAAGATATGGTCGGATTCATTTCTTGATGCTCGATGTGATTTTTCACTTCTTGAACATTTTTCTTCTTGATATGTCCTTCTATCTTGATAGTTTGAGGAGTGGTAATTTCGACCAATGAATTACAAGATATGTTTGGATTCATTTCTTCTTTCTCGATGTAATCTTTCACTTCTTGCACCTTTTTCTTCTTGATATGTCATTCTATCTCGAGAGTTTGAGGAGTGTAATTGTTGCCAATGGTTTACAAGATATGGTCTGATTTATTTCTTCTTTCTCTGGGGTGGGGTCCTGGCGTATATCTTCTTCTTTTGATGTTTCTTGATCCTTTTCTTCCTCCTCTTCATATTCTATGTAAAATAATTTCTTCTCAACACACTTATGACCTTTAGTGCATTTTCTATCACAATTGTAACAAAGCCCTTTTTCTCTTTTTTCTTCCAATTGTTGTGGTGTAACCCTTGTAGGTTATGGAAGGCTAGGAGAAACAACACTTCCATATTTATAGTTGTGAGGGGTATGCTTCCTAGTTTCCATAATTTTTCTTTCCACTATGTCACAAAGCCCTTTTACTCTTTCCAATTGTTGTGGTGTTGCTCTAAAGAAGGTGTTGCTCTTTGTATCCTCATAATGTGCTATCATTTCCTCCGTGAAAATTGACCACGTAACAAGTTGTTTACGAGAACAAAGCCCTTAATACCATAAAAATTGATCTGGTTCTAAATATGAAGATGCAATACATACCTTTTGTAACAGTGGTACACCATGTAGATCAAAATATTGCTCCATCTGAAGTATCCAATTTACCGGATCCTTGCCATCAAACTTCCTCATCTTGCTTTTTCTTGATTTTAGGATCTCGATCTTGAAACAACTGTAACTCTGTACTTTTGGATCTTTAAGTTCTGAGATTTGTGACCTGTAGTAGCCCTCTGTGTCCTCTTTCCAATGCCACAAGTCTGACCCAAATTGGATTCTCCAAGGAAGAGCTATGTGAAATCTCCCATAGTGACTTGATTATAGACTAGTTCAATAGAGCGAACTTGTACGACGTGCCACGAGTCACTGTTTTGACCTTTGGATCTGAAAAATGTATACAAGAAACTAAAGTCCATCCTCTTTCTGTACCTTCTTATGAAATTTCAATCAGATCCCCAGAGAGAAAGTTATGACGATTTTCCTCAGGTCACTTGTTTGGAATGTAATTCAGGAGTCTGCAAAAAGACCAACTTCCTCAGATCATATCTCCGCAAATATAGCATGAAAAGATCTGAAATTCAGACCAAAGGTTTAGAACAATTTCCTCTCAAATGGGTTTTTTTTGCAACTTCTGAAACGTCGCAGAAAAAAAAAGTTATAGCGAAAATTCCACGATGACCTGTTTGGAGTAGCGAAACCCTAGAATCCAAAGCTCTGATACCAAATGTTATGAAACCAGCTCAAGAAAAGATAGAAAAGATAGATCAACGCCTTAGAATTCAGCCTCTTCGAGGGGGCAACCTCCTTTACATTACATAAATGAACAATTCTTGGATGATACAAATGAAAAGACCTCCTTTCTATATATAGGAGTCTAAGGGGTCATAACATAATCAGAGCCAACATAACAATAATAATGTAAGGGCACAATAATAACAATAGTGGGCTTCTATGGGGCACAATAGTAACAATATGGGCACTACATGGGTACATCAATATAATAAGTGGGTTGTACTAATAACAATAAGGGGTTACACTAGTAGTATAGGGGCCTAACACATTCTCACTCATAAGATATTCTGAGTTGTCTTGTGCTACTGTCGTGAAAGCCACATTCATTTCCATGATTGCTCGAGGGTTTCTCCTGGTATTAACTGTTATTACCTTCTCTATGGAAATGGAGACTGGATGGTCAGGATCATTTGGGAAGTACCTTCACCTTTCTTGCACAACTATTTTATTCAATTGGTCAAAGGTGACATTGCATACATCCATGACCCTATCATATAGTGGATGGAAAATTCCCATTTCATTGAATGAGAAATGGCCACCGGTAAGAGGAGTTATGATGGAGTGCTTGGTTCATCCACAATGGGTTCAATAACATCCTCTTGTTCCAACTCTGCTTCCACCTCTTGGGCCATATGTTCTTCCTCTTGTGACTGCTTTTGTTATTCTTCTTCTTCTGTTCTCCTCCTCTCTTTCCCTTCTTTCCTTATTTCTTCATCTTCTTCCTACATCTACCTAAGCAGGTCATCCTTCTTCCTCTTTTCTTCTTCTTTCTATGAGTGTTCCTTCTTTCTTTTGCCCTCTTCTTTTTCTGTTTCTTTACCTCTAACCTTATCTTCTCCTCCCCCCTTTGTTTTTCTGTTGCTCCACCTCAATGGAACCTTTGCACATCGGATCAACCTTAAACTTTCTATTTCTTTCCACCATTGGATCATGATTGATCCTCTTTCTTGGTGCTACAATGTTCACTTGAGTAGTTGCTACCTATTATACCCCCTCCATCTATACATCTAGAACCTGTGGAACCCGGGAGGGACATATCTCATCTCCTAGCCAATTATTTCTCACTGCATTGTACCAATTCTTAACCTTTTCATCATATGAAGTAGTCATTAGTACATATCGCCAAGTGTATTGTATATTATCACAATGTTTCTTGCATACCTTTCTAGGATCATATCAAAGAAAACCCAATGTTCCAAAATGAAGGTGTATGAGTTCTTCAATCAGTTTCAACTACCTTAAGGGTCTTTAGCTCATAAAGTTCAATCTGTAAAGGAGGAGTGGGCCAAGGATCCTTTTTCTGCCTACGGAGCTGTGTAGACAATCCACTATTCAGCTAATAAGCTACCTCCTACAATACCACCTTATTGGTCACATACCTTGGCATAAGGTGAGGGGTTGTCTAGCACCCGAAAACCTGATGCATGTGCCATGTGGTAAGGCAAACCAATCTGCAATATCATACAATGCCTCCTTCCCCTGATCAACCATGCAAGGAGGATCAATCTCATAGATCTCTGGTAAAGTACCACAAAGAAATTCTCTCCCAACCTATCATAAAATCCTCGGAAAATGGTCTTTGATAATAGTCTGCAATGGTAATAGACAGGTAACTTTACTATGGAGTCCAATTCCATTTCATCCCAGTGAAAGCATACCGAGCATAGATCCCATCTAGTAGGTAAGAAGACATGTAGAACTCTGGTGCTTACTTTGCTTTTAAGGCTACTTTGGCCTATTGTACATAGGGATGTAGTTCATAAGGAAGGATATCCGCCCAACAAAAAACTTTACCTCTTGTGACAACCAGGCTGAGCAGGAAAATCAAATTCTCCTCAAAGACTTGTGCATTTTTTCATCCATGTAATCTGTACCACATTGCTATGAGATACTAATAGACCTCTCTCAATCATTTTTTTGAGTACACTGCACTTGATCTTTGGTGAAATCTAGCAAGATCTTGGCACCAGGATTTAATGATTTCCTTAATAATGAGATTTTCCCATGTTGCATAAAATTGAGTATTTGCATACTCTCTAGACTTTACCTTCTTATAATAAGAATGCATGTCGTTCAGATGGTAAGCGGAAATATCGTTACTGCTTTCACTGCATAGGACCAAATTTGTGTTATCCATGTGCAACAAGATCCATTCAATGGCTTCTCATAAGGCATCACCAGGAATATGCATGCAAATTTGTGTATTCTAAACATTTTGAGGTTGATGTAAACTTCCCTGTCCTCCAAGCCTTCAAATAATTTATTTTGCATGAAAGTATTTAATGTCCTTCCACGAGACCTTGAAATGTCTATGAAACACTATATATCTAAAATAATAGGAACTGTAGGCTTGACAATTTCCATTGCCTCCTTAGTACTAACTTCTAAGGTTTATTTTGAGATAAGTTGGCGGCTAATAGGAAGCATTGTCTCGAAAGATAATGAGAGAGTAATGTAATTTGTATCTGGAACACTTGCAAGTGGGAATGAACTCATGGCAAACAAGGATTAGTTTCAAGAAATCTCCTATGTAACATATGCAAACTATTCAAAAGATAGTGACGAAGGAAAGGTCAGGTCAATCTAGGAGCACAAGCCTATAACAAGTAAGACAATGTCACTTAAGTAGCCACTGGGGGTGAATACTGTTCCATGAAGAAGAGGTTACATGTCAAGGAATCAATGGATACAAAAGGCTTGATTGAGGCTTGAGGATGCACTATGCGCTCAAGGAGAGAGAGAGAGAGAGAGAGAGTTTGGAAGGGCGCAGGGCACAATCACAAGGGACAAGAGAGGCACACTGAGGCTTGGCAGTGCGTCGTGCACCCTAAAAGAGATAGTGAGGGAATAGGGTGCATAGAAAATGAACAAGGGGTCAAGCTGATGCTTGTTGGTGCATTGGGCGCTCAAGAGAGGGGCCACTTCTTGCTGGGCGCAATTTCCCAAGACAATGGATCCTTGTTCTTTGGAAGTGGACTCTAAAAAGAGGCTTGGTATTCTGTGCACAATTTTGATGAATAGTGGGTCCTTGTTTCTTAGAAGTGTGCAATGCTCAAAGATGGGTTGAAAATAGCTAAGTACAGACCAACAACAAGGTTCAAACATAGTAACAGTGAATGAGAAGGATTGCAAGTGTTTTAAAGTATAGGTTTTAACCCTGTATAGAAATTCCATGCAAACAAATTCTTAAAATAGAAATATACAATGGTGAGAACATAAAACAAATATACACATAGATTTTCCCATATATCCCGAAACTGCGACTACCAGATTGATTTTTCATTATATTCCTTTCAGTGTTACAATACATACAGATACATGCCGAAACATTCATAAACCCTAATCCATAACCATGGATTAGAAAAGAACCGTAGTTCCCTTGACCAGATCTATAAAATACCATGGGCATAAAACTATCATGCCCAAAACCAAGTGCAAAACCCATGAACAAAACCATGGGTAGATCCGCCCACCATATTTGGGTCCGCCCCCTTGTTTGCTAATTTAATTGTTCTTAAATTACTTCATTAATTCTCAGCCAAGATTTGTTTACTTTGTTGTAACATATTTTGACACACTGAAAATTATAAATTTTCAGTCTGAAATTGCCTTTTCTTCTGAGTTAAATACTGAGGGCATATATAATTTTATGCTTTCGGATGATTTTTTTTTTAATAAATCATTTTTAATAAAAATATATAAGTTTATTTTTTTTATTAAAACATTTATTTAAAAAATTAATTTTATGTTTAAGTGGGCCAAGCCTTAGTTGCCAACCCCACCAAATCCCGTTCCATTTAATTACTGGGACCCACAACTATCACCTCTGCCTTCGAAATCATGACCCCACCACCATTTCTGCTCATGTGTTAAACACCCATCACCTCGCCTCTCATCCCGCACACCCTTCCATCATCTAATGGCCCATGGCCCTTTTTAGACCTCATTTGTAGTCCAAACTTTATCGGCCTGGGGGGGGGTCCGAAATAGGCAGTTTCCCAAACTGCCATCATAAACAACCTTTTCCACATTTTAGTGTTTCGGGACTTAAAATCCTGAAACCATTTACTGCCTTGACTTACTCCCGAACGCGGTTTACATCTATTCCATTACCACCGCTCCTACATCATCGTCCACCTCCGCTCTCCTATCCATTGCATTCATTCCACTTCATCTGCCACATCATCCATCTGCTGCCCTTCATCCAATAAAACTTCACCATGTCAGTTTCCCGTTGCGCCACAATGCTCCCGTTCCATTGCCTGTCTCATGGTCATTGAAACTATGTTTTTCCTATACACCGCATTGATTTAAAACATGGTTTCCGAACCCATGAGAATGTATTTTCAGAAACTGAAAGAGGTTTTTTCTGCCAATATCCTTATTAACAAAAACCTCTCCCAGTTTTGTAACAACTCTTATGGTTTGGGAGATTTTAAAGAAACTTTGAAGACATATGTTCCTGAATTTTTCTTGTTTAGTCATATTTTTGCAGAACAGATTGTGGCCAATAAAAGATGATTCTTGAGAAACTGAAGGAGGTTTGTGTTCCTAAGATGCTAAATTAAAATAACCTACTTCATATTTTACACAGATATTACATAATCAGAGATACAAGTACATATTCATAGCCTATTTTTCGGACTGTGTAAATTCCTTTTTAGACATCTTTTTACAAAAAGTATTGTGAACAGCTGAAGCCGGATTTGGGGAAACTGAGCGATATTTATCTCAAGAACATATTCATCTACAATAACCTCTCTCAATTTTTATAGAAATATCTCCGATTGAGATATACAAAGGCACGACTAGACCCTATTCTGAAGGATTTCAGGAGGAAAATGCTCAAAGACAGATAGTGACTTGGAGGCCACCTCATCAAATATGAGTTGTAAACAAATTTGAATTGCTCTTCTTAGAAATAAAAATCCTCAAGGATAGTACTAGAACTCTTCAAACAATTTTAGTTACCTTTATTTGTGTTCTATTTTTGTAATACATTTTTCAGATATTTGTATTAGCCCTTGACATTTTTATCAAGATATTTTGTAATAAACTGTATAAATACTTCATCAATTGAAGTAATAAGTGTGTGCTTTTGATGCCAAAAGTATTAACTCTGTAATAAATCTTTTGTTGCAGTTTTTATAATGAAAGCCTTACGGCTCTAGTTTTGACAGAATTTTGTGCTTTGAGTATGTTTTTCCAATTTTTCATATCTTGTTTCTACATATGATAAAAGTGTTTATAGGAAGGTTTGAAAAATCATTATCTTTAGAAAGAGATTTGTTTATTGGACTATTTGTTCATCATAACTCCTCTTTAACTGGTTTTTGTTTTGTGCTTTCTGACAACCATTAAAATAGATTAGCTTATTAGGCTCTTCATCTGAAATAGCTCCTCTTAGAATTGGTTTTAGCTTGGGCATTTTGTTTCCCTTTAAATCTGTTTTGTTGGGCTGTAGAAATATTTTACACGCATCCAAATCTTCCTAGTCGTCAAGTAATCAGTCTGGCTACTCAATTATTAGGAATCTCCTTACATTATTCTGCTAAATTCTTATACAAGTCAATGCATTCTGTCATACTAGAAGCTGACACTTTCAAAAGGAACCCTATGAGAGAGCCTTTAAATCATGAGTAGGGATTATCATTGATCGCCAACCATCCCCAATTAAAACCATAAATCTGGCCATTGTGCTTCAAAGGCTGTTGTTCAGTGATAGGTGAACAACGTTAAACAAAGCCTCGTAACAACTGAGGGAGCCCCCTCTGGTTCAAGGGCCAACTTGAACCTAAAGGCTGGTTGAGTTGGTTTCCTGGCGTAGTTTTTGCAGCCAAGGACTGCCTACGAGAAACATGTACAACATTTGGTGCCGTTTCTGGGGAAGCAAAGTAAAAATATTTCTTTGGGGAATGATAAAGTTTAGATCTATTTCTTGCTGGTGAACAAGGAATAGGCATTTGTATTGGTTGCATTATTTTCACCTGGCAACTCCACTTTGTCGGATGGTGATTCCACTAGATTACCGATCCCACTCTTGTTTTGAAATTTCAGTTGCCTTTACTGCTATGCAAGGTTTGTTGATACTTGCAGTAAGCAATATATGTATCTCCCTCTCAGCCTTGATCATAAATCTAAAATGTCTACAGAGGATGCAACTTCTAAAGGATACATGTGAGTATAGGTTTTCCATTGGAGTTTATGTTCATATTGTATATATTCTTCAAATTTTCAGGTGCTGGCAACGTGGCTTGTCAAGAAATCCACTCCGAACTTGGTTACATTAGAAATAAGATTACACCTAACAATGTAAATTTTCTCAGTTCAGTTAGATAGAGGTGTGGGATTGATTAGCTACTTTCAGATTCAGTATGCAGTAGATCTACAATTGTTTCAGTTATACTTCAAGATTGCAGTATTAAGTTTGGTTTGGTTGAGTGCAATGACTTCCAAGGGATTAACTGATTAACTCCATAGCCCATGAATTAGGAACTCTTGTGCTTATTTCCACTTACAGTGTCAATAGTTTCACTTCAACAGTTTTCAATCTAGAATATTCATTTTTCAATATGAAAGAGTATCTAGATTAGTGCTGGCATATGGTTGCATTTCACAGTTGCAGGTTGCAATTTGCACTAGCAGGCTATTCAAATGACAAGGTTGATCCAAGAGAGTTGATTATGGCAGATGATGGTTTATGATTAAGTTTACAGTGTGACTCCATGCCCAACGCTAAAGGAGATTGATCTACTTGTTCTCTACATCCCACAGGGGGAAGCAGTCCTCATTGGAGCCGATGTTGTAACATATTTTGACACATTGAAAATTATGACACTGAGGGAATATATAAATTTTATGCTTTCGAATGATTTATTTATTTATATAATTTTAATTTTTAAATAAATTATTTTTAATAAAAATATATAAGTTTATATTTTTTATTAAAACATTTATTTAAAACATTAATTTTATGTTTAAGTGGGCCAAGCCTTAGTTTTCGACCCCACCAAATCCTGTTCCATTTAATTACTGGGACCCACAACTGTCACCTCTGCCTTCGAAATCATGACCCCACCACCATTTCCGCTCATGTGTTAAACACCCATCACCTCGCCTCTCATCCCGCACACCCTTCCATCATCTGATGGCCCACGACCCTTTTCGGCCCTCATTCGCCGTCCAAACTTTATCGGCAGGGGCGGGTCTGAAATAGGTAGTTTCCCAAACCGCCATCATAAACAACCTTTTCCACATTTTAGTGTTTCAGGACTTAAAATCCCGAAACCATTTACCGCCTTGACTTACTCCCGAACGCGGTTTACATCTATTCCATTACTGTCGCTCCTACGTCATCGTCCACCTCCGCTCTCCTATTCGTTGCATTCATTCCACTTTATCCGCCACATCATCCATCTACTACCCTTCATCCAATAAAACTTCAGCATGTCAGATGCCCATTGCGCCACAACGCTCCCGTTCCATTGCCTGTCTCATGGTTATTAAAACTATGTTTTTCCTATACTCCGCATTGATTTAAAACATGGTTTCCGAACCCATGAGAATATATTTTCAGAAAATGAAAGAGGTTTTTTCTTCCAATATCCTTATTAACAAAAACCTCTCCCAATTTTGTAACAACTCTTATGGTTTGGGAGATTTTAAAGAAACTTTGAAGACATATGTTCCCGAATTTTTCCTGTTTAGTCATATGTTTTCACAACATATTGTGGCCAATGAAAGATGATTCTTGAAAAACTGAAGGAGGTTTGTGTTCCTAATATGTTAAAGTAAAATAGCCTAATTCATATTCTACAAAGATATTACATAATTAGAGATACAAGTACATCTTCACAGCCTATTTTTCGGACTGTGTAAATTCCTTTTTAGACATATTTTTACAAAACGTATTGTGAATAGCTGAAGCCAGATTTGGGGAACATGAGAGAGGTTTATTTCAAGAACATATTCATATACAATAACCTCTCTCAATTTTTACATAAATATCTCAGATTGAGATATAAAAAGGCATGACTGGACCCTATTCTGCAGGATTTCGGGAGGAAAATGCTTAAAGACAATTAGTGACTTGGAGGCAACCTCATCAAATATGAGTTGTAAAAAAAATTCGAATTGCTCTTATTAGAAACAAAAATCCTCAAGGATAGTACTAGAAATCTTCAAATAGTTTTAGTTACCTTTATTTATGTTCTATTTTTGTAATACAGTTTTTCATATATTTGTAGTAGCCCTTGATATTTTTATCAAGATATTTTGTAATAAATTGTATAAATACTTCATCAATTGAAGTAATAAGTGTGGGATTTTGACGCCAAAAGTCTTAAATATATAATAAAGATTCTGTTGTAGGTTTTCTAATGAAAGCCTTACAACTCTAGTTTTGATAGAATTTTGTGCTTCGAGTATGTTTTTCCAGTTTTTCATATCTTATTTCTACACATGATAAAGGTGTTTTAGGAAGGCTTGAAAAATGATTATCTTTAGAAAGGGATTTGTTTATTGGAGTGTTTGTTCATCATAACTCCTCTTTAACTATTTTTTGTTTTGTGCTTTCTGACAGCCATTAAAAGAGATTAGCTTATTAGGCTATTTGTCTGAAATAGCTCCTCTTAGAATTGGTTTCAATTTGGCCATTCTGTTTCCCTTTAAATTTATTTTGTTGGGCTATAGAAATCTTCTACACGCATCCAAATCTTCCTAGTGGTCAAGTAATCAGTCTGGCTACTCAATTATTAGGAATCTCCTTACATTCTTCTGCCAAATTCTTATACAAATCAAGTCGTTCTGTCAGGATGGAAGCTGACACTTTCAAAAGGAACCCTGTGAGAGAGCCTTTAAATCATGAGTAGGGATTATCATTGATCTCCAACCACCTCCAATGAAAACCATAAATCTATCCATTGTGCTTTAAAGTTTGTTGTTCAGTGATAGGTGAACAACGTTAAACAAAGTCCCATAACAACTGAGGGAGCCCCATATGGTTCAAGGGCCAACTTGAACCTAAAGGCTGGTTGAGTTGGTTTCCTGGCGTAGTTTTTGCAGCCAAGGACTGCCTACGGGAAACAGGTACAACATTTGGTGCCGTTGCTAGGGAAGCAAAGTAAAAATCTTTCTCCGAGGAATGATAAAGTTTAGATCTATTTCTTGCTAGTGAACAAGGAATAGGCATTTGTATTGGTTGCATTATTTTCACCTGGCGACTCCACTTTGTCAGATGGTGATTCCACTGGATTACCGATCCCACTCTTGTTTTGAAATTTCAGCTGCCTTTACTGCTATGCGAGGTTTGTTGATACTTGCAGTAAGTAGTATATGTATCTCCCTCTCAGCCTTGATTAGAAATCTAAAATGTCTACAGAGGATGCAGCTTCTAAAGGATACATGTGAGTATAGGTTTTCCATTGGAGTTTATGTTCATATTGTATATATTCTTCAGATTTTTAGGTGCTGGCAATGTGGTTTGTCAATAAATCCACTCCGCACTTGGTTACATTGGAAAGAAGATTACACCTAACAGTGTAAAGTTTTTCATTTCAGTTAGATAGAGGTGTGGGATTGATTAGCTACTTTCAGATTCAATATGTAGTAGATCTACAATTGTTTCAGTTATATTTCAAGATTGCAGTATTAAGTTTGGTTTGGTTGAGTGCAATGACTTCCAAGGGATTAACTGATTAACTCCATAGCCCATGAATTAGGCACTCTTGTGCTTATTTCCACTTACAATGTCAATAGTTTCACTTCAGCAGTTTTCAATCTAGAATTTTCAGTTTTCAGTATGAAAGAGTATCCAGATTAGTGCTGGCATATGGTTGCATTTCACAGTTGCAGGTTGTAGTCTGCACTAGCAAGCTATTCAAATGACAGGGTTGATCCAGGAGAGTTGATTATGGCAGATGATGGTTGATGATCAGGTTTACAATATGACTCCATGCCCAACGCTAAAGGCAATTGATCTGCTTGTTCTCTACATACCACTGGGAGAAGCAGTCCCCATTAGAGCTAATGTTGTAACATATTTTGACACATTGAAAATTAGAAAATTTCAGTGTAAAATTGCCTTTTCTTCTGAGTTAAATACTGAGGGCATATATGAATTTTATGCTTTCGGATGATTTTTTTTTTTTAAATAAATAAATAAATATATATATATATATATATATATATATATATATATATATATATATATATATATATATATATATATATATATATATATATATATATATATATATATATCTGTATATATATATATATATATATATATCTGTATATATATCTGTATATATATCTGTATATATATATATATATATGTTTATGTTTTTTATTAAAACATTAATTTTATGTTTAAGTGGGCCAAGCCTTAGTTGTCGACCCCATCAAATCCTGTTCCATTTAATTACTGGGACCCACAACTATCACCTCCACCTTCAGAATCATGACCCCACCACCATTTCTGCTCATGTGTTAAACACCCATCACCTCACCTCTCATCCCGCAAACCCTTCCACCATCTGATGACCCACGACCCTTTTCGGCCCTCATTCACTGTCCGAACTTTATCGGCAAGCAGGGGGTCCGAAATAGGCAGTTTCGCAAACTGCCAACATAAACAACCTTTTCCACATTTTAGTGTTTCGAGACTTAAAATCTCAAAACCATTTACTGCCTTGACTTACTCCCGAATGCGGTTTACATCTATTCCATTACCGCCGCTCCTATGTCATCGTCCACCTCCGCTCTCCTATCCATTGTGTTCATTCCACTTCATCTGCCACATCATCCATATATTTCCCTTCATCCAATAAAACTTCACCATGTCAGTCTCCCGTTGCGCCACAACGCTCCGGTTCCATTGCCTATCTCATGGTCATTGAAACTATGTACACCGCATTGATTTAAAACATGGTTTCCAAACCCATGAGAATGTATTTTAAGAAACTGAAAGAGGTTGTTTCTTCCAATATCCTTATTAACAAAAACCTCTCCCAGTTTTGTAACAGCTCTTATGGTTTGGGAGATTTTAAAGAAACTTTGAAGACATATGTTCCCAAATTTTTCTTGTTTAGTCATATTTTTACAGAACAGATTGTGGCCAATAAAAGATGATTCTTGAGAAACTGAAGGAGGTTTGTGTTCCTAAGATGCTAAAGTACAATAACCTACTTCAGATTTTACACAACTATTACATAATCAGAGATACAAGTACATCTTCACAACCTATTTTTCGGACTGTGTAAATTCCTTTTTAGACATCTTTTTGCAAAAAGTATTGTGAACAACTGAAGTTGGATTTGGGGAAAATGAGTTAGTTTTATCTCAAGAACATATTCATATACAATAACCTCTCTCAATTTTTACAGAACTATCTTGGATTGAGATATACAAAGGCATGATTGGACCCTATTCTGCAGGATTTCGAGAGGAAAATGCTCAAAGACAGTTAGTGACTTGGAGGCCACCTCATCAAATATGAGTTGTAAACAAATTCAAATTGCTCTTCTTAGCAATATAAATCCTCAAGGATAGTACCAAAAATCTTCAAATAGTTTTAGTTACCTTTATTTGTGTTCTATTTTTGTAATACAGTTTTCAGATATTTGTAGTAGCCCTTGATATTTTTATCAAGATATTTTGTAATAAACTGTATAAATACTTCATCAATTGAAGTAATAAGTGTGGGCTTTTGATGCCAAAACTCTTAACTCTATAATAAAGCTTATGTTGTAGTTTTTCTAATGAAATCCTTATGACTCTAGTTTTGACATAATTTTGTGCTTCGAGTATGTTTTTCCAATTTTTCATATCTTATTTCTACACATGATAAAAGTGTTTATAGGAAGGTTTGCAAAATCATTATCTTTAGAAAGATATTTGTTTATTGGACTATTTGTTCATCATAACTCCTCTTTAACTAGTTTTTGTTTTGTGCTTTCTAACAACCATTAAAAGAGATTAGCTTATTAGGCTATTTGTCTAAAATAACTCCTCTTAGAATTGGTTTTAGGCTGGCCATTCTGTTTCCCTTTAAAACTATTTTTTTGGGCTGTAGAAATCTTCTACACACATCCAAATCTTCCTAGTGATCAAGTAATTCTTCTGGCTACTCAATTATTAGGAATCTCCTTACATTATTTTGCCAACTTCTTATACAAATCAAGTCGTTCTATCAGGCTGGAAGCTGACACTTTCAAAAGGAACCCTATGAGAGAGCCTTTAAATCATGAGTAGGGATTATCATTGATCGCCAACCACCCCCAATTAAAACCATAAATCTGGCCATTGTGCTTCAAAGGTTGTTTTTCAGTGACAAGTGAACAACGTTAAACAAAGCCTCGTAACAACTGAGGGAGCCCCCTCTGGTTCAAGGGCCAGCTTGAACCTAAAGGTTGGTTGAGTTGGTTTCCTGGCATAGTTTTTGCAGCCAAGGACTTGAGATGAATGTGCACCATATATGCTAGGATTATTTCAATGAATTGATTGATTCTAAAGATGAAATTAACCTAAGTATGGGAAAATCTTTTTTATGAGATTTAGAGAATAATTACGCACATTTTCTTTCAATTTAAAGTTACATTAAATCCTAATTACTTAACTGATGTAGAATTGAAAATCTATCTTAATTGCAGAATTCAAAACCTACTTCTACTTGCATAAAAGGAAATGCTAAATTGCAAGAAAAATAATCTAGTGCTACTTGCAGAATTGAAAACACTACAATCACTATTTTGCAGAAAGGAACTTCTACACTAAATTGCAATAAGGAATTTCTATACTAATTACATAAAAGTAAATTGCATCAAAAGGACCTAATTTCTAATTGCAGAAGAAAGATTAGATGGAAAACTTGTAACTCTAAAATGATTACTTGTGTGCATAGTTAACTCTAAATAACACTTTTGTTATCATCTAAGAAATTAACTTGAGCTATGAAATTTGGAAAGAGAATGCATATAAAAATCAAATCTTTTTGGTATTTTCCCTTTATGAGTACTCTGAAATCAAAACAAAAATTGGTCAAAATATCTCTGTGATGAAATTGATTAAGAAAATTATGAGAAAAACTACTATGCTATAAGCAAACTAGAAATGTAAAACAAAATAAAATAACCTCACAACTCAACAGGGGGCCCTCCCGTGAGCGCAGGTCTACTAAAAATCAAAGGATCCTTTATGAACGCATTGAGAACAAAGTAATTGTATTAATCTAGAATAGAGTATCACCAATCTTGAAAATAAACCACAGTAAACTTAATAATTGAATTGTGTTCTGGGTCTCACCTTATGACCTTTATAAATATTTCATTAAACAAATTTTAAGAGTTCCATGCCGATACAAAATGAGTTAAATCAACATCTATGAAATGGATTCAGTTTAAAATTATATCTCCTTATAACTTTCTACTGAAAGAGAAAGTCATAAGAGATTCTTCTCGAACACACTTGATGTTGTTCTATTCTCCTATTTCCTTTACTTCACCGTTGCACTGTCATTCTCAAATTTTGACACTTAGATATCTTAATCTTCATAGCCTGCCAAGTCATGCCGATAGGTGGTCATCCATGTGGTAAACATTTGTCATCTCTAGACACTCCTCATCCTTTTTCTGAAGCACTGCAACCTATCTAACCATGGACATTGTTGCAAAAGTCAACATTAGCTGTGGAATGTTTATGAATCTGTTATTGTAGGAGTTTTTTCGTTATAATTCATAAAGAAACATCGATGATAAATACCTTTTTATAAGTCGAATTTGACCTTCAGCATGCTAACACTACTACAAAAATGGTGTTAAAAATTTGAAAGGAGATGGAAAATGGTAGTAAAAATGGAAACAATTTCAGACTTCAACATTCCCCCACACCAAAGGTCTTGCATGTCCTCATGCACCAAAAATTCAAAATTGGTTCTTCTTTTCTCCTTCAATGTATGATTTCTGAAGCCTATGCAAGCACATCCAAACTAGTGCTTTCCTTTTTCTTCTTAATGCTGAAGGTGGCCCTTGGTTTCTTCATCAAAATTTTACTCTGCAAACCCTTGATTATATTCTTAAGAAACTTGTTATTAGCCTTAAGTTTCTTATTTTTATTATACCAATGGTAGATATGTAGAAGTATGTTATCATTATGGGTTCTAAGTATCTCATTATGAACTTTTGTTGCTTCCCTTTCCCGTGTTAGGTGTTTATTTAGAACCTCTAGCTCATATATGTCATGTTTCAAAGCATCTTCAACTTTACGTTCTTGTTCTAGAGTCTGTTCTGTCAAGGAAGTTTCACCAATTTCATTCTTTTGATACTGAGAGAGATTTTCCTTCTGTTGTGCTCTTTGTTCCACAAATTCTATATAATCATAAATTCCTTGTTGGACTAGGTCAACATCTAGAGTTTTTCTTATCGGGATAACTGTGTAAGGTAGTGTTTTGTACCCTTCCTCTTCAAGATCTATCATTTCTGGAGACTATGTACTTGAAAGTTTTGAAATTCTCTTGCTTCTTCTCAATTTTACTCCTGATCCTTCAATGTCTTGTCTTTTTGTTTTACTAACCTCTTGTTTTATTTCCTTTTCTTTCTCATTTTATTTAGATAACTTAGAGCTTGAGTTGGCTTTCTTTCTTCTAAGACTTTGTTTTTCATTTCTTTGTTTACATTTCTCAAAATAATGGGAGAGTGGAGTATCATCCTCAAATGGTTCTTCTTGTACATCTGTCTTATTCTGTTCTTGACTTTCTTCTTCAATTTTTATTTTTTTAGGGTTAGGGTTTGGGACTGACTTTCATCAACTCCACTTAACCCTACTGCCTGTTTGTTCCTCATGGACTTCTACAAAATGATTTCTAACTAAGAAATCTTTCCAATTATCTCCCTTATCTTCCAAATGTGCCTCTATAAGGATTTTGATGAGTCTGTGATGGTAAAGGGAATTATCAATGGACCTAGACTCTCTCTATATACTAGATGCCATTTTTCTAAGACTTTGGAGCAAGAATTAAGGAAAATTGATTTCATTTCCGTCAATAAAATGCATCAAGAGTCGGGCATGGTAGAAAAACATAGTTCCAAATATACCTTCACAAGTTACAAACTTTTGAATAACCAACAATAGATTTCTCCATTTCCCTTTTAATGTAGTGGTTGGAATTCCCTTTTTAAAGATGGATATATCCATACCTGGTTCTGTTAGAAAATGTATCCAGTCATTCTCTTTGATTTTTTTGTTCTTGAACCAACTTTCTCCATTTATGCATAATCTCGTAGCTTCTGCGACAATGGACTCTGTTAGGATAAGCTTGATGTCACCAATTTTTGCTTCGACCCCATCAAAAGTTGAAGCAAGAGCTTTGATAACCTCTGTCTCATGCCCATCAATTTTTTCAAAGAACTGAAGCCATCCTACTTGCTACAATTGCTCTC
This sequence comes from Pinus tabuliformis, assembly GCA_031772625.1. Taxonomy (NCBI): domain Eukaryota; kingdom Viridiplantae; phylum Streptophyta; class Pinopsida; order Pinales; family Pinaceae; genus Pinus; species Pinus tabuliformis. Next base: position 30,238,314 of record CM062812.1, read on the forward strand.
TAATGCTTGAGTATGCATGAATTAATTTCATTCCATTTGGTTCAGAGCGAAAAATCATTCCCATGGTGAGAATAAGTTTCGGTCTTTGATTGTTTCCTTTCGATAGGGATAATGGAAGTTTGAGAAAGGGAATGAGAGAAGTGTGAATGATAGGGGTTTCAAAAGTGAGCAGAATGAATATGAAATGGAGTTAAATGATAGTAAAATAAGGCGCTTGATGGAAGAAGTTGTGTTATGATCAGACTATACCTTCCCACAATTCCCAAATCTAATTTTAGAGGATCAGTGGAATGTGTTTGATCTAGATCGGACTAATGTGACTGACATAGTAATGATGAGGGAGTAAGATATAACGATGATGAGTGTAATAACAACTTTTTAAGGTCTTCAATGCAAAATAATTTCAACATTATACATACCTTTATTTTTGTGAATTCCTTGATATTATTTTGTTGTGGACTTTCTGATATTGATGTAGAATTCAGACTTGGCTGTGGAATTGAATATTGACTGCAGAATGATATAAATTTTGTTTGTTGCTTATCATTTCTTGAATTTTTCTTGTTTGATTAGGAGAGGACTTCTTTATTGTTGTTGCTGCTTTTGGTGGTCAGTGAAAATACTGATCTTCAGAACTATTGCTTGCCACCTGAAATTATTAGAAAACGAAGGGTAGAAAGAAATAGGGACAAGAAAGGGGCTATTATGAAAATATAAACCACTAAGAGATCTTGGTTTTCAGTTAAGATTTTCTATATAAACATGCCAACATAGTTGGTTTTCATGTTTACTTTTAATATTATTATAATTACTATTTATCTTTTTTTTGTTATTTTTTTTAGAAAAATTACAATGAAGTTGGAGAGTGAGGAGAAGAATCTCCTTTCTTAACCAACTTGAATTCAAAATTCTCTTGCAAATATTTGACAAATTCTTCCTTTGTTAGTGGTTTGTGATACAACCTTAATCTATGACCATTAACAAGGAAAGTAATTTGTTCATCGTCAATAGTTTTTATTTTGACAACTCCATTATAAAAAATAGTATCAATCTCATAAGGACCAAGCCAATGAGTTAGAAATTTCTCTTGAAAATATTAGAACTTGGAAAAAAGAAGAAGAGCCCAGTCACCTTGCTTAAACTTTTTAGCTTTGATGAATTTGTCATGCCACTTTGATCTTTGTTGCTTAACTATGCTAGTTCTTTGAATAACATCTTGTCAGATCTCATCTAGCTCATTCAATTGTGCTAATCTCTATTTTTGAGCTTCTGATAGATCAAGGCCCAATTTAGTTGTTGTGTTGAAGGTCTCCACTTGGAACTCAATTGGAAGCAAAAATTTCTTTCCATAGACAAGCTCATAAGGAGTATGTTCATTTGTGTTCCCCCATGTAGTTCGGTATGCCCATAGTGTTTCTGAAAGCCTTTCTGCCCAATGAGTTTTTAGTTGTTGTGCATGCCATTAATAAACAATCTAGAGAAACAAACACATCTTCTAATACTCCATCTAGTTTGATAATAGATATATCTGCTAATTGTAATAATGTAGGAGTATATTGAATATTAGGAAGCTTAAGTTGCTCCATTGTTTGTTTACTCATGATATTGATGGTTTCTCCTAGATCAATTAAAGTGTTTGGAATTTCAACACCATTGATATGAATTTTCACAATGGGACTACCAAGATCTAGATATTTTTGAACAATAGGTTTTCCCATCATGATATCAACAATTTTTCCTACCAATTGGATTTTTTTAACATCTTTTCTCTTTCTTCCTGGTTTTCTAATGCATATCTCCTTAATAGTTTTTGCAAATATTGGTATTTCCTTTATAGCTTGGAGTAAAGGAATTTTGATGCAAATATTCTTAAGTTCATCTAGCATATCATAGTCTAGTAAAACAATTTTCCTTTCTATTCCTTTATCAATTTTGAGCCTTTCAAGAAAAGGTGGATCTTGCAAAGAAATAGAAGGTTGTTCTACTAGAGGAATTGTAGGAGCTTGCTTTATTTTCTCATCCTTTGATTGTACAAGAACATCTTCCTTTAGAGGAATATTTTCTTGATCAAGATTTGCATATTTTTCATGAACTTCATCCTCTTTAGATTTTTGGATGGCGATTGTTGGTGACTTCTTTTGTAAAACCCTACCATATCTAAGTTGAACATCATTTAGACCTAATGGGGTAATCATACAAGCTTGAAAATTTTGTCCTTCAATATTATAAACAACTTGTTGATTTTTATTGTTCAGATTTGGAAGTGGTTGAGCAAGTAGTTGATTAGATTTTAAGGAAACAATAACGAAAGTTGTTGATTTGGATTTTGAAATTGAGAAGGTTGAGTTGGTTGAGGAGGATAATCTTGTGGTGGAAAAGAAGGATAAGGTTGTTGGAATTGAGGATTTTTTCCATAAGGATTTTTCAATCCTTGTGCCCAAGATGGATTTTGAGATTGTGGGGGACAAGGTTGCCATGGCATGGGTGCAGTCCAATTGTTCTATCATTGTGCATATGATTGATTATTGAAACCTTGAGACATATTTGATTGTTGATTTTTCCATGGTATTTTATAAATAAAATAAAAAGATTCGGCTCGGCTTGTTCCAACTTCATCTTGAAAAACAACTTTAAGACCAAGTATCAAAGGGCATTCCTTTGTATTATGATTTTCAACACATATGACACAAATTTGTATACTATCAAGGGGACATTCTCTTAAGGCATGTTTCTTCCTACACTTGGGACATAAAATAGATAATGCAAAATTCTCGACTTTTTTCTTGTTTTATATTTTGAGGGTATCTATTTGTTCATTAAGACTCCTAGGATATCTATTTTAAAATTATCAAGCAAATTGCCTATTTCAGCTCTACTTACTATTCTAGTTGTAGATTTATTAATTCTAGACATCACATGATCTCTTGGATTTTTTCCAGTTCTAGCCTTACCCCTTGAAATATGTTTACACAAATCACAAATTTCTCCAAATGAAAGTTGTGAAACATCTCCCTTGCCCATTAAATTAAGAAGGTCAATCCATTCATCTTTGATGGATTTTAAGAAAAGAGATTTTAGTGTTTCATCATCCAAATTATACATCTTAGCCCTTTTGATTTCATGTTGTAGCTGCTACAACACCCTCCAAAATTTTGGCTTACACTCAAATTTTGGAGCCTTCCTTGGTATTTTACATTGTTGTTGCAAACACTAGAGCTCATTTCATGATATTTCTCACAGTTCTTTGGTCCCTTTTGCATGTTGGGTTAACTATCGTCTTTTGGCATGTTTGACTGTTGTACAATGTTTGTGAGCCTTTTCTGATGGTTTCAAAGGTCAATATTTGTGTATATGAGTTGTCCCAACCATGTAAACATTTGTCGCATCCATACACAAATTCTTGAGCACTGTCGCACAAGTGTCGTCATGGTCATCCTAAAGCCTATCTTAAGTGTCACACTTGTTGTATTTTGTCATGAGGCAGTCGTACGAAGGGAAATGATTTGTTTACATGTTTCGATGATCTATGTTGTCATGTCATCAAAGTATGCTAAGTGTGTGATCACAATCAAGGTTCATCACAGTTCATCACCCATCCCACACTTAGCCATTTTCAGAAAATCTTCCTGACCGAGCAACTTAGCTTCACCAAGCCCTGACTAAACTGTACACTGTGCAATCCTAGCCCTATAAGCTATGAAATTGTTGCTTGGAACTACATAATGCGTAGTCCCTATCCTCCAGGGCTATTGGACTGCATAATTTCTGAGACCAACTACCAATCTTGACCTCAAGAATTGTGCAGTTGTGTCTCCCAGTCTTCCTTGAACTGCGCACTTCGCATCTTCAACCCTCAAGATTTTTCCTTGTCTGCTAGAACTGTGTAATGTGTAGAAGCCCAGCCTCCCTTGGCACCCAAAACTACATATATGCTTCTCCTAGTGTCCTTTCCCTCAACTAGACCTCACTGCCTCTAGAAACTGTGCAACTATGTCCTTCAAGCCTCCTTGAGTTGCCCATTGCACAGTCTCAGTTGCCCAGTCCCCCTTGCCTCCTAAAACTATGCAGTTCTATCATTCAAGCCTCCCTGATTTTTACATTGTGCATTCTCAGTTTCCCAGTCCCCCTTACCTCCTGAAACTACACAGTATGTCCTCCTAGGGCCACATCCCGTAGCCTCCACTACCTATTTGAATTGCGCAATTTTTTCCCTCAGTGAGGACTGCACAAATTTTTCCCTCAATGAGGACTATGCAAAAATTTCCTTTAGTCTGGCCTAAGCTGCACATTGTGCAGTCTCCATGATCAAGCTTGACCCTTGGATGCTTGAACTACACAATTGCGAAGTCACTCAGCCTTCTCTCCTAACATGTCACTCAATCCGAAACTAGTTCATGAATCCAAATGATCTATCTTAGGTTAGGGGTTTTCAAACTAATGTCGTCTCATCATGAGTGAGTTTCATATGCAAGTACTCGCTTACACCATGATAGGATGATGAAGAAGGAGATGTAGAAGGGGATCATGCAGAAAGACATCTTTGCAGCTGAAACATGCAATCTCATCTATCAAAGCAAAGCAAAGGGACACAAGTTTGCAACTACCATCCAAGACTAAAGATCATTGAAGACTCCACATCACCAAGTCATGCAAAGGAGAAGAGAAAGCATATCCAAGAATACATCCAACACTCAGAAGCAACAATGACTTGACATCGCCACATCACCAAGTAGTTCATGCTTGCAATGTCATGTCATGTCATGAGTGGTCATATGCCACTTCACTATTGTGGACCATGTATATTATATTCACATGTATTGAAAAGTGGAAGTCCAAAGGACACATGGATATGGAGAGTCATGCAAGTTGAAAAGTCATTGGAAGTGGAAAAATCATGAGGGTAGTCAAAGAGTCACAAAGGGGAGTCATCACCCCTTGGTTGTATATACCCCTTCATTGTATGAGTAAATGACTCTTCACCTTGGCTCCTCCCGCAAAGCATTAGAGAGAGATCAACTAGTTCTTTGAGGACCAGGGAGTGGTTCCAATGTATCACTATTAGGGCTAGTGATGTACATTGTAAACATGTGTCTTGAAACTTTTGCTTAATAATAAAAGCCTTGAAGGCCAACACATTCTTCATGTATGGAAAATGTTTGTAAGATTATTCTGTGGAAGTTTTCATTTCATGTTTGCTTTCACATGTACTAAGATAGTTGAATTATTTCAGTTATTTTAGTGCTTATCTTCTTGAGAATGTGTTGTAATGGATGTTATTGTTATCCCATCCTTGTGGAGTATTCAATGGGATATTAGACAAATATTTCCCTGTTTGTTGGTTGTAAATATCGTCACATCTGTTGTGGACTATTCTGCAGGATGTTAGATAGATCCTTCTGGTTCATGTGTGTCTCTTCATGGGTGGTATCATTACCTCTCACTTAGAGGCTCACTTTTCTCCCCCCTTTGTAGTAGAGGAACCTTGACAAAGTCACAACTGCAAACTCACCAGGCACACCTCCCTTGCTTTTCGAAGACACCATTATATCCCTCTCCCATGCTGACAGTTAGAGCCAAGGCGTATCTTTGAGATATATGGAAATCGATCCACTATTCTGGATGGGGTTCCTACACCAAATGGTGTGAGGTCTAATTGGGAATTCACATTAGAGGTACCCCATTGGTTAACGGATTTCAACACCATAAACAAAATGGCACTAGAAGGAGGGCCAGATCACAAGTTGAGCCCATTACATCTGGTTTGAATCTCTTATATAAAATGGCTCATACACAAATCATACTCTTAGGGTGTTTCTCCAATTTTTCCCTTTATCAATTTTCAATCCTCGATGAGCCTCTTGATCACTTGTCCTAGTTAAAGTTTGATGGTGAGGATGGAACATCCATAACCGAGCACATTTTTTATTTTCTTAAATTTTTTGAATCTTACAAAATCAATGATGAAGAGTTTTCTTGTATGTTTTTCTTCCTCACCCTTGAAGGTCATGCTAATCGGTGGTGCCATACCTTGCCACCTTCTTCCATCCATTCCCTTCATCATTTCCTCAGGGAGCTCCATCAAGCCTTTGACAGGTATAATTACTGAGATGTGTATAAAAGAATAAATCTCTTAAGAATGAAGACTAATGAATCAGTTGAGAATTTTTTCTGATCAATTCCTTCACCTTTGCTATGAAATTCTGGAAGAAGATTTGAATTGGGAATTCTTGAAACAAGAGTTTGAGCGCTTGGTTATGATCGCTTCACATGATGAACCTAAAACACTTGATTTTTCTTCTTCCCCAACTCTTGTGAATCATGATACTCCTCTAATTTCAGAGGAATGTATTGTTCCTTTTATTCTCTGCCCTCCTCGTTTTCCAATTCCAATAGGGGTGCCTCTCTACGATGGTAACAAAGTTGAAAAAAATGAAAATAAAATTCCCAATCCATATTTTCGTTCCTCTTCCATTTCATAGGACATATTCAATAGAGGAAACCCCATAATGGCTCATGAAGCCCATGGGGAAGATTAACTTCCCCATTCCACAACATGATGTTATCATTCATAACTCTAGCCTCCAATCTGATCAAGATATCTGTGATCCTCTATCATCTACATGCCTTAACTCTTTGTACTGTGATCCTCCCAATCAATCTATTCCACTAGTTGGTATTTAGTACTCTCTTGATTTTTGTGTTTTTGGTTCAAATTGCGATAAGGTACAAGACAATGACTTTACACAGGTAGAGGAGCAAGAATTTGAAGATGCTCTCAATCTTTCTCATTTTTGTCAAGATCCTCAGTGTCAAGATGATGTGCTTCCCTTCTTGGATGATGGTCAATGTGCTAATCTCGGCAGTGAATCAAATGCAATCAACCCTTACGATCAATTTTTAGTCTTGGGAAAAAATTATTCCCAAGATGATAACTGCAATCACAAATGCCCAGGTACATCATCTGATTTTTTGGATCCTCCAGAACATGTTGATCTAACCAAATTAGATCTAAAATCTGATCCAGCCAAACAAAATGTATGTATTGAAACTTCCTCTTCATATTACAATCCCTTGTGCTCTACCATTTGTGATGCACCTACTTGCGAAAAAGATATGCCATGCTCTTCAAGTTCTTCATACGATGAGTTAACTTCTCAATTAACACAAGGTGGTGAGATGATCCATGATGAAAATGAACACAATCAAATCATTGAGTACTCTTCCCGTCCCTCATCATCTTTTCTCTTGCATGTAGACAACTCTAAAAAACATATTGCTCATGAAACTTTCCCATTTCATACATCTTCAGATTTGTGATCTTATGAATCTTTTAACTCAAGTAATCTGGTTGTTGAAATTTAAAATTTTGATCAAGTCAGTGATAGAGATGGTTGCCACCCCGTTAATAGTGATCTCATCAAGATCATTGAAAGTAGATATCCTCACACTGTGCATGATCTTAGTCAATCTTTAGGATGCGATTTTACAATTTTGAAAAGTTCCGGGACTTGTCAAGGAGTCGGGGCACTTCAACTATCGTTGATGGTTATGTCAGGATCCTGAAACTCTAGTAAGATCCCTGACTTAAGTCAAATATATTTTTCTTCGTAAAAATATTCTTTCTACATGGTTTCACTCAATGTAAATTCTTTCCTGAAATATATTTGGCATTGCGAATATGATCTCTCGAATTTTCAAGATCCGATTTATGATCAGATTCAAGATGTTTTATCTTCATGCAAGTCTCTTTTATCAAAATCGGGTTTGGGATGCGTATCTCTCATAGAATCATTGAATTACGAAGTTTATTATCCCAAATATTACCTTTGGCACAAGGATTCATACCTGTCATACTCTTTTGAAAAAAATCAACTCCTCATCCTTCTTGCAAGTATTTTGATGCTAATACTTTTCTTCATATCACCAGAAATCCTCTTGAACATTAGTGAATGCATGGATTATTTGATGAATAATATTCTTCTTCACTTGTTTTTCCCTGACTAGTTTCATGTGTTTATTATACTAGCATTCATGTTCAATTCTCTTGGTGATTACGATGCTAGTACAGTGTGCAACCAGTCACAAGAAAATGGTTTGTTACACCTGTTACATGAGGAAGACAATTCTACTATGTGAAGCATTTATGAAATTGTTTCAGTTGATTTACCTTTGTAATTACAATTTGGGGATTTGATGCTTTAATCAAATCATTTGATCATTATTCTATATTTGATGATTTCCATTCATGTTATTACTTTCCCTCCAACATATCCAATGGCAGTTGTTTTACATCCTTTGATCTTCATCGTTCAACATCTTACAACTCGAATTTTTGTCAAGAAATTGAGACACTTTAGTCTCTATTGATGGTTATGTTAGATCCTCACCATCTCAACAGACTTCTGAATATGTTCAAATTTATTTTCCCTCACATGATTCTCATTATAATCCTGTGCCTCTAATTGAAAATCCATCTTTTCAAATATTTTGGGGTTTTCAAGAGGATCATCATGTATTTTATGATCCAATGTATGAATGGTTGGAGAAATCTTAAGTGGCAAGCTCCATTGCAATAAACATGTTTCAACCTTTTCTCGTGTTTGCTAAGTAGGATGACACAAAATAAGGTGCATTCACAAGAAGTCTTCGAGGTTTGTCTGATTATTATTTCCGTCAGAGAGGTAAGAATGTGGATTGGATGAAAGTAGTGGTTATGGCACATGTTTCTAGCTATTGGGAATACCTTCAAATGTTTGTGCAAGTTATTCAAGTTTTTATATTTTTTGTTTTACATTACTTTATATCTATTTTAATTGTTCATATCTTTGTGGATGTAGGTTAAGAACAATTACGACGACTTCATTAAAAATTCCATTATACGTGACTCAGACCTTCTAGCTGTTAGTTTAGGAGTAATATTAGTTGCACCTTAGTTTCCTTCTCTCTCACTTATCCCGTGATCCTCCCAATCAATCTCCCCACTGTGTAATGTGCAGGCCCTATCCTCCGGGGTTGTTTCTCTACGCAATTCCTGAGCCCAGCTCGATCTTGACCTCCATAATTGCGCAGTTGTGTCTCCCAGTCTGCCTTGAACTACACACTTCACATCCTCAACCCTCAAGATTTTTCCTTGTCTACTGGAACTGCACAATGCACAAAAACCCAACCTCCATTGGAATCCAAAACTATGCAGATTCTTCTCTTAGTGTCCTTTCCCTCAGCCAGACCTAACTGCCTCTAAAAATTGTGCAGTTTTGTCCTTCAAGCCTCCCTGAGTTGTGCATTATGCAGTCTCAGTTTTCCAGTCCCCCTTTCCTCCTGAAACTGTACATTTTTTCCTCCCAAGGGCCCATCCTGCAGCCTCCACTGCCTGCTTGAACTTCACAATTTTTTCCCTCAGTGAGGGCTACGCAAATTTTTCCCTTAGTGAGGACTGTGAAAATATTTCCCTCAGTCTAGCCTAAGCTTTGCACTACGTAGCCTCAGTGATAAAGCTTGACCCTTGGCTGCTTGAGCTACACAATTTCACAGTCACTAGGCCTTCTCTCCTAACCTGTCATTAAGTCCCGACCTAGTTCATGATTCCAAATGCTCTATCTTAAGCTAGGAGCTTTCAAACTAATGTCGCCTTGTCATGAGTGAGTTGCAGATGCAGGTACTCTTTTACACCATGATAGGATGATGAAGAAGGAGATGTAGAAGGGGAGCATGCAGAAAGACATCTTTGCAATTGAAACATGCAAGCTCATATATCAAACAAAAGCAAAGCAAAGGGACACAAGTTTTCAACTACCATCCAAGACTAAAGGTCATTAAAGATTCTGCATCACCAAGCCATGCAAAGGAGAAGAGAAAGGATATCCAAGAAGACATCCAACACTCAACATCAACAATGACTTGACATTGCCACATCACCAAGCAGCCCATGTCAACAGTGTCATGTCATGTCATGTCATGAGTGGTCATATGCCGCATCACTATTGTGGACCATATATATTATATTCAAATGTATTGTAAAGTGGAAGTCCAAAAGACACATGAATATGGAGAGTCATGTAAGTTGAAAAGTCATAGGAATTTGACCAGTCATGAGGGTAGTCAAAGATTCACAAAGAGGAAGCATCACCCCTTGGTTATATATAACCCTTCATTGTATGAGCAAATGAATTTTCACCTTGGATCCTCTTGCAAGGCATAAAGAGAGATTAACTAGTTCTTTGAGGAGCAAGGAGTGGCTCCAATGTCCCACTATTAGGGCTACTGATGTACATTGTAAACATGTATCTTGGAACTTTTCCTTAATAATATAAGCCTTTAAGGACAACGCGTTCTTCATGCCTGAACTATAAATGTTGTAAGACTATTCTATGGACATTTGTATTTCATGTTTTCTTTCACATGTACTAAGACAATTGAACTACTTTGGTTATTTTAGTGCTTATCTTCTTGAGAATGGGTTGTAATGGTTGTTATCACTGTCCCATCCTTGTTGACTATTCCACAGGATATTGGACAAATCTTTCCCTGTTTTTTGGTTGTAAAGACAGTCGCATCCACTATGGACTATTCCACGGGATATTAGACAAATATTTCCTTGTTTGTTGGTTCTAAAGACTGTCGCATCCACTATGGACTATTTTGCAGGATGTTAGATGGATCATTTTGGTTCATGAGTGTCTCTTCCTGGGTGGTATTATTACCTCTCACTTAGAGACTCACTTTTCTTCCCCCTTTGCAGTAGAAAAACCTTGATAAAGTCACAACTACACAGTCACTAGGCACACCTCCCTTACTTTTCGGAGACACCATTCCATACCTCTCTCGTGTTGATGGTTAGAGCCAAGGCATATCTTTGAGATATATGGCAACCAAGCCTTTATTTCGAATCAGGCTCCTACACCAAACAGTGTGAGGTCTAATTGGGACTTCACATTAGGGGGACCCCTTTGGTTGATGAATTTCAACACCGTCAACATGTTTTAAGCAAATATTTCAACCAAGTCTTCAAGGGTTTCATCCTCTTTCTGCATCATCTTAAAGACTTCATCCTTAAGGTTATGGGGCATGCAATAATCCTTTTATTTTTCTAAGAGAAATTTTTTCATTTCTTCCCATGTTCTAATAGTATGTGTTCTTAATTCCATAAACCATTTAATGTTCCATATTTACGAGTTGTTGGGAATAATTTCAATTTTTGAGGATCAAGTAAGTAGTCATAAGTTCTACATAAAAAATAAAAATCAAAAAGAAATGTTTCAGGGTCCTCATTTTTAAAACTATGGAAATTAGGAAGGATGAAGGGTGAGATGTTCTTCATTGTGGTCGTGGTATCTTCATCAAATATGGGAAATCCATAGGGATCTATCTCTCTCCTACCACCTCTACCTCCTCGACCTCCACCTCATCCTCTATTTCCTCCTCCGCCTCTTCCACCTCCAATCTTAGGTTCACCATTTACATTATGTAATTCTCCTTCTCCTTCCCCTGCCATTGTAGATTCTTCAGAGATAATATAAGGTTCTATGATAACATTTTCTAGTTCTTCTTCTGGTTCCTCTACTAATGGTATATTATAATAAGTTTCTTCTTCACTAGGAACCTCTAGTTCTTGTCCTAGAAGTTGCTCTCCTGTTGAAGAGAGGAAAATTACTCCTTCTGTTGGGGATGTAGGTTCTTCAACTACAACTTCGGTAGAGGAAGTTGGTGAATCTTTTGGTTGGATTTCAAATCTATGCACCTCAGGAAGTCTATGTCTACCTACCAATGATGGAATGCGAGTATGAGTGGATGGTGTGGCACTACGAGGTCTAGCGGGGGTGAGTGGTGATGTTGGAATTGAACTTCTACCTCTACTTAAGTATCTACCCCTATAATCCCTTTCTCTATGCATAAATGATTTTTACCATGATTTAAATGCATCTAAAAGTTGAATGCACCTAAAATGATATGCAAACCAAGAAAAGAATCCTATATACACTTCCCTCCAAACAATGCCAAAATGTTTGGTAATTTAATTGTTCTTAAATTACTTCATTAATTATCAACCAAGATTCGTGTACTTATGACATGAATGTGCACCATATACGCTAGGATTCTTTTGATGGATTGCTTGATTCTAAAAATGAAATTAACCTAGGTACGTAAAAATGTTTTTAATGAGGTTTAAAGAATAATTATGCACATGTTTTTTCAATTTAAAGTTACATTAAATCCTAATTACTTAAATAACTTGAAATTCATTACTTTACAAGATTAAAATATATCTTAATTGTAAAATGCAAAGCCTACTTCTACTTGCATAAAAGAAAATGCTAAATTGCAAGAAAAAGAATCTACTGCTACTTGTAGAATTGAAAACACTACAATCACTATTTTGCAGAAAGGAACTTCTACACTAATTTGCAATACAGAATTTCTATACTAATTACATAAAAGGAAATTGCATCAAAGGGGCCTAATTTCTAATTACAGAAGAAATATTAGATGGAAAATTTTTAACTCTAAAATGATTACTTGTGTGCACAATTAACTTCTTTTATTATCTAAGAAATTAACTTGAGCTATGAAATTTGGAAAGAGAATGCATATAAAAATCAAATCTTTTTGGTATTTTCCCTTTATGAGTACTCTGAAATCAAAACAACAGTTGGTCAAAATATCTCTGTGATGAAACTGATTAAGCAAATTCTGAGAGAAACTACTATGCTATAAGCAAACTGGAAATGTAAAACAAAACAAAATAACCTCACAACTCGACAGGGGGCCCTCCTGTGAGTGCAGGTCTGCTAACAATCAAAGGATCCTTTATGCACGCATTGAGAACAAAGTAATTGTATTAATCTAGAATAGAGTATCACTAGTATTGAAAATAAACCACAGTAAACTTAATAATTGAACTATGTTCTGGGTCTCACCTTATGACCTTTATACAAATTTCATTAAACTTTTAAGAGTTCTATGCCGATACGAAATGAGCTAATTCGACTTCTACAAAATGGATTCAATTTAAAGCTCTATGTCCTTATGACTTGAGACTAAAAGAGTAAGTCATAAGAGATTCTTCTCGAACCATATCCTAATGATTGAACAAGTCTTCAACACACTCGCTTGATGTCGTTCTATTCTCCTGTTGCCTTTACTTAACCGTTGCACCATCATTCTCAGAGTTTGACTCTTAGATCTCTTAATCTTCATAGCCTGCCAAGTCATGCCGATAGGTGGTCATCCATGTAGTAAACATTTGTCATCTTCAGACACTCTTCATCCTTTTGCTAAAGCACTTCAACCTGTCTAACCATGGCTATTGTTGCAACATTAGCTGTGGAATGTTTATGATTATGTTATTGTAAGAATGTTTTCATTATAATTCATAAAGAAACATAGATTCTAAACATGGATGATAAATACCTTTTTATAAGTTTAATTTGACCTTGAGAATGCTTATAATGCTACAAAAATGGTAACAAAAATTGTGAAAGGAGATGGAAAAGGGTAGTAAAAAAGGAAACAATTTCGGTCTTCAACACGCCCCATCCTTGGGTCCGTCTAACTATTATTGGGTCTGTTGAAGAATGTAACTAGGTCTGGTCTTGATAATTGTATTTGAGTCATAATGAAATGTATTTATAAAATAAAGAAAAAGAAATTAGTATTATTATTATTCTGACTTATTAAAGCATGGGTTTCATACTTGGGTCATCTTGTTTTAGGTCAAAGTCCCCATTGAGGACTTCTAGGATTTATATTGAGTCATGAGAGTCATTGTATATTTAAAGATACCCTTCTTAGGCTTTTGAATCATGTAAAAATGACTATTATTGAGTAAAATAAGTCATTTGTTACCTTCACACCAAGTCGGCCCTTACCTGATCAAGTCGGCCTACATGAGGGTAATTCGAACCACAAAAAAGGAAATATATAGGAGTGCATTTCGATTCATTTGGAGCATCTCTCTCACAAGTTAGATATACAAGTAGAAGAAGTAGAAGTGTAGGAAATTGCAGGAGAAGGAGAAGGATTGCCAGATCAAATTTTTCTGGTCATCTCTCTCACACGTGTGGATTTACTGGGCTATTTTCTGTAAGGTTGAAGTTCTATTGCTAGGTCAAATTTTTGCTGCTGGGTCAAAGTTCTATTGATGGAGAAGTTGAAGTGTTGTTGCTTCTAGGTCGAAGTGCTGCTGCTACTAGGTTGAAGTTTCTGCTATTGGGTTGAAGTTTCTGCTGTTGCTATTGTGTCGAAGATTTGCTACTGCATCTAGGTCAAAGTTGTTGTTGGAAGGTTACCATTTGCAGAATAAGGGAAGGGATGACTTGGTGGTTGGAGGAAGTATGTATCTAGGTCAAGGAGGCTTCGATCATCTTGTGAAATTATTGAAGGAAGAGTTGTTGACCAAGTTTTCCCCTAGATATGGGTTTTTCCCTGGTTGTTCACCTACATCTGGTGTCTTTGATCTTTGTGTTATGGTTATTGGTAATTTCTTGATGAAATAAGTTAAAAGAAGAACACAAGAAAGTTAATGAGAAAATAATAATATCACAAGTAATTATCAACATAAAGAAATCTTTTTTCCTTTCTGATTTCCCAATAGGGTTCGCATAAGTTTCATCACAATCATCACTAGAAGATGAAAAGTCATGGAATATGAAGAGTCACAAGAAATTCCACTTGAAATAATAAGGTGACATATGTATTAGGAAGTATATATGAAAATTGTTATCACTCAGGTTGTCCCTTGGCTCCTTAAGGGATACGGTCGAGGTAACCACAAACCAATCTTTGGGCTGCAGGTCCTAGCCTACCTACAATCAGAGAGGGCTCTCTCTTTAAAATTTAACTTTGTTTTGGGTTGATTTTAGGCTAGGTCTGGTGTACATGGGTTTTGTTTTGATTTTGGTGGGAAGGATGATGTTTTTCAAGCAGAGTTAGGAAGCATAGTGTGAGAAGTTCAAACCATTGGGCATGGAGTCATGGATTAGGGCTTGCTGTTGCGTTTTCTTGGTCACAAGAGGAATATAGAGAGGGATAGCTACACATAGAACAATATCAGGCTGGAATAAAGATGGAATGAAGGTCAGAGATGAAAGGCAACTAAGAATCTTTCATTAGCTAACAGAGAGGGAAGGTGGGTGAAAGTTTGTCTAGGAGCAATCAAGAATTCCTAAAAAACAGTCATATGTGAAAGAAACAGGGTAAACATGATCATTTAAGTATGCATATTCATAACCATTTCTGAAGAAAACATATAGAAATAACCAGAACTGAGCATAGGGTGCAGTCAAGCAAAACCTAAGCTATTCTTCTTTCTTGTTATTTAGATGGTAACACAATGGTGCATAAACATATGTAAACAGTAAACAGAGATAGGGAAACAATTATTGAGCCATGTAGTAGCACAGGAATTCCACAGTCACTCTTTGGCTATTAAATAACACAACAATCAATTCTTCATCCAAAGCATTCCAACAGTCTTTGATTACAGAGCCTCTCAAAAATACAGCGCAAGTCCAGAATGAGGATTATCAACCAACCAACCCTTTAAACAATGAATTAGGGTGGTTTATATAGAGAAAATATCCAAAAATATCTATTACAGCAGACCTTAAATAGGTCTGAGGGAAATGAGTTCTTTAACCTAATCTTGTCCTGAAATTAATGCAAGAAAATATCTTTTGAGTTGCGCTGCAGGCAGCTGCATCGAAATGAGTTAATATCTGTCCTTATGGCTCTGTGCTGTTCATTTAGCCATAACTGTGCTTTGGGCTTTGATCCCCCGCTCTCGAGTGGCTTTGATGTGCATTAACTGTGATCTGAGAGCCTTAAATGGCTTCACTGCTTTCTTTGACTTTTGCTTGGGGGCTTTTAATGTTCACGTGCTTTGGTATTGCCGATTTGATACTCTTTGCCGCTTCACTAATACTCTTCAATTTGATCTGGGCTTCATATTTCCTCTAATACTCTTTCACAGTTGATTTGGGCCACTTTCTCTCTCTTGATACGTTTGAAACTGTCAAATCGCCCATTTTCTGAACCTACATGAAGAAATCCTGTCAAATTGCGAATTTTCGGGCCTGCTGGTAGCCGAGCAATAGGAAGCCTTCCATTTTGATCACTTTTTCTTAATCGCGCATCAAAAACTGCCTCAGTTTTTCATTCCGGGCATCCTTTGCTGCGATTTGCACCCTTCGCGCCTTTTCCGGTGATGACGTCAGCATGACGTCAGCAGTGGGTCCTGGTATGGTAGTGACGTGGCAGTACGGCATGGTGACATGGCACAGGACACGGTGGCGGGGTAGGGATGGAGGCAGATGCAGTGGCAGTGACACGTAGCAGTGGGGGGTCGACGCAGAGGTGATGTAGCGCTGACGTGGCACTGACGTCAGGGGTGGATAGACAAAAGGCGGTTTGTGGTTTCATCGAACCGCCTTATGTACGAGGGTGGTAATTGTCAGAGGAGCTCCGATGCAATGAAAGGTGGACACGCATCCTTCTGTACGACGACAAAACCGTCGTGCTATCGGACGCTAACTGTCGAGTGACGAGGCGGCTCCGAAATCGCCGATGGCCGTTGGATCGGGGAGGGCGGATCGGAGGACTGACGGAGTGCGGAGCTGGCGACAGGTTTATGTGCGGGGGCCCGCCCGAATATTAAATTAATATTTATGTGCGGGGGGGTCAAACTTTGGGTAATACGGGTTTTGAGGCCTTGGAAGGGTTCCATAACCTAAAAAGGGAATTTCACGCTTTGGAGGAGTTCAAAGGCACTTGAGAGGGGTTTTATGTGCTTTGAGAAGGGTTTATGGCCAAAAAAAGGGGTTTATGCCTTGGGAAAGGTAAAACACGGCCAAAGATGGATTTTATACATTTGGAGGGGAATTTTATGCATAGGAATGAGTCCTAATGCTTTTTAGAAGATGGTTTGAGAGGCAACCTGAGGGTTCTGGCTGAGTTTCAGGCAAACTTAGTGATTCCCAAGCATAGTCAAGGTTATCTTTCAACCAGAGGGAGGGGATATGTACATAGGGGAGCTATTTAGTGCTTTTCAGTAAGGCGAAGGGGAAATAGATAGGGATTTACATAATAATGTTAGAAGTTAATATGAGAATGACAAAAAAGTGCTAAGTTCAGAGATCTTAGGCCACTCAAAAGGGAGAAATGACTTACATAAGAAATATGAGTACCTTTTCAAAAAAGCAGATCTTTACTTAGGCAAATGTTATGGAATATGATGAGACTTAAGAGATAGCAAGCAGATCTTGACCTCTTTGGGGAGGTTAGTGAATGATTTGGGGAATAAGAAGAAGGGGGAGTTAGACATGCCTCGCTTGAGCTCCTCCAAATGAAAAATTGCCTCATAATTGTGACCTGAATAGATATAACACTTGAAAACATGAAATGGATCACATAGCTTGATTCTACAACCACAAAACTACTTACCCAGCCTACTTACCTAGCATTTTTTCTTCTTTTGCATGGGTGCACTTGGACTGGCAGACCCTGATTATCTTCTTTTCTTTTGACTGCCCTCCTATCTAAATGTACCCTTATATCTTCCAAGGGCCCAGATTAAGCAGTTGGGCTCCTCCATTTCTCTACCTAGCTACTGATCCGCCAAGCTTAAGTTTTTTGGACAGATATTCATTCTCTATATTCTAAAACAAGAAACTTAAACCTAGGGAAGCCGAGATTAAGTTGTTTGGCTTTCTCTTATCTGTAAAACTCTTCAAAAATGGTATGATTCTTCAAAATGGGACTTCTTGGAAATATGGAACCTTGCAGCATGAAAAGATGACATATTTGGCATGTAAAATAGTCAATCATGAAATACGAAACCTATTGCAATAGGAGGCTAACAGTGGCTCCACTTGGGGATGGTTTTTCAGGATGAAAAGACAAGAACAGCAGGTCAGAATTCCTTGATCTTCACTTGTTGCTGTAAACTAAAAATTTCCTTCTTGTCAATGCCTTTGACTGAATTCTCATAAGCTGATATGCAGTATCCTTTCGAGCTGAATTGCAAAAAAAATTACAGCTCTGCTTCTTTCCTTTTGGGTGCTTGTAAACATATTGAAATCTGCCTAAGCACTTCTTTGGAATTATTTTTAAAACAAAGATCTGAAATAGAGCTTCCCTTGATCTTTCCTTCAAAATTTGTTGCGTTGTTCCCTCTTATTGGCCTGCTATAAAAAAGTGCTAAAAATACAAATATTAATGTACAGATAGTATACATAACTGTGCTGCCTTCAACAAATGGGATCATGATAGTGCTTTAGCATTCGGCCATTGACAGGGCCTTCTTCAGCTGTGTTGCCATCCAAACTCCTCAGAAAATATGTGTTGTTGCCTTGAATAGTAGAAATAATAAAGGGGCCTTTCCACAAGAAATCAAACTTGCCATGCTTTCCTTTGTCCTCTCTTCTTGAATCCCATCTTAAGACTTTGTTGCCTAAGTAGAAATCTTCAGCCTTGGTTCTTGTGTCAAACATTTTCTTGAGCTTCTCTTGTAAAATCTGAGCTCTGTCGTACACTTGCTCTCTTGTTTGCTGCAAATGGATGGTTTGGTTTATTCTTCTTTGGATATCATTTGGCTCTGCCTGCATCTCTTGCAGCAATTTGATAACAGGGATTCCCAAAGAAGAGGGGAACTTGGCCTCCATGCCATAGACTAACTCATATGGGCTCATCCCTATGGACCTCTTGGTTGACAATCTATCTGCCCATAGGGCATTTACAAGCTTTTTGTGCCAGTTCTTCTTGTTCTCCTACAAGAATTTCTTAATGATGTTAATCAGACTCTTGTTGGATGATTGGGCCAAGCCATTACCTTGAGGGTAATAGGCTGTGGAGTGACCTAAGGTAATGTGGAATTTGTGGCAAAAACTGATCATTTTCTTGGATTTGAAGGCAGCAGCGTTATCTGTAATGATCTTCTCATGAGAGCCAAATCTGGACAAAATGTTGGTTTCAAGGAATTGGATGATAGTGGAGTCATTGGCTTGCCTACATGGGATGGCTTCAATCCACTTGGTAAAGTAATCTGTGGCTGTTAGAATCCACTTATGCTGGCCAGAAGAGGATGGATGGATTTCTCCAATGAAGTCAATACCCCATTATTGAAAAGGCTTCTCGGTTGAAATGGGTTTAAGGGGCAAGGGCAGAAGCTTTGTTTTGCCTTCAAAGATTTGGCATTTGTGGCATGAAACAACAAACTTTCTCACATCAGCAAACAAAGAGGGCCAATAGAAACCAGCCCTTAGTATCTTATCAGTAGTGGACTTCCAATATAAGTGCCCTCCACAGTCCCCTGCATGGAATTCTTTCATGACACTGTCAGTTTCATTCATAGTTAGACAATTCAACAATATTCCTTCATGATTTTTCCAAAACAGGGCACTATCTAAGACACAAAACTTTGATGCTTTCATCTTTAAAAATCTCTTTTTGGTTCTGGACAACCCTGGAGGAGCACACAGGTTTAACAATATAAAACATATATCAGCATACCATGGGGATTGTAAAAAAGCTTGACTGATCTGTGGAGTCGCCAGCTCCTGTTCATTGTCCAGTTGATTAATGTCTAAGGCTTGAAAATTGGTTTCGGACATCAATTTGGCTAAACCTTGTCCCTTTATCAGCTTGGTGGGTTTTATCTCAATGTCGTACTCAAGGATATTGGCAATCCATTTGCCCCTTTTTCCCTCTATGCCCTCTTGAGTTAATATGTCTTTTACAACAACATTTGGTACATAAGCAATCACATGTGAATATAAAATGTAAATTCTGAAATCTTTGATTGCTTTAACAAGGACATATGCTTGCTTCTCCATAATTTGGTACTTCAAGGGTGCATCTCCAAGGGCTCGGCTGAAAAATGCAATTGGCTTTTCATTTCCCTGATCATCTTTCTACAAAAGAACAGCAGCAATGGTGTGTTCAGATGCAAATGAAAAAATGATGAAATCCTTATCAAATTGAGGACTTGTGAGGACTGGGGCATGGGTTAAGGCAGATTTTATGCCCTCAAAGGCTTACTTGGCCTCTAATGTCCATTTTACCTTGGAATCCTTCTTTAACATTTTATTTAGCATTCTTATCAGCTCGACCAAATTTGGGATAAATCTCCTTAGGAAATTGATCTTTCCTAGGAATGCTTGCAACTCTTTGATGTTTCTTGGATAAGTGATTTGAGGGATGGCTTGAATTCTTTCAGGATCAATTCGAATCCCATCTTTTGAAATGATATGGCCTAGCAATTCTCCTTCTTCTAGGCCAAATAAAGACTTCTTGGGGTTCAAGGAAATGCCATATTTCCTACATGTTAGGAACACTTGCCTCAAATGTTTTAGGTGCTCTTGATCAAATTTTGAGAAAGGAGTAAGGTCATCAAGGTAAACCACTAGGAAATCATGGATTTCTTTGGAAAATGCAATGTCCATGGCCCTTTGAAAGGTAGCACCTGCATTCTTTAGTCCAAAAGGCATCTTCACATACTTAAATGTTCCCCATGGTGTTGTAAAGTTTGTCTTGTCTTGGTCATCCGGGTGAACCAGTATTTGATTAAAACTTGAAAAGCCATCTAGCAAAGAAATTCTTGAAGACCCCACTACTCTTTGTAGAATGTGGTCCCTATTTGGCAGTGGGTAGTGATCTTTAAGGGAGACTTGGTTCAGATTTCTTAAGTCCACACATAGTCTAATCTCCCCTGTTTTCTTCCCTGTGGGAACAAGATTGGATACCCATTCTGAAAATCTAATGGGTGCTATGATACCAGCTTCAAACATTCTTTTCACTTCTTTCTCAATCAAAGGGAGAAGCATAGGATTGATTCTCCTTAGTTTCTGTTTGAAGGGCTTTTGATTTGGTTTTAAGGGAATGGTGTTGAATAACAGAGGTGTCATAGGACTTAAGGTCCTCATAACTCCAGGCAAATACATCTTGAAACTCTTTAAATAAATAAACATATTTTGGTTTTTGATCGGGAGGCAAAGACTTGGACAGTTAAATCATTTTGGGCTTCTCTGCTGTCCCAATATTACAGTCTTCCACAACAACGTTTGAGGGTTGCATCTTTGGATTTTTGGGGACATCGTTTGAATCAAATATTTCTTCTAATGGAGTGAGACCAGCAGGTAAAAAGTTGTCCTTTAAATCAATGACTTCAGCCTCTTCTTCAACTATTTCATCTAAATGCATTTGCTTCAGCTCTTGCATGTTTTTCTCATCAAAAATGGTTGGGTGCAGCATTTGATTTGTTGCTTCAGCTGTTATAGTTTGCTCATTTTGGCTCATTTGCTGTTGTGAGTCATCCATGGCATCTTCATCAATGTTTGAGCTTGAAAATTCTTGCTGTAAGGTAAGAAAATTGTTGATTTGAGCATCATCCTCAAACACTTGCCAATCTTTGATATTGTTAGGGACAGTAGGCCTGTGCTTTATCTCAGCAGTAAAGTGGTAATTGGGCTCAAAGGGTAGCTTACAAGTGCTAGCAAAAGTAGCTAGACTATGAGCATGCATGTTATGGTTTCTAGAAATCTTAGCAAGCTCGGATTCGGTGAAGGAATTGAGTAATTCTGTGACAGCAGACCTATAAGCTCTTAGCCTATTGTCATTAGTAACAAAGTTACCTTTCACCTGTTGAATGATTAAATCGGAGTCACCTAGAATGGACACTTTTGCAGCTCCTAGAGCTTTGAGCATTTTAAGGCCTAAAAAGAGAGCCTCATACTCTGCCATGTTGTTGGTGCATTTGAAGTTTAGTCTGTAAGCATGACCCTCTGCATGGCTGTTATGTGTATTGTGAATCCATATTCCTGCCCCTGCTCCTAGCTTATTAACAGAACCATCAAACTCTAAATACCATGTGATTTCTTGCTTGTGGTTAGTATTAAGAGTTTCAGTCATTTTAGGATTGGGTGGACCTAGGTTTTGTGCTTCATGTGGTTCTTCTTGTATGCTGGTTGCACTAATTGTTTTAATATTTTCATGGGTATGGGCAACCGACTCTTGATTGATGCATGTTTCTTGTTCTAAAGGCAAAGGCTTCTCATCAATGGGAGGGCAGTTTTCATCTTTGAACAATATAAAGGAATCCATATCAGAATGGATTGAGTAAATGGGAAAGTTTTGGGGTTTTTCCTCACTACTTACCACATACTTCATCAGTGTTTCTCTATACAGTCTCTTTGGTTGCCCAAAGACTGAAATAGTGGCATAGGAGAGGTCTAGTTGGAGAGATCCTTGGAGTTTTGCTCCCCAAGATCTTGATAAGAGCATGCCATACTTTGGTGGAATGTCAGCAACCACCACGTCCATTAGGATCATTTTGTTGGGAAATTGGACTAAAGACACACAAAGGTCTTTGATTAAGCCTAAACACTCCACCTAACTAGAATCAAATGAGAATAAGTCTTTGTAGGGTCTAGTGACATCAAGGTTTAGCTTCTCCATTACAGCTTTGGGAATTAGATTGTGTGAAGCACCTGAATCAATCATAGCATTGTGAAACACTTTATCATGAATGTGCAAACTGACATAAAAGGGTAGAACAGCTCCATGTCCTGATTTACCATTGACTTCAGGACCAAAAAGTAATTCAGGTTGATTATCTAAGACATTAACATCATCCCTATTCTCTGGTATTTGCAGTGATCTTTTGATTTGATGTCTGTACACATCATGTTTGCCAAGCTTAGAGAGAGGAATAGATATCTTTAATTTACCAATTTATGCTTCTAAATCGAACGGTTTTTCTGGCTGTGTTTTAGTATTGTGACTGGCAGATTTTCCCTTTTCAATTGTATCTTTAGTGATCTTCTCTTGGTTATCAGTGATTTCTTGAGATTGTTCTGTTTTGGGAAGGCTTTGAGGAGTGCCATTTACATTGTCTTTTGAGGGAAAGGATACAAAAGGCTGGTTATTAGAGGGTTGCATGCCAGATACATCCTCTATGGTCACTTCTTTTAATTTTGGGTCTGTTTTATCAGCAGGTTCTGTGATAGCAGCCTTGTCCTTTACTTTCTTAGCTCGCTTGGCATCCTTTGGCTTGATGGGATCAAACACATCAATGTTTCTTGTTCTTAATTTGTATTGTTTATGGACCTCGTAGACAGTTGAATCATAGCCTTGTTTGAAGTCAAATGACTCTCCAGACTTGGTCTGAAATTGATTTATATCATGGTCATCTTGGTCTTCTTGGGTTATAAATACTTGTTGTTCACTTTTCAAACCCATCAAGTTTATGTGAGTGTCCTCTATCTGCTCACTAGATGTGGATGCTTCAACATAGTTTTCATGGAAAGGAGGTCTTATATCCTAGTCAGGATTTGCCCTTCCAACGTTTGGGTTCTGATTTTTTCTAAAGTTTGGATTTCTAATAGGATTGTTTTGCTGTCCTTCCCATGAGGATTTTCTTTCAATAGTTCCCATTCTATTTTCAAAGACATCCATGCCTTTGATGATTGTGTCCAATTTTTGCTCAAAGGCTGAAGGTTCATCTTTGAAAGTGGTTCTTCTCTCAGCTCTTGCTCTATTTCACTTGGCAATCAAATTTGCCTCCACACTAACAACTACATTATGCATGTCTGCTAAGGTTTGAGGGGCTCTTTCGCTTAACTGATAAGCCATGTCTGAATCAAATCCATCAGGGAATTTGTATAAAGAAAGATCAGGTGGAGGTCTAAGGTTTTGTGGAATGGCATTATAAACATTGTTAAACCTGGCACAATAGTCTAAGACAACTTCTTGAGGGCCTCTTTTGATAGTGTCATACTCGGATAATATGTGCAGAGGGTCTTTCTTCTTCTCCCATCTATTAAGAAATACTTGGTAAAGGGCCTCTGGGTCAGCTATGGAATTTGCAGCAAGTGCTCTAAACCAAGGCCTTACATCTCCTGTTAAACTTTGGACAAAAATCTTCATTCTTACACTATCATCATTTATTTCATAACTCTCAAAATAGTCTTGCATTTTCTTGGTATGTTGCAGGGCTGTGCCAGAACCAGTGGCATCAAAGTATGTGATTTTGGTTTGATATTCCTGAGGCATAGCCCCTGGATTTGCAGGTAACTGTAAGGGTGCATATCTGTTAGCCATATTTACAGGGATAAATGGAACGACTGGAACAGCTGGAAGAGTTGTAATAACAGTGGTGGTAGTGGTAGTATGCACAGTGAATGGAGGTGTGGAAGAGGTGCTTGGAGAAGTGGATGATGAACAAGGGGAAGTAGGGGTTGAACGAAACAAAACTTTAACAGGGGTTGGAAAACAACTTGGCTGAACTGTTTCAGGACTAGAATCAACAAACTCTTCTTGTTTTTGTTTGCTAAGGTTTCTAGAGATTAAATTGGGATTTTCAAAAACAGCTGGTGGATTTGGGTCTGGATTTGACCTAGTATTATGTGTTTTCTTCTTGGGAGCCAGCTTCTAAATTTTTTTTTGGAATTTTCTGAATAAGGTCCCTAGTGGAGTCGCCAAAAACACCACTAAATAAGTTGAAACAGAATGAAATGCAAGAAAGGAAAACAAAGCGACATCAAAAATAACAAAATCAAGCAAGAACGACACTAAGAAAAACTTACACAACTATGACCAAGATTGAAGAGAAAACTCCTTGATGTAAGAAAGTGCGCCCAAACTAGAGTGAGGAATGATTATGAGAATGAATGGTGAGTTGGGCTGGTTATAAAGAGATTCTACATGCAAGGCAGGTTCATGCATGCCTTCCACTTGTCAACCGACAAGTGAGTTAGTTGCATGAAGTGTAGTGGGTTCCTATTTTCTAGGAGTGCGCCCAACAAGCTAAGAAGGAAGGGTGCCTAACTAAGAATTAAAAGTGTGTTTTTGCATGGGAGGGTACAATTTCCAGAAACATTTGCCTTTGTGAACACTAAATTTGGAAAGTTCACTTTCTCTAGGAGAAAGTTGTGCTTTTCTTTGTTTTTGTGTATCATGCGTGTTAAGTGAATAAAACTAGTCACTAAGTCAAAGAGATAATGCTTCTCCATCTTAGAAACATAACACACGTGTTTCCAAAGGTAAGATGATGACACTTGGAAGCTTTGACTTAGGAGGAAAGACGACACTTAGGCACATGCAAGGATATTCGACGCTTAGAAAACATTAACAAGTAACAAGGATACATAAGATGGCTTGAAAAAACAGTTCATGTAGGCTCCAAAATTTAAATAGGAAAAAAAATTGTAGGGTCATTGTCATAGCGACAACACAACCTTCCAACTTCTCCATGGTCACTCAAGTATAAATGAGTTTAAAAAGAGTAGGAAATAGAATCTATGGAATTCCATATCTAATTTATGTCACTTTACTCCTTTTTTGGAATTTGTTTTTTTTTTTTTTTTGTATATAAGCATAGTATGCCGATATTTCTCTTTTAGTTTTTTGGTAAGGTTATATTCCAAGGGGATTGTAATAGATTTGTAAGCATTGCAAATTCTAAAATTTGTCAATGGGCCCTGCTAGGAAGTATTGAGGACATTGATAGTAATGTATATATTCACCCTCATGAATATATAAGTTGTTTTTCCTTAGAAAAAATGTATTCGCTTTAAATAATAGTTTAAAATGATAAATGCAAAATCCCTAATGAATTCAACAACCACAACTGCTACAACGTTCTGCCAATTTTCCTTGACACCAACTATGCAAGTCTTTTCTTCGTTAACCACTTCTCTTCCTATGGGCCACCTCACCATTGGATCTAGATCGTGGTTTCCCTTACCCCCCCGTCGACTCTGTTCCATTACCTCCTCATCCCTAATAGAGGTCATCTCCATGTTTGGGAGAGGTATTATAACCTTTGCACACATTTGTTTCTAAATAGATCTCAGAAAAGGGTTCCCTAATAGAATCATCATCAATTTGTATTGCCTATCATTTTCACAACCAATGAACTATGACAACATAGATTTTTGTTGTAGATCTTGTCAACAGAAAGGTCATCTCTAGAATGCTTGCCCTTTTTTGCAAGGGAATTCTCACACCCTGATTCAAGGAAAAAGAATCGAGGTTGGAAAGACCCAAAGATCCAAAAATATCTAATAATTCCTCACTTCACAAGCAAGACAACATGCAGCATAAAAAATCTTCTGCATCCAGATCTTGTCCTTCAGCCTCAACTCAACCCCATGCAACATTATTGCATCCATCAAACTATGGGGTCCATATTCCTCTGCCATCATCTCCCCACTCTCATTTGGATCCCTCAAATGGCAAGGAAAGAGACACAAGCATGATCCTAGTCTTATCCACAAATGGGCACAAATGTCTTCATGAATCATATCATTCGTAAAGTGAGAAGGAAGCAACCGCTATTGCAAACCATATGGAAATGGCATTTACTCAAGGAAATACAACCACTAACCCCATGGACACTTTTCCAGAGTTCATCATGAGATGGATTAAAATTCGAAAGAAACAAGGAAGAAAAAACTCTCAAAAGCCCCATGATCATTCCTAGCCTCAAAGACTAGAATCTCAACATATGAATCTATATTTTCAAACTTAGTTAGCTTGTCTTTATTTTTGTATTTGGTTGGATTCCCCATTTACCAACCAATCTAAATCTCTCATCCTTTCATGTAATCTCATGTTTAGAAGGTAATACGATTTTTACTCAACAAAAAAAAGAAGAAGCTTATAATGATAAATCACATCTACATTGATAATGTATAATGGAACAATATTAGAAATATATAATTATATTAGTAATTATATTAGGCATATAAGGGTCCCATCATGTTTCCATACTAGGGGTAGAAATAAAAAGGGGCATTAAAAGTGCCATGGAAAAATAGATACCTAGGATATCTGATAAAACTAGGGATTTTAAAAATTGTAAGTATGTATTTGAAGGGGGGTTTCACAAGAGGACTTTTAGGGGTATTTTTCAATATCTACTTAAATTGGGGTATTCTTTAATATCTCATGAATGAACACACTATGAAACAAGTTCATTGAGTGTTTCCCATGTGATTTCTCCTCTCATCTCTATTTTCATCTTATCTATGTTTTGATTTAATTCATTTTTTCCTACAACTTCATTTTCATCATTACTTTTATTTTCATCATTATAATATTTTATAATTTGATCTTTTACATCATTAGGATAATTTTCACAACAATTTTGTGCAACATCATCCTCCTTAACTTTATAATCTTCTACATCTTTGACTTCTTCACCATTATGATCAACATCATATTCATATTCATCATTATCCATTGTATCTACATCTTCGTTTCAATTGTCTTCATTCTCATCAAAAAAATTATGTAGCTTCACCTTATCCTCAGTATTAAGCAAGCTTGGAGGATTTGAGGCATCCGAATAAGTTTTTTTTGTACTAGCCATGTTTGCAATTATAAATGTTTGTTATAATATTTTCTAATATAGTGAGCTGATTTTTTAATTCAACGTGATTTTTGTTGATCAAGCTCTTTAGCTGAACTTGATTATATTGAATTACATTTTGATTTTGATTGATCCATGCTTCTAATTGTGTGTGCTTCTCCCTTAATTCATTCTCAAGTTCATCATGGTATTCATTCACCCAAGCCAACTTCTACTCAACTTGCTCATCATCATTGTCCTAGTCACATTTTTCGATCCACTAACTTTACTTTTAGGTACTAATTTATTATTTATTATTTATTATTTATTATTATTATTATTATTATTTATTTTTAATTTCACTTTTATTATTATACTGCCAAAGGTATGGTATTACGCATTCAGTTTTGCTTTTACCAATTTTTTTTGGCGCTTATCCATAACTTAACATTGTGAGTTCAATTTTTCTTATTATTAAATTTATTTATTATACCTGCGCATTCAATTTTGCTTTTGACTTCCTATTAGTTTGTCTTTTACTAAAAATTTATGTCGCGTATCCATAGTTTAACATTGGGAATTTATTTTTTGTTATTTTTTATTATTATTTAAATTTATTTATTTGTAACGTGATTGGTTGAGGTCTTATTATGGGTTGTTTAGTAACTTCCATTTCTATTAGTTACTATTTTTTTGTTTTTAGTTTTATTTCCTTTTTATTTATCTTTTCTTTTTCTTTTTCTTTTTTTCTCTTTTCTATTATTTCTATTTTCATGAATTATAGTTTTCTCTCCATATTTTCAATTTAAGATGACTTATTATTATATTAAAAACATATTTTAATAAATTTAATTATTATATATATATATACACACACACACACACAAGGTTTTGGATAGACGACGATCGGGTGCTCTGTTAAGACACTCCTTGATATGAATTCACCAGTTCAATTCCCTACTCCAATCTTGGTGATATATTGGACATGATAAATATGTAGCCTTGCCAAGCTTACCAAAAACAGAAAAGGTATATATGTTAATACAAACAATATTAGTTAATCATATTTCTTAATTTTTGGTGATGACATTTAACAATATTTTATTAGTTGTATTATTTTTGTGATAAAATATTTGTCTTTATTATTTTTTAGTTTAATTAAGCTATATTTAAACTAAGCCCCACGTACTAACTACTATGTAGCCCTTGATTGTAAGGAGATTGGCTAAAGTCTTATTATGGGCTCTTAAGTAACTTCTATATCTATTAGCACTAATTTTTTGTTTTTAGTTTTATTTTATTTATTTAACTTTTTGGTTTTTTTTTTTTCATTTTTCTATTATAATCATTTTCATAAATTATAGTTTTTCTCCATATTTTCAATTTAAAATCACTGATTATTATATTAAAAACATTATATATATATATATATATATATATATATATATATATATATATATATATATATATATATATATATATATAGATATATATATATAAACAATATTAGTTAATCATATTTTTTATTTTTTAGTGATGACATTCAACAATACAACATTTTATCATTTGTTTTATTTTTGTGATGAAATCTTTGTCTTTATTATTTTTTAGTTGAATTAAACTATATTTAAGCTAAATGACAAGTACTAGCTATTATGTAGCCAGTGGAATAGTTCATAGCGGTACCCAAAAGGGATATGTGGTACCCGTAAGAGTTGTTCATAATAAGGCAACGCAGTGAGTTCAAGTTTGTTATTTGTAAGTCTCACTTTAAATATTAATATTATTATAACTATATTATATTAATTGAATATATTATTTATGTATGTTAATTATAACTACTAATTACTATTAACTATTTATTAATAATATATATCACTATTACTAATCAAACTACTTTAATATATTAACTATTAAGTATTACTACACAAATATATGATTGAATCACTAATATAGAATGTGATTCTGTTGATGTTGTTGGAATGTTTCACCAACAATAGGGGGTCTCCCCAGTATGAAGTTCCAATTATACCTCACACCATTTGGGATAGGAGCCCCATCTGGATTCCAACATTACTACCATTGATATGTGTGTTTTTCTCTTGAGGATTGAATGTAGAGATAAGTATGAAACCAAGTGTACTATGTCAGAAGGATGGTTACGAAATAAGCCCGCCATTGATGATTTGCAGAACATGATACAAGAACATAACAAAAACATAATGAGCAGGAGCATGCCTTAAGAAAGAATCAAATAGTTGAGACTAACTAAGACATATGCAAGTAAAAGAATGCTAGAAACCAAAAGTGAATTAATTCACAATTAATCCCTAACATTAACATTGAATGAAAGGCAAAGATTCAAAGCCAACACACCAACTACATGAAATGAAATAGTTCATAAACATATAACCAATGTGTAAACCCACATACATAAACAACAAAAACATGAATAGTCATTACAAATGCCATTAACATGTATGAGAATCAATGCATGAATTGAAGCTTCTCATTAATATTGTCACCCATTCAAGTACATGTACACGAGTTCGTCATAACTCAATAGAGGTATGAGAGAAATTCATATCATCTTCATTACATAGCACTAGCCTAACAATCCCTCCACCTATAGGCTACCAAGAGTGAAGGCTTTACATGCCTCAAGCACAAAATAACATTCCTATAGTAGGATTTCTCTCCTGCGCTACGCTCTCCTCCTGAGATCGACCCCCAACTCTCTCTCTCTCTCTCTCTCTCTCTCTCTCTCTCTCTGCGTTCGCTCCATGGCCCCTCTGGAGTCTAATCCGAAGGGGGATCACCCTAATGCTATGACCCCCCCCCCCCCCCAATGATGAAATTATTTGTCTTTCAACAACCTCATCTCCTCCCTAGGCCCTCCCTGTAAACGACCTATTGTTTCAAGGTTTATCAAGAAGCTTGAAGAAATTGCAGAAATAGTGCTGCCTCCCTCGCTGCTGAGGAAAGTTGATATTTTGCTATCTCAAAAGGGATTGGTTAGACAATTTACTTGTCTATGAGCATCTCCCAAAACAATGCAAAAATGGGTTGAAAGGAACTGGTCCACTTCCACTCAAGGAAGAATCTCCATTCGTTTTTGTGGAAGAGGTTACTTCACCTTTTATTTTGAGTCACGAGAAAATAGATATCTCATCTTCAAAAATGGCCCCTACTTCATGGACTCCATAGGTCTATATTTAAATAGATGGATTCCAGATTTCGATCCTGAGCTCAATGTCCCTAATGCAATTCTTGTCTGGGTCTGTCTCCCTCACCTCCCTCTTCATTGCTAGGAGGATTAATCAGTCAAAGAAATATGCAACACGTTTGGGAACATAGACCAAAGCAAACTAAAAGAGAATATGCAGGCTTGTGCTTGAATTTGTGTTGAAGTCAACCTAGGAAAGGGACCACCAGAAGAAGTGAAGATCAAGGTGGACAACTAGACTCATATTCAACTGCTGGATTATGAAGAACTTCCCTTCAAATGCAAGCTATGTCACGAATACGATCATTTTTCTAATAGATACCCAAAGAAGGAAATCGAATAAACTAATAACTCTCAAGACCCACAATGGGAACCAGTTAAAAATAAATAAATTGTATCCAATCCCTCAAAGCCTTCTACTCCTTCCTCTTCAACCCCTCCCTCTCGAAATGCTCCTTCTCGCTTCCCTTCTCTCTCCCTCCCTCTTGACTCCAATCCCTTTGCATCTCTCGATCATGAAAGAGATGAGCCTCCCCCTCTCCCTATCAAATCCTTGATCCCATCTCCCTCTACTCCTCCTGTCCCATCCCCCCTTCCCCCTCTCCTTCCTCTCCCCTCTTCCCAAGCTTCCCCCCTTAGTTCCACCCCTCCTCCTCCTAATAGAATTGTGACTAGAAACCAGTCAAAAGAATCCCTCTTCCTCCCTGGAAGTCATAATAGGTTTGGTAGGAAAACAAATAAGGAGATCAGGGACGAACCAACATTGATGGAAATGGCCATGGGAGCACAACAACCAATTGAAACATACATAGAAAAAAGTGTTGGAAACAAGGAAAAAATAAATCAGAATGTGAGAGGAAAAGGCCTCTCTGCTCCATCAATTAGTAAATAATGAATATAGTCTCCTGGAATTGCAGAGGCCTCGGGCACATCCCGAAGGTCAATATGAAAAATGACCTTATAAAATCTTAATCCCCAGACTTCTTCCTTCTATAGGATACCAAATCCTTAGAACAAGAGATGATCCAAATAATCCAAAGAATAAAGAATTTCTTAGGAACAACAATAAAAGAAACTGGTGTTTAAGGAGGAATATGCACATTGTGTAATATCTCCTCCTGGGAGCTAACACATCATCATAAAGAAGCGCACTAGCTAAAAACATAATTTAGAAACAAGAATAGTGGTTATCAAATCAGCCTTTTCAATATATATGTGCCTTCTCATTTTAGGGACAAAGAACAATGTTGGAACTCCTTGGCCGAATGCGTGGGGCAGGAAAATTGCAAAAAATACATTATTGGTGGAGATCTCAACATGATCTTGGATGCTTATTAAAAAAACAGTGGTAATTTTGAATGAGACCCCTTCAGAGACAAGTTAGAACTCATCATGGAAGAAAACAATTTAATGGATATCCAACCCGAAAACGGGAAGTATACCTAGAATAATAAAAGGTTAGGACCGAGAAATATAAAGGAACAATTGGATATATTTTTAATCCACGAAAACATCACTTCATATTTCAACTTAGTGACCTAAAAAATAATCCCATCTATAGCTTTAGATCTTATGCTTATTGCTATAAAGTTTGGGGAAAGCGAAAACTTTGACCCTCTTCCTTTTCGCTACAAGCCCTTGGATAAACTCTAAAAATGTTAGAACCTTGGTTGCAAGAGCTTGGAAACAAAGCATAAATGGTTCCCCAAGTTTTTTTTAGTAAGCAAAGTTAAAAAAATGTCAAAAAATCTCTTATGGAATGGGTTTGATTACATTACAAAAAACCTCAACAAAGGAGAGAAGAGATGTAAAAGAAGCTTGAAAATACACAAAAAAATATTGAGGAAGGTGAAGTAACAAAGGAGAATAAGCTAAGAGAAAAATAAATCCATTGGGAAAGTTAGAAGAATAATATAAACGAGGAAGAGACCTGGAGACTAAAATCAAGAAATTGTATTCATTCCAGTGATAAAAATACTACCTTCTTTCACAACACCACCAAAATGAGATTTTTCAAAAATCGCGTTGAGTCAATCATTGCAGAAGGGGGCATTGATATAATGGGCCAAGAAGGAATAAAAAGGTAAGCACATCAACATTATAAGAGATTTCTTTCTTAAGATCGAGAGGAAAAAAAATTATGAAGATTTCATAAGGCACATCCCTAATCTAATCACAGAAGAGACAAATGGTGTTCTAACAAAAGAAGTGGACAAAGGTGAAATTCAACAAGTTATTTGGAGACTTCATCTGGACAAAGCTTCGGGGCTTGATGGATTTTCCATCTCCTTCTATCGCTCCTTTTGACAACTCATTAAAAAGGACCTTTTAAAGATGATTTGTTGGGTTTTCAAAAAATAAGAAACTAAGTGGAAACACTAATTCCACTTATCTTTCCCTCATCCCTAAGGAATCCAAGCCTACCTCCTTTAATCGTTTCAAACCCATATCTCTTTGCAATTCCTCTTATAAAATTATCTCCAAAATTCTTGCCAATTGGCTTAAACCCCTCCTCCCCAGTTTGATTTTAGAATACCAAGGGGCCTTTGTTCCCAATAAGCAAATCTTGGATAATATAATGTTGGTTCAAGAAGCCATTCACATGTCTAGGAATGAAAAAGACTTCATCCTTAAATTAGACATGACCAATGCCTTCGATTGAGTCTATCACCCTTTCCTCACTGCTATTCTCCACAAGTTTGGGTTCTTTTCCCACTACATTGGCCTTATCACAACTTGTATAAAGGGGCCCTGGATTTTCCCTCTAGTGAATGGAATACCGGGGGAATTTTTCCAAAATTCAAGAGGTATAAGACAAGGATGCACTCTCTCACCTTTTCTCTATATTATCATGGCAGACTATTTAAGTAGAAGCTTAGAATACAATAGGAAAAATGGTACCATATAGCAGGGGTCTCAAAATCATAAATCATTCACAATTTGTTGATGACACTGTTTTATTAGGTGGTTCCCCCTGTATTGTTGTGAAAAGAATAAAAAAAAACTTGGATAGATTTTTGGAAGTCTTGGGTTGCGCTCTAAATAACCATAAATGCTGCATCTATGGTTGGAATACATCAACAAGAAACATTTAGCATATTTCTCAAATCCTTGATGTCCCCTTTAATGCAAATTGGGATCACTTCAAGTACTCGAGACTTCCAATTTTCAAAGAAAATATGAAATCAGAGATATGGACTATTTCCATTGAAAAAACGAAGAAAAAAATTCAAAACTTGGGAATGAAATGGCTCAATCTATCCGGAAGATTCATCTTGATTAAAGCAATCTTATCAGCCCTCCCACTGTACCAATTTCCAATTATTTAAGCTCCTATAGGAATTCAAAAGCAGATTGAACTTATTATAAGAAAATTTCTTTAGCAAGGGGGTAAAGAAAAGTTTAAAAAATTGTCTAATAAACTAGAAACAAGTGACATAACCATATGAGAATGATGGCATCTCCATTCAACTCCCAGGATTGATGAACAATGCTCTCAGAGAAAAAATAATTTGGAGATTCATAACAAGGGATTCCTCTTGGTGGAAACAAGTTTTGGAAGGAAAATACTTGAGCTCTTCTTATCAGCACCTTCTAGTAACAAAAATCCCCATCAGGCATTGTTCACACATTTGGAAGCTTATCAGGAAATCCCTACCTTTGATGAAGAATAACACATCCATAGTTCCAGGTGGAGGACATGATATCAATCTATGGAGAGACAACATCATGGGATCTCCATCTTTCAAAATTCCAAGAAATCCACCCCCTCATGACATGGATGAAAAACAAAGAAATAAATACTCTTGATCAAATTTAATCCTGTAATCATGAAGATAACACATGGGATGGATGGATTCCCCCAACTTTCCCTCTCGAACTTAGCAATCAATGGAAAATGATTACTTTAAACCTTAATGGAGCAACTCCTATAAGTCTTCGAATACAATATAATTTCAAATGGAACCCATTTGGTTGGGTCTACACAGTTAAGTTAGGGTATGAGAAGCTCCAAGAAGACCTTGGTCTTTAAATTTGGCCTCAATAGAAAACTGTTTGGAAAACAGAAAGCCTCCCAAAAATCAAATTCTTCATGTGGACAGTACTCAAAGGCAAGATACTTACAACGAACAATCTTAGGAAAAAGGGCATCCATGGGCCTTCCAGATGCCCATTGTGTTGATAGGTGGTTGTCATTGATGTCAACCCAAGTAGCACTAGGGCCTCCCCCGATCTTCCATGGAAAATTTGACATGAAAATTCATGGAATCTTGTGTCAATATCATTCTAGATATATTCTCCTCAACGAGATTCTTCTGTTGATATATGGTACGCCTCGTGGTTCCTCCTGGTTTGTGAGAAAACTGAGGTTGAAGTTGAAGACCCAATTTTGTGGGCTAAAACTTCAGGGATAGAGACATGATACCTTATTCACCAATAGTCCTCAATATATGACAACGATTCTCACCACATATAAGTTGAATAACTTCAAGATCCAAAAGTAGTAAACCAATCACTGACTTCACAACTAGGTAGGACCATATGCACTAAGCCAATCATTGATTTCAAAATTTTAGTGGAATTGAAATTTTTTTTTGGACAGAAATTAATAAGGGGTAGTAATTAATTAAATTAAGGGTAATTAATTAGGTTCATGGGAGCATCATCCTAGGAGACTTTTTTTTAAATGTATCCATCACAATCTTAAATAAATTGTCTCCTTTATATGGTCAACGACATCATAGCTTAGGGTTCAAGGTAATCAATTTATTAAAAAAAAATTAATACATTCATTTTTTTACCCCCAACGTTCATATTAGAAGCCCCTCCCAAAGTCCTCTAACGACTCATCAAAAAAATATATAAAATGATACCTAAACAATATTAAAAAAAAAACAAAGCTTCAATGAATATCTTTGGAAAAAGCACTCTGAAACAGTTTGACTTACCTATAATAAGACATCGAAGAATTCTGAGGTAGACTAGCGAAGAAATACAAACTTTTCAGTGTTTAGTTTAGTTTTTTTTTAGGAAAATAGCACAACGAAATTCAGAGGGACAAGACTTCATTAAAGATTCTCGACCTTCATTAAGGAATTTATTCTGAGCATTCATGTTGTTGGAAACAATTATATAATTGAGTGTTCTGTAGCTTGAGAATAAAGGCCACAAGTGATCAATCCATCACATAAGTCTCCACACAATCCTATCAATGATCCTTCGAGCAACTGGATTAATCAAGATATACACACCTAATTGTTTACTTCAATGAATCTCAAACAATAAAGGCACATTTGGTTTGAGGATCTGTCAATACTACTCCAGCATTATCAACAACATTTCATCTCTTCAGGCAAGGTCGTGGAGGCAGCGTAGTGGTAAAGTCAGCCTCGTCATGACGGACCGGTCTTGTGTTCGATCCCGAGCAAGGTCGTAGCTCGTCGTGCAAGTAGTTAGTCTAAACCGTGCCAAGCCCACTACCTTTTAAGGTCGTGGAGGCGGCGTAGTGGTAAAGTCGGCCTCGTCATGACGGACCGGTCTTGTGTTCGATCCCGAGAAAGGTTGTAGCTCGTCGTGCGAGCAGTTAGTCTAAATCGTGCCAAGCCCACTACCTTTTAAGGTCGTGGAGGTGGCGTAGTGGTAAAGTCAGCCTCGTCATGACGGACCGGTCTTGTGTTAGATCCTGAGCAAGGTCGTATCTCGTCGTGCGAGTAGTTAGTCTAAACCGGGCCAAGCCCACTACCTTTTAAGGTCGTGGAGGCGGCGTAGTGGTAAAGTCGGCCTCGTCATGATGGGCCAGTCTTGTGTTCGATCCCAAGCATGGTCGTAGCTCGTCATGCGAGTAGTTAGTCTAAACCGGGCCAAGCCCACTACCTTTTAAGGTCATGGAGGCGGCATAGTGGTAAAGTCGGCCTCGTCATGACAGACCGGTCTTGTGTTCGATCCCAAGCAAGGTCGTAGCTTGTCGTGTGAGTAGTTAGTCTAAACCAGGCCAAGCCCACTATCTTTAAAGGTCGTGGAGGCGGCGTAGTGGTAAAGTCGGCCTCGTCATGACGGACCGGTCTTATGTTCGATCCCGAGCAAGGTCGTAGCTCATCGTGCGAGTAGTTAGTCTAAACCGGGCCAAGCCCACTACCTTTTAAGGTCGTGGAGGCAGCATAATGGTAAATTCAGCCTCGTCATGACGGACCAGTCTTGTGTTCGATCTCGAGCAAGTTCGTAGCTCGTCATGCGAGTAGTTATTCTAAACCGGGCCAAGCCCACTACCTTTAAAGGTCGTGGAGGTGGCGTAGTGGTAAAGTCGGCCTCGTCATGACGAACCGGTCTTTTGTTCGATCCCGAGTAAGGTCGTAGCTTGTTGTGCGAGTAGTTAGTCTAAACTGGGCCAAGCCCACTACCTTTTAAGGTTGTGGAGGTGGCGTAGTGGTAAAGTCAGCCTCGTCATGACAGACCGGTCTTGTGTTCGATCCCGAGCAAGGTCGTAGCTCGTCGTGCGAGTAGTTAGTCTAAACCGGGCCAAGCCCACTACCTTTTCTCGAATTTAGTCTACGAGGAAAAAGCGCGCTCTGCAAATGCGATTTGAAATCGCCTCGGCTCTCCATTCTGAAACCCCTGCTTCACGCAGCGCTCAACCTTCAATCTGAAGTGCCCTGACTGAAGGTTCTCCATGACTGCGCTCCCAGGAGGGGCGGGATCCTCCCCCCCTCCATACTTTGGCTCAACCTCTGACAACTCAAGGAAAAAACACAATGATCCTCTGCACAAACCAGCAAGCCTCCCTGAAACAGAGCAAGGACCAGATCCAGCTACCAATGAAGAAGAAACTGCTGTTACATGCGATGACACTGGCAAAGACAGTGGCGGGAATAAGAAAGCTCCTAAGACACAAACAAAGGCGACTTCAGCCACATGCATACCAAAAAAGGCTGAAAGAATCAAAGTCGATCTACCCAGCGAACAAATCAATGGCGAAATTCAATTTATGAGGGATCATGCACTCATCGGCAAGTTCCTCAGATTCTGGCCTTCTGAAAAGGCCCTGCATGGCTGGATCGCTTCAAAATGGAAGCCTAAGGGACAAGTCACTTTGCAGCTTGGCCCCAAAGGCTTCTTCACGGCAATCTTTAACTGTCTGGAGGACAAATCTCGAATATTTGAAGGAGGTCCATATTTCTTTAATTCTTCTGGACTGTACTTAAGAGAATGGAAAGAAAGATTCGATCCAGACAAGGAGGATTTCAGCTGGGCTCCTGTCTGGATACGAATGTATTCCCTCCCTGCAGAATATTGGAAGGAGGAAACTCTAAGGGACATAGGCAACAGCCTGGGGACCTTCATCAAAGCTTCTGAGGAAACTAAAACTCGCAGATACACTTCTTACGCCCGGATCTGTGTCCAAATGCACCTTTCCAAAGATCTTGCAGATTCGGTAAGTCTTTTCCACGACGACTTTGAGTGGATTCAATCTTTAGATTATGAGCACATTCCTTTTCGTTGCAGGAAGTGCCATGAGCATGGCCATCTCTTCAGGGATTGTCCCCTCAATCCTCAACCCAAACCCCCTGTCAATGATCCAAGCACAGACTCAGAAGGCTTCATCAAAATCCCTAATCGTCGCCGTCATGCAAAGAAATCTACCCCTGCCCCTGATAGCTCCAAAAAGCTAGACTCCCAGAACAGATTTGCAATACTCACCCCTAGTGAACCTTCTGAAAATCCTCCAGCTTCATCCTTGGATAACGCTGAACTACCTTCTCCCTCCAGGATCCTCAAGCTTCCTCTTCCTTCAGCTGACTCAGATCCTTCAAGCCTTCCCATCTCCCCTGCTCATAAGATATCAGAACCAGAGAATGCAGCGCAACCTTCTTCAATGGATCTGGAAGCGGCTCTAATCCTCAGCACTCATGACAATACTCTTAGGGAAGAACAAAACATTCCCTCAAAAATGGATGAATATCCAGAGAGTATCAGCTTAGAAGGTCTAGACATACTCAAGCTGGAGACAGCCTGCAAACAAAAAGAGTACAACTCAATCCCTCCATGGGAAATCGGAAGGCTAGAAGGAGTTCTCAGCAAAGTGCATTAGAACAAATGCTTAGGAATACAAGCAGGAAGCCCATGGGATGGAAAGAAAATCCTAAAAGAAACAAAAAAAAGAGGGCGCAAAATGGACCTGTAGAGGACCATCATACTAGGAGAATTGCTCATGGAATCTGGAAGATTTCCTAAGCTGACAAAGTTCTACAAATCTCAACCCCACAGTTCCTCATGAATCTTCTTTCCTGAAATGTAAGAGGATTGAACAGTGCTTTCAAACATAGAATGTTAAAAAATGTGATACAGCAAGAAAAGCCCTCCATAGTTTTTCTTCAAGAAACAAAAAGCAACAGTACCATCTTAGAAAAGATTCTGAGAAAGATCTGGGCCAGCTGCAGCTCAGTCACTGTGGATGCCTCAAGCCCATCGGGGGGACTAGCGATCATTTGGAACCCACAACTACTCACTCTTCATGATTTCCACGCTTCTCATTTCTTTATCCAAGCCACTTTTCATCTCACAGGAACAGACATTCATGGTCACCTTTCAAACGTCTACTTCCCACAACAATTAAATCAGAAACTGGCGCTTCTAGATACTCTCACGATTCTGAATTCAAACAGACAATTTCCACTTTGGATTGGAGGGGGCGATTTCAACATCATCAGAGCCCTGGAAGAAAAAAGCGGCGGCAGAACGAAATTAGAAGGAGACAGTGTTGGCTTTCGTAATTTTATTCAAAATAATCACCTCATGGACATTCACACCTCAAATGGAGTCTATACCTGGTCCAATACATGCAGTGGATCTCAGCACATCGCCTCAAGACTGGATCGCTTTCTTATTTCAGACAATGCCATACACCTTGGAGGGGATTTTCACACCTCTATTGTGCCCCACAGAGGATCCGACCACTGGCCCATTATGCTGCAATGGGCACGCCCAGGGAAAAAAAGCAACAGACCCTTTCGATTTGAGGCGTTTTGGTTCACCAACCCCAATTTCAAATCAGTGGTGAAGGAGGCATGGAAAACCTTCAAACCCTCTGAAGGAACCAGAATGTTCCAATTTCAACAGAAATTGAAAAGTCTCAAACAGGTTCTCAAAAATTGGAATCACACCCAATTCGGCAATATATTTGAGCAACGAAAAAAAATTGGAGTAGCAAATGTGCACTTTACAACAGAAGATTATTATGGAGGGGCGAACAGGAGACAGAGCGCACCAGGAGCAGATCCTTTGGACTGAAATCGAGACACGCAGACAGCAGGAAGAAACTCTGTGGCGGCAGAAATCTCGCATTCGCTGGCTAAAGGAGGGGGAGAAAAACACGAAGTTTTTCCACAGATCCGCAATCCAAAGGAGGATGCACAATAATATAGCATTCATTAACAACAGGCAGGGGGAAAAATTAGAAAAGCATGAAGAAATGGAAAAGGAATTCCAAGAACACTTTCAGGAAATCCTCAAGGAACAACCAGAAAGCAGAGATCAGGCTATTAAAAAAATTACACAGCTCATCCCTAAAATAATTACGGAAGACCACAACAAACAGCTGCTTCAACCCATCTCAATGAAAGAAGTGGAAGAGGCTATGGCTCAAATCAAAGATGGCAAAGCACCAGGTCCTGACGGGTTCACAACAAATTTTTTTCATGAATTTTGGGAGCTGATTAGCACAGAAGTTTGGGAATTAGTGGAGGAATCACGGATAATGCATTGGATTCTCCCTTCGCTTAACTCCACCTTCTTAGCGTTAATTCCCAAAGGGGCTGAGTCAAACACACCCGACAAATACAGGCCTATTGCACTATGTAACGTCATCTACAAACTTATTTCCAAAGTCTTAGCCAACAGGCTCAAACCCCTTCTCCCACTCCTAATCTCGCCGGAGCAGACTGGCTATGTAGAGGGGAGACAAATAATGGACGGCATAATTCTCTCAAACGAGGTGATTCATTCACTGAAGCTTCTAAAAAAGCCAGGTATGATTCTGAAGCTTGATCTTTCAAAAGCATTTGATAAACTCAGTTGGTCTTATATACAACAGATGTTACTGGCGTTTGGCTTTAATGCAACATGGACTAGATGGATTATGAACCTCATCTCTTCACCCAGCTTCTCAATCCTGCTCAATGGTTCTCCCTCCAAGCCCTTCCGCCCCTCTCGTGGAATCCGTCAAGGGGACCCCCTCTCCCCTTTTCTTTTTGTTCTAATGGCTGAAGGCCTCAGCCGTTTTCTCCACTCAGCTATCTCTTCTCAAACCCTGAAAGGCATCTCTCTTCATGGTCTTCACCCTTTGTCTCACCAACAGTTTGTTGATGACACCATGCTCTTCGGACACCCTTCATCTCACGAAGCCTCTGCCTTCAAAGATCTGCTTTCTCTCTTTTCTGAAGCCTCTGGCACCTCTATCAATGCTTCCAAATCCCAGCTTTTCTTCTTTCATACTCCGGCCTCCACTCAAAGAAACATAGCAAGAATTTTGGGATACTCCATTGCAACGCTCCCTTCGAAATATCTGGGAGCTCCTCTCCTGGACTCAGCTATTAAAAATGCCTCTTGGAGAACCCTCATAGACAAGCTGGAATCTAGGCTCTCCTCATGGACTTTTCGCTCGCTCAATATGGCCAGCAGACTAATCCTCATAAAATCCGTTCTCCAGGAAATGCCCCTATATCTCTTTTCTGTTTTGGCTGCACCAAAATGGGTTCTTAAAAGCATCCGCAATCTACAGAGAAAATTTTTGTGGGGCTCCTCTGGTCTCAACAGGAAATGGGCACTGGTAAATTGGAATGAAGTCTGTCAACCAAAAGCAATCGACGGGTTAGGACTACGAGATCCCCTCCAAAGTAACAACACAATGGGAGCCCGAGTATGGTGGAACTGGCTCTCCAAACCACACACTCCCTGGGCTCATCTTTGGCAAGAAAAATATGTACCCGGATGCCAATGGAAAGATCTTATTAGAATCTGCCCTACAACTCCCGGTTCCCTGATTTGGAATGCGGCCAAGAAGGAACACAGCTTCTGGGAAGTGCATTCGGGTACCTCAGCTATATTTTGGGAGGATTCATGGCAGCAACTCCCAAAACTAGCGTCTCTCTTTTACAAGCCAAGGTGGCAGGCTCATATGCAGCATGTTGATCTTATCAACGTTCATCAATTCTGGCAACAACAAACATCTCACAATTTTCACTGCTGGAAATCAGCAAGCACTTGGCAGGCCAACTGGCAAGGTGAATCCTACACAGAGATAGAGCAGGAGCTGAATCAAAGGAAAATCAAGCAATCTGATCAATAGGACAA
Organism: Pinus tabuliformis; assembly: GCA_031772625.1. Taxonomy (NCBI): domain Eukaryota; kingdom Viridiplantae; phylum Streptophyta; class Pinopsida; order Pinales; family Pinaceae; genus Pinus; species Pinus tabuliformis. The sequence continues at coordinate 30,280,229 of CM062812.1, forward strand.
GCTTCGATGGGGTCACATGCCTAAAGGTATGTTTACCACGAAGGAAGCACATCACCTACGCTACAATCCCACGCAGGCAAACAAAGACAAACTCTGGGACCAAGTATGGCAACCAGGTATATGGCCCAAAGTCTCCACTTTCTTATGGCTGCTAGGAAAACAACGCATTCTCACATGGGACAAGCTGCAAAAATGAGGCTTCATAGGACCTTCAAGATGTCCTAACTGCAACCTCAACGCAGAAACAACTGTGCATCTAATGGATACTTGTCCTCTTGCTACTCTCCTATGGGAGAAAATTGATAACTGCAACAGAAGATCTGGCAGAAGACAAGGAGATATTGCAGAAACCATCAGAAACTGGCCAAGGCATCCCTTTCAAAGCTCTTTGTTAAACTCGCTATGGAACCTCATCCCAGGCTTCGCTTATTGGATATTATGGAAAGAGAGAAACAATAGGGTCTTCAACAACTCCAGCAAGCCTATTGACACTCTATGGCTTCTCCTCCAGCACAATCTCCGAGAGACTCTAGCATTAAGACAATGGCAACCGGCAGACCTGCCAGAACTCCCTCAGGAATGCCTTATCTTAAATGCCTGGAACATGGAATTTACCTCTCTGGTCCAAATCAACCCCTGTTCCTCGTCCAGCTCTGCCTCTCCTCTATTCTGGTTTCCCCCTGCTCCCAATTCGTTCAAATTAAACTTTGATGGCGTGGCTAAGGGAAACCCAGGACCTGCTGGTTACGGAGGAGTCTTCAGAGATGAAATAGGCACAATCAGACACATTTATCACGGCAATATCGGCATCGACACCAATAATGTAGCGGAGCTGGAAGGAATCTGGAAAGGTATCTGCATAGCAGAGCAAGAAAACTTGTATCCTCTTGAGGTTGAAGGAGACTCCCTTATAATAATAGCAGCGGTCATCAGAATCCAGGCAGGCTCCCCAGCTTCCAAAACAGCCACAAGTTGGAGATTACTCAGCAGATTGGAGCAGATGGAGGAAAGACTGTGGATTCCCTGAAGCATCACTTTCAGGCACATAAGACGCACAACCAACAAAGTGGCAGACAGAATGGCCAACCAGGGGGTCAGTCAGCAGATTTACAACTTCTCAGGCCCTCTCAGTGATACAAATGATGAACAGCTACAGAAGGAATGCATCGCTCTGGCGCAACAGGACTTTTCAATCCAGGCAGAGAGGCGCTGATTGGAAAGCTAGCAGGATAAGGTTGAAGATGTCAGGCAATGGGTCACATACAGGGGCCATTGGTCACCGCCAATGTCCAGCTCCTCTCCCTAAGGCTCGAAACGGGCTTCGCAAGTCAATGAAGGCGGTCCTCCTCTGTTCACACAGGCCCACCTCTGAGCTGGAGAACGCTCATAGCTGGCAGCGTAATGTTGGTCAGGAAGACAGACAGAAACACTCCCTTCCACCGAATGGACAGTGCAAGCGTCAGGCGCATTCAGGTTTCAGCCGAGACATGCGCAAACCGGAGTTTAATTTCCATTCGAACCAAAATCATGCTGATCTAATGCAACTCTGTCATATGCGTATGCTAAAAAGCCACGGTATTGGCTAGATCTTTCAAGGTTGCGGCCTGCTGTAAAATACTCTGGTTTTTTTTTTTAATATAGAAATAGTCCAATTTAGAAAAAAAAAACAGTTCATCTCTTCAGGCACAAGATTGTTCATCATCAAGTTAAGCCTTATATATATATATATATATATATATATATATATAGATTATTTTGGATTTTTCTTGTGTCCTTTGTTGTAGGTAGAAGAAGATCATGTGGATATGCATTGATAGGTATAAAAACTCCTGAAGAGAAGAACATTCTCATCACCTACAGCATCTATTGTCTCTCTAAGAAATGATTTTTTCCCAACAACTACAACCCATCAAGCAGTGAGATCTACAAGACTGTCTTTATTTCAATATATAATCACACCATTAAAGACTGGGTAGACACATCAAAGGAAGCAAGGCACAATCAGTAAACAATGAAGACTAAAGAAGAACTCAAGTAATGAAGCAATGAAAGGAAAAACTATCGGTGCATCAAGAACAAAAGCAAATCATTATCACTTCTACAACAAGTTCATCACAGCAACAAGAAAAAATAGAAAAACAGTAGCCAAGTTTTGTAAGCCTCGTAAAGAAATTCATTTTGTCATTTGAGCTAAAAAAATGTACATCTACGTAATTGTAAAAGTTTGTGTCATTGCCTAGAGTTGAAGGAAAAATTGGTCTGAGAAGAAGGTGGTTGTTTTATTGTTGGGACAAGGGTTCTTAGTTGATCGGGACAAGGGTTTAGGTCCTAGTGTGTTAGTTAGTCAAATACAATCTTTGTAATATAATTGTAACATAGATCATTGACCCTGGTACGAGATCCACACTTTTGTATTAAAATTGTCTTTATGGGGTGGTAGCGTGGTGCTAGGCAGGTGAATGAATTCACCTACAGGTTGGGGTCTGTAAACACTTTAGGGCGGTAGGGTGGTGTTAGGATGAGTTGTGGCTTGCTAGGGTGTTGGGGCATCCATTCAGCTGAATGCTGATAAAACTAGGGTAGTGGGGCATCCTTCCAGTGGGAGCTGGAGAAGAATGATTTTCTAGACGTCTAGGAAGTTGTAGCTTTCTTTTCAGTTGGCGCTGAAGATTAAAGAACTTATTAGAAAATCATTTAGTGTTTTTTGACCTGTAAGGGGTTTTTCACCTATAAATATTGTGCATACTGTCTCTATTTTTGCATTATTGTTTACTGCTCTTACTAAACAATAATAATAATAATAATAACTAAAAATTAACTAATGCTCTGAAAATATTAATAAAGTGTTAATTTCTAAGAAAAATTGATTCACCCCCCCTATATTTCCAACACTATGTGCTGTAAAAATGAAGAAATAATCCAACACCTTTTTTTAAATTGCAATTTTACTAAAGACTGTTGGCTAGCGCTTATTCATCCAATTGAGGTCAACACCAATTTCAATATTTCCCTCTCAAAATTATATGATAGCTGGAAAGCTTTATGTCCTTATTCTTTTAAGAAAAAATACTTGATAAAAATAATTTGGAGTTGTCTCCCTTCTTTCCTTTGCTGGAAAATATGGCTTGCCCGTAATAAGCAAATATTTCAAAACAAAAAGCCAGAGATCAGGAAAATTATAGCCAAAGCTTGGGGACTTGCTTTAGAATTTATTTTTACTAAAGGAGCAAAGAATTTGGATTCGAGCATTCTCCAGCATGAAGAGAAGAAATGGGTCAATTTGATCCTTGACAAACCTCAATTTAGGAGCTACCCTCCTCCTATTCTTAACAAGCCAAAAGATTGGAAAATTTGATTGAAAGAAAATTATTTTTTATTGTGGATAAATTCTTTAAAGTGTCCATGTATTTTCTTTGCTGGAGCTTCAAAATTTAATCCAGGAAAAGTAGGAGTAGGTGGTTATATTCTTGATCAAGGAAAATCAAGCTCAATCTCCTTTGAGTGGGGACTGGGTATAGAATCAAACAACAAAGCAAAAGCATACGGGTTCCTTCTGGGGTCCAAAATTCTAATCAAAAGAAACTATATGAATCTAGTCATTATTGAGTACTCCTCAATTCTAATCTAGCAAATGGTTTCAAACACAAATCGAAAAAATGTTGAACTCATCAGATTGTTTCCGGAATCCAACATCAACTAAAAATCTTGGGGAACGTCTCATTTTTTCATATTTTAAGAGAGAATAATAAGGTTGCTAATAAACACGCAAACAATGCATGCGCTCGACCTCAGGGATAAGTTAAAATCAATGATGAAATTATCTACAAAGATATCCCATAATTATTCGTATTCTCTTCCACATAGGTATGTTTTTCATGAGATCAGAATTGTGGGAATTGTCCTCCTGGAGATGCAAATTTCGAGTTTGACTGTCCTTTTCAATCCTCTCAGCAATCTCATCCCTTTTTTGAAGTCGCAGTCGATATCCCAATTGTCACATCATGGGTATGGGATGCTCTCTCATAATTATCTGCCCCATATCCCCTCTGTCAGAAGTGTAATCCCAACAAAATCCTCAACATCCCCTCTGCTTTGCCCCAAGCCAATTTTATGGATTTTTGTCTCCCATTCTCCTCGCTTTTCCAAAGTCACCCTCCCTCCTCCTTTTTTAACTTCTCCCACCTCTCAGTGCCTCCCATCTCTCATTCGAATTTCTCTCAATCCGTTGGAGTGTGCTCTCTTGCTAAACCTATCTGCTTATTCTATTGTTCGGGCCTAGGTAGCGATCCATGAGCTTTCCCTCTCTTTGTATTGGATGCCTCTTGCGTTTCACGATGTCCCTCTAAGTTTTATTTTGCACCTTCCACTACTTGAAACAGTGTCTTCAACTTCCTTTGAATTATGTGGTCTTTCGGTGAAGTTTCTCTGTGGTCTCTTTGAGAAAATGGATCCCCTGGAACACACTTCAAAGAATGACTCCTTTGTTCACTGCAGTGCACACAAAGTTGTTATAAACCAGCTAAGGGAGATAGTTAGACAGATTCAGAGCCAGAAAAGGACACAAAATTCTTTTCTAATGAAGTGTTTCACTATGTAGCGTGTAGATATTGAGGCCCTGAACAATAGGTGCACTCATTTGGAAAATGTTGTCACTTTCCTAAGAGAAATCACCACCAACAAAATTGGAGAAAAATCAATCATGATGGACCAAACCAGCAAGAATAAAGAGAATGAGGAAACTACAATGAATCAACAATAGATGGACCCTTATCTATCTTTGCTTTAGAAAATTTTCGTTGTAGTTCAGTTTGCCTCAGCACCAGTTTTATCAGACCAGTACCTAAGTAATATTTTTTATCATGAAATGTAAATGTAAGATATTATTACAACAATTTGTGAAAGTTTACAAGAAAGATGTAGTAGGGAAGCTCATAATCTATGATAATTATTTTAGACTCCCTCATGACCTTTCAGCTTCCAAATTGGCTCTTCATCTTCCTAAGGACTTTTGGACTTGCACCATGAATTTTGATCTTCTAGGTGACCTTTGACATTCACTCTTTTGTCCTTTTCCCATAATTTCAACATTTATGATTAATATATATTTACAATATCATGATTAAAAATTCAACATGCTTTTGGCATAGTGACTTAATGATGCCTTCGCTGTGCCCAAGGGCCCCCTTGGCACTAGTTTAACTATTCAACAATGATCACTATGCTACTACTACTAGGTCAGAATTGCTAATAGGTCAAAATTACTACTAGTTCAAAGTTTCTGCTACTGGGTCAAAGTTTTTGATCCTCCTACTGTGTCGAAAATCTAGGGTCCGAGGGCCAGTGGTCCCCCGGCGGGGGTTTCGGGGGCAACACCCCCGAAGCTAAAAATAGATGTAAAATTGCCTTGTAAAAGTATAGTAATTTCTAGTCAATCTGGGTCGTTCATTAGGCAAATGATCTGAGGGTAGAACTTATGTTTAGTTTAGGGTTTTTTTCCCTAGAAGGCAACCCTTCTCTTTGTATGAGGGCATTGTATTTGAGGCTGTGTAATAGATGTGTATTCTCTGAGAGAGAAACAAAGAGGTGAGATTGTGAGAGAGAACATAGGATATTACAGTGGATCTGCTGTAGGTTGTGTCTCTTTAACATGCAAAGCTGGATCTATTTCTTCAACTTGTCCTGACGATGAGCCACACTTGCTGGTTCGAAACGCGTCGACAAAGGTATTTCTATATGTGATTTACGCCGAAGCTCTTCTTATAATCTCTTCATTTTGCTGGATAATAGAAAGGAAGGACGGCTGTTCAGGGTGGAAGTAGCCCAAACTAGGTGAACCATGTATATCTGTGTCTCTCTTGTTTTATGTGTTTTCTGTGTTTATATTTTTGCAATATTTTATGTGTTCCATTGCTCCGTAATATATAATTTTCTAACAACTGGTATCAGAGTCGAAGGTCTATTTGGATGATAAACTCATAGGAAAGAAGGGTTCCTGGTTCGAGTGGGAGCACTGGCGGAAGATGGTAAGTTTAGGGTCGAGAAATTTAATGGCCAAAACTTCTCGCTATGGAAGATGCAGATGGAAGATTATCTGTATCAGAAATATCTATACCTACCATTGGGCAGAAAAACAAAGATGTCGATGGGTATGATAGATGAAGAATGGAACCTTCTAGATAGAAATGCACTTGGAACAGTAAGGCTGTGCCTCGCAACGTTAGTCGCCTTCAACATTTCGAAGGAAACAATGACAAAGGGTTTGATTAAGGCATTGGAGAAACTATATGAAAAACCCTCGGCCTCAAACAAGGGATTTCTTATGAAACGGTTATTTAATATGAAGATGTCGGAAGGTGGATCTGTTGCAGACCACTTAAATGATTGTAATACTGTTACAAGTCAGTTATGTTCTGTAGGGGTAAACTTTGATGATGAAGTTAGATCTCTGTTATTCTTGTGCTCATTGCTAGAAAGTTGGAATGGTTTAGTAATGGCCATTAGTAACTCTGTTTCTGGATCTAGTACTTTAAAGTTTGATGATGTTGTTGGTGCTATCCTTAGCGAGGAAATGCAACGGAAAAGCTCCGGTGAGACATCAGGTAATGCTTTGAGTGCAGAGTCTAGGGGAAGAAAAATGGAAAGAGGAAAGAGCTCAGGATATCGTAGTAAATCAAGGAAAGGCAGATCCAAGTCCAGATCGGGGATAGTGTGGTAGAAATGCGGAAATAAAGGACACCTAAAGAAAGATTGTAGGTCTTGGAAGGGAAAAGAAGGAGATGCACAACAAGAAAACAATCATGAAGCAAATGTGACAGGCGAGGTGTTACAAGATGCTTTGATTCTTTCTTTTGAAAATATTACTAATTCCTGGGTGGTAGATTCAGGGGCCTCATTCCATGCCACACCTGATAAGAAATATTTTCATGACTATGTTCAAGGAGATTTTGGAAAAGTCCGTTTGGGTGATGATAAACCCTGTAAAATTGTTGGAATGGGTAAGATTCTTGTAAAACAGCAGAATGGAAACCAATGCTTATTAAAGGAGGTAAGGCATGTTCTAGATCTGAAGAAAAATTTAATTTCAACAGGGCAGTTAGGCGGTGAAGGTTGTGTGACAACTTTCACAGAAAAAGCTTGGAAGGTCACCAAAGGAGCCCTGGTAATAGCAAAAGGCGAAAAGGTTGGTACATTGTATTTATGCAATGGTATTTCTAACTCTGTTAATGCTTTAACTTCCAAAGGATCAGATGCAACATTATGGCATCATAGGCTCGGACACATGAGTGAGAAGGGGATGAAGATTCTTCACTCAAGGAATTTGTTGCCGGGTTTGAAGAATGTTGATTTGGACTTCTATGAGAATTGCATTTATGGAAAATAGAAGAGAGTCAGATTTCTTAGAGTTGGGAAAGAAAAGAAGAGTGAAAAATTAGAGCTTGTGCATGCAGATGTATGGGGAACTGCTTAGGTATCATCTCTTGGTGGCTCTCATTATTATGTTACTTTTATTGATGATTCAACTAGAAAAACTGGGATTTATTGTATTAAGAATAAATCTGATGTATTTGATACTTTCAAGAAATGGAAAGCTTTGGTTGAGATTGAGACAGGAAAGAAATTGAAGTGTCTCAAATCAGACAATGGAGGTGAATATTGCAGCAAAGAGTTTGATAGGTACTGTTTAGAACATGGAATTCGCAAAGAGAAGACAGTTCCAAGAACACCACAAGAAAATGGTGTGTCAGAAAGGATGAACAAAACAATCATGGAGTGTGCAAGGTGCATGAGATTGCATGCAGGATTGCCTTTACAATTTTGGGCAGATTTTGTAGATACTGTTGTTTATCTAATAAACAAAGGGCCTTCAAGTTCCTTGAATGGTGGTGTTCTAGAGGAAGCATGGATAGGTAAAAAGGTAAAGTACTCTTTTTTAAAGCCTTTTGGTTGTGAGGCCTTTGTCCATATTAATAAAGAAAATAGAACAAAGCTTGAGGCAAAGTCAAAGAAATGTACCTTTATTGGATATGGTGTTAATGATTTTGGTTATCGCTTATATGATTACGAAAATCACAAAGTCATTAGGAGCAGAGGTGTAATATGCAATGAAAAGGTCTTGTATAAGAATCAGTTGCAGGAAAAGAAACAGGAAAAAGAAAACAAGGAATAAACAGTTCTTGATGAAATCACTGAAAATGTAAAGGTACCTGAAAATAATAATAATCAACAACCACAACAACAACAACCACCACAACAGCAACAGGCACTGCAAACACCTGAAAGTGGTGTTAGAAGATCTACCAGGATAAGTATACCCCCTGAATGATACTCTCCTTCATTATATTATTTATTTTTGACTGGTTCTGGTGAACCCGAATGTTATGAAGAAGCAATGCAGGTTGAAAGTAGGAAGAAGTGGGAGGTAGCCATGGAAGAACAGATGGACTTCGTAATGCATAACCAGACTTGGGACTTAGTCAAGTTGCCTGCAGGAAAAACTACATTGAAGAATAAATGGGTTTATAGGTTGAAGGAAGAAGATGGAGGAAAACAAAGGTACAAAGCTAGACTTGTGGTGAAGGGGTTTGCACAGAAGAAAAGTATTGATTTTGATGAAATATTTTCTCTTGTTTTTAAAATGACTTCAATTAGAACTATTTTAAGTCTAGTAGCAGTTGAAGATTTGCATCTTGAGTAGTTAGATGTAAAGACAACCTTTCTCCATGGGGATTTTGATGAAGATATATATATGCAACAGCCACAAGGATATGAGGTAAAAGTGAAGGAGAAACTAGTGTGCAGGTTGAAGAAGAGCTTGTATGGCTTAAAACAGGCTCCAAGGCAGTGGTACCTAAAATTTGACAAGTTTATGTCTGAACAAGGTTATACTAGATGTCACTCTAATCATTGTGTTTATCTGAAAAAGCAAAATGATGGCAACTATATTATATTGTTATTGTATTTAGATTACATGCTTGTTGCAGGGTCTAAGATGAAGGAAATAAATGTGCTTAAAATAAAATTGGCAAATTCATTTGCAATGAAGGATTTGGGAGCTGCAAAACAAATCCTTGGTATGAGAATAACTAGAGACAGGAAAAATCGCAAATTAACATTGTCTCAAAATGAGTACATACAAAAGGTGTGGAAAAGATTTAATATGCACAATGCAAAACCAGTTAGTACACCTTTTGCTAGCCATTTCAAACTTAGTAAGGAAATGTGCCCAAAGACCCAAGAAGACATGGATTATATGTCTAAAGTTCCATATGCATCAACAGTTGGAAGCTTAATGTATGCAATGGTCTGCACAAGGCCTGATATTGCACATGCAGTGGGAGTTGTAAGCAGGTACATGAACAATCCAGGAAAGGAACGTTGGATGGCAGTGAAATGGATTCTCAGATATTTGAAAGGTACCACAAATCAAGCATTATGCTTTGGTCATTCAAACATTTCTCTACAGGGATATGTTGATGCAGACATGGCAGGTGACAGAGATAACATGAGGAGCACTACAGGATATGTATTTATTGTAGGTGGAACAACTGTCAGTTGGGTTTCAAAAATCCAAAGTGTTGTTGCACTTTCAACAACAGAAGCAGAGTATGTTGCTGCTATAGAGGCTAGTAAAGAAATTATTTGGTTACAAAGGTTTATGGGTGAATTGGGTAAGGAGCATGATATGGGCACATTATATAGTGATAGCCAAAGTGCCATTCATCTTGCAAAGAACTCAGCATTTCATTCCAGGACTAAACACATACATCTCAAGTACCATTTCATACGATCAGTGTTGGAAGATGGAGAGTTGAAGCTAGAAAAGATACACACTAGCCAGAATCTTGCAGATATGCTAACAAAAGTTGTAACCAGGGAGAAATTGATAATATGCTCAGTTTCAATTGGTCTTCAAGGATGACGATGAAGATGAGAAACAACCAAGTCTAAAGAGGATACATTGTCCAACAAATGAAGAAGTGATGGAGTTGCTACAATCATTCTCCAAGTGGGAGATTGTTGGGTGTGGAGCATGATTGTTCAGAGGTCTTTGTTTCAGTCGGATGTATACCCTAGGAAGTTTGTACACCTCTCCACACAGGGGGTGCGAGGGGGACTTGTCCCCCCCGCAGGGGTTCGGCGAGGCCAATCCCCCCCACCTGGGGGGTTCGGGGGCCAGCATTCCCCTAGCAAGGTTTTGGGGCCAGCACCCCCGAAGCTAAAAACAAATGTAAAATTTCCTTGTAAAAGTATAGTAATTTCTAGTCAATCTAGGTCGTTCATTAGGCGGATGATCTAACAGTAGAACTTATGTTTAGTTTAGGGTTTTTTGCCCTAGAAGACAACCCCTCTCTTTGTATGAGGGCATTGTAATTGAGGCTATGTAATAGATGTGTATTCTTTGAGCGAGAAACGGAGAGGTGAGACTATGAGAGAGAACAAAGGATATTACAGCGAATCTGTTGTAGGTTGTGTCTCTTCATTTTGCTGGATAATAGAAAGGAAGGATTGGCTGTTCGGGGTGGACGTAGCCCAAACTGGGTGAACCACGTATATCTGTGTCTCTCTTGTTTTATTCGTTTTCTGTGTTTATATTTCTGCAATATTTTATGTGTTCCATTGCTCCGTAATATATAATTTTCTAACAATTTACAATATCATGATTAAAAATTCAACATGCTTTTGGCATAGTGACTTAGTGATGCCTTCATTGTGCCCAAGGGTCCCCTTGGCACTAGGTTAACTATTCAACAATCATCACTATGCTACTACTACTAGGTCAGAATTGCTAATAGGTCAAAGTTACTACTAGGTCGAAGTTTCGGCTACTGGGTCGAAGTTTCTGATCCTCCTACTATGTCGAAGATCTAATGTTGAATCTAGGTCGAAGATGTTTTTGGAAGGTTATCATTTGCAGAAGAAGGGAAGGGATGACTTGGTGGTTGGAGGAAGTCTGTGTCTAGGTCAAGGAGTCTTGGATCATCTTGTGAATTTATTGAAGGAAGAGTTGTTGACCAAGTTTTCCCCTAGATAGGGGTTTTTCCCTGGTTGGTTGACTACATCTGTTGTCTTTGATCTTCGTGTTATGGTTATTGGTAAATGCTTGATGAACTAAGTTAAAAGAAGAACACAAGAAAGATAATAAGAACATAATAATATCACAAGTAATTATCAACATAAAGAAAATATTTCTTCCTTTCTGATTTTCTAATAGGGTTTGCATAAGCTCAGTCGCAATCCTGACAGGAAGATGGAAAGTCATGGAATACGAAGAGTCACAAGAAACGCCACTTACGAAAACAAGATGAGATATGTAGAAGGAAGTATGGATAAAAACACCACTAAATAAGTATAAACAGATTGAAATGCCAACAAGGAAAATAGAGCAACATCAAAAATAACAAAAGTAAGCAAGAACGACACTAAACAAAACTTACACAACTATGACAAAGATTGAAGAGAAAAATTCTTGATGTGAGAAAGTGCGCCTAACCTAGAGTGAGGAATGTTTGTGAGAATGAATGGAGAGCTAGGCTGGTTATAAAGAGATTATACATGCAAGGTAGGTTCATGGATTCCTTCCACTTGTCAACTGATAAGTGAGTTAGTTGCATGGAGTGGCGTGGGCTCCTATTTTCTAGGAGTGCACCTAAGAAGCCAAGAAGGAAGGGCGCATGCATGAAGCACAAGAGCTTGAATTTACTGATGACAAGGAGTGTGCTCAAATAAGCAAAGAGAGTGCGCCTAACTGAGAATTAGAAGTGTGATTTTGCATGGGAGGATACAATTTCTAGAAACAATTGCCTTTGTGAACACTAAGTTTGGAAAGTGAACTTTCTCTAGGAGAAAGTTGTGCTTTTCTTTCTTTTTGTGTATCATGCATGTTAAGTGAATAAAGCTAGTCACTAAGTCAAAGAAATATAGTTCTTCTCCATCTTAGAAAGATAACACACGTGTTTCCAAAGGTAAGATGACGACACAGGAAACTTTGACTTAGGAGGAAAGACAACATTTAGGAACATGCAAGGATAGTCGACACTTTAAAAACATGAATAAATAACAAGGTGACATAAGATGGTTTGAAACAACAATTCGTGTAGGATCCAAAATTTAATTAGGAAAAAAATTTGGAGGGTCATCGTCGCAGCGACAACACAACCGTGCAACCTTTCCATGGTCACTCAAGTATAAATGAGTTTCACAATGAGTAGGAAATAGACTCTATGGAATTAGATATCTAATTTATGTCACTTTACTCCTTTTTTGGAATTTTTTTTTAGTTTGTATATAAGCATAGTATGCCAATATTTCTCTTCTAATTTTTTGGTAAGGTCATATGCCAAGGGGATTGTAATAGGTTCGCAAGCAATGCAACTTCTAAATTTTGTCAATGGGCCCTACTAGAAAGTATGGAGGGCACTGATAGTAATGTATATATTCACCCTCATGAATATATAAGTTGATTTTCCTTGGAAAAAGTCTATGCCCTTTAAATAATAGTTTATAATGATAAACACAAAAGCCCTAATGAATTCAACAACCGCAACTGCTGCAACACTTTGCCAATTTTTCTTGAGACCAAATCTGCAAAACATTTCTTCGTTGACCACTTCTCTTCCTATGGGCCACCTCACCATTGGATCTAGATCGTGGTTTTCCTTACCCCCTTGTCGACCCTTTTCCATTGTCTCCTCATCCCTACTAGAGGTCATCTCCATGTTTGGGAGAGGTATTATAACCTTTTCACACATTTTTGTCTAAATAGATCTCAGTAAAGGGTTCCCTGATAGAATCATCATCAATTAGTATTGCCTATCCTTTTCACAACCAATAAACTATGACAACATAGATTTATGTTGTATGTCTTGTCAACATCCAGGTCATCTCTAGAATGCTTGCCCTTTTTTCAAGGGAATTCTCACCCCCCTGATGCCAAGAAAAAGAATCGACGTTGGAAAGACCCAAAAGATCCAAAAGGATATAATAATTACTCACCTCACAAGCAAGATAACATGCAACATAAAAAATATTTTGCAACAAGATCTTGTCCTTCGGCCTTAACTCAACCCCGTGCAACATCATCGCATCCATCAAACTATGGGGTCCATCCTCCTCTGCCATCATCCCCCCACTCTCATTTGGATCCCTCAAATGCTAAAGAAAGAGACACATCATGATCCTAGTCTTATCCACAAATGGGCACAAACGTCTTCATGAATCACATCACTCAGAAAGTGATAAGGAAGAAACCACTATCGCAAACCCTATGGAAATGGGATTGACTCAAGGAAACACAACCATTGACCCCATGGACACTTTCCATAATTCACCACAAGATGGATTAAAATTCGTAAGAAAAGAGGAAGAAAAAACTCTCAAAAAGCCTCATGACCATTCCTGGCCTCAAAGACCAAAATCTCAGTATATGAATCTATATTTTCAAACTTATTTAGATTGTGTTTATTTTTGGATTTGGCTAGATTCCCCATTGACCAACCAAAATAAATCTCTCATATTTTCATGTAATCTCATGTTTAGAAGGTAATACAATTTCTACTCAAAAAAAAAAAAGTTTATAATGATAAATGACATCTACATTGATAATGTATAATTGAAATATATAATTATATTAGTAATTATATTAGGCATATAAGAGTCCCATCATGTTTCAATACTAGGGTTAGAAATAAAAAGGGGTATTAAAAGTGCCATGGAAAAATAAATACCTAGGATATATGATAAAAATAGGGATTTTAAAAATTGTAAGTATGTATTGGAAGGGCGGTTCTACGAGAGAAATTTTAGGGGTATTTTTCAATATCTACTAAAATTGGGCCTATTATTTAATATCTCATGAATGAACATGCTATGAAACAAGTTCATTGAGTGAATCCCCTGTGATTTCTCCTCTCATCTCTATTTTCATCTTATCTATGCTTTGATTCAATTCATTTTTTCCTACAACTTCATTTTCATCATTACTTTTATTTTCATCATTACTTTTATTTTCATCATTATAATATTCTATAATTTGATCTTTTACATCATTAGGTGAATTTTCACAACCATTTTATGCAACAACATCATCTTTAACATTATAATCTTCTACATCTTTGTCTTCTTCACCATCATGATCAACATCATCTTCATATTCATCATTATCCATGGTATCTGCACCTTCATTTCAATTCTCTTCATTATCATCAAACAATTCTTCTCTAGCTTCACCTTTATCCTCAGTATTAAGAAAGCTTAGAGGATTTGAGGCACCTTAATAAGTTTGTTGTGTACTAGCCATGTTTGCAATTAGAAAGGTTTTTTATAATATTTTCAACGTCAATTTTGTTGACCAAGCTCTTTACTCTACTTGATTGTATTGAATTACAGTTTGAGTTTGATTGATATGTGCTTCTAATTGTGTGTGCTTCTCCCTTAATTCATTCTCAAGCTCATCATGTTATTCATTCACTTGGGCCAACTTCTTACTCAACTCGCTCATCATCGTTGTACTAGTCACTAATGATGTTTTTCGATCCACTAACTTTATTTTTAGGTACTAATTTCTTAATTATTATTAATTTTTTAATTTTAATTTCACTTTTATTATTACCTACCAAAGGCATGGTATTATGCATTTAGCTTTGCTTTGAAAAAAAATTGCCGCTTATCCATACTTAACATTGTGAATCCAATTTTTCTTTTTGTTATTATTTAAATTAATTTAATATACGTGCAATGGGATGGTATTATGCATTCATTTTTTTTCTTTTGACTTCCTATTAGTTTGTCTTTGACCAAAAATGTACACCGCATATCCATAGTTTAACATTGGGAATTCAATTTTTGCTATTTTTTATTTTTATTTAAATTTATTTATTTGTGTTGAGGTCTTATTATGGGCCGTTTAGTAACTTCCATTTCTATTAGTTACTATTTTTTAGTTTTTAGTTTTATTTCCTTTTTATTTTGATTTTTTGCCCTTTTCTATTATTTCCATTTTCATGAATTATAGTTTTTTCTCCATATTTTCAATTTAAGATGACTTATTATTATATTAGAAACATATTTTAATACATTTAGTTATAAAAATTAGATATATTAATAATAATAAAAAAACACAGAAAGATATATATATATATATATATAATGTCCACAAGGTTTTGGATGGACGGTGATAGTGCTCTATTAAGATACTCCTTGATGTGAAGTCAAGGTGATATATTGGACATGATGAATATGTAGTCCTTCCAAGCTTACAAAAAAAAAAGTTTATATGTGTTAATATAAACAATATTAGTTAATCAAAGAGGTACTCGCTACTATACAACCCTTGTTTGTAAGGAGATTGGTGGAGGTATTATTATGGGCTCTTTAGTAACTTCTATTTCTATTAGTCACTCGCTTTTGTTTTTAGTTTTAGTTCTTAGCTTTAGTTTTTTTTTTTTCATTTCTCTATTATAATCATTTTCATGAATTACAAATTTTCTCTATATTTTCAATTTAAAATGACTGATTAAAAACATATTATATATATATATAAACAATATTAGTTAATCATAATTTTTTTATTTTTTGTGATGACATTCAACAATATAACATTTTATCATTTATTTTATTTTTGTGATGAAATCTTCGTCTTTATTATTTTTTTAGTTTAATGAAGCTATATTTAAACTAAGCGGCACATACTAGCTACTATGTAGCCCTTATTTTGTAAGTCTTACTTTAAAAATTAATATTATTATAACTATATTATATTAATTGAATATATTATTTATGTATGTTAATTATTAACTACTAATTACTATTAACTATTTATTAATAATATATATCACTATTACTAATCATACTACTTTAATATATTAACTATTAATTATTACTATACAAATTTATGATTGATTCTCTAATATAGACTGTGATTATGTTGAAGTTGTTGGAATGTTTCGCCAACAGTAGGGGGTCTCCCCAATATGAAGTTTTAATTATACCTCACACCATTTGAGATAGGAGCCCCATCTAGATTGCGACACGACTGTCATTGATATGTGTGTTTTTCTCTTGGGAATTGGATGTAGAGATAAGTGTGAAACCAAGTGTACTATGTCAGAAGGATGGTGACGAAATAAGCCCTCCATTGATGACTTGCAAAACATGATACAAGAACATAACAACAACACAATGAACATGAGCTTTCCTTAAGGAAGAATCAAACAATTGAGACTAACTAAGACATATGCAAGTAAAAGAATGCTAGAAACCAAGAGCGAATTAATTCACAATTAATCTTTAACATTAACATTGAATGAAAGGCAAAGATTCAAAGCCAACACACCAGCTACATGAAACGAAATAGTTCATAAACATATAACCAATGTGTAAACCCACATACATAAACAACAAAAGCATAAATAGTCATTACAAATGCCATTAAAATGTATGGGAATCAATTCATGAATTGAAGTTTTTCATTAACATTGTCACACATTCAAGTACATGTACAAGAGCTCGTCAAAACCCAATAGAGGGATGAGAGCAGTTCATATCATCTTCATAACATAGCACTAGCCTAACAACCCCTCCACCTATAGGCTACCAAGAGTGAATACTTTACACTCCTGAAGCACAAAGTAACAATCCTATAATAGCCTAGCTTAAATGCTAAAAATCCCTTTGAATGAAGCATGAGGTTACATTTATAGAATGAGGATGACCTTTCACCTTCTCCTATGACTTTTGGACTCCCTCATGACCTCCAAATTGACTTTTCATCTTTCTAAAAACTGTTGGACTTGCGCCTTGAATTTTGATCTTCTAAATAAACTTTTACATTCACTCTTTTGTCCTTTCCCATAATTTCAATATTTATGATTACTATATATTTAAAATATCATCATTAAAAATTCAACATCGTTTTGGCATAGTGGCATAGTGATGCCTTCGTTGGGCCCAAGGGTCCCCTTGG
Organism: Pinus tabuliformis; assembly: GCA_031772625.1. Classification (NCBI taxonomy): domain Eukaryota; kingdom Viridiplantae; phylum Streptophyta; class Pinopsida; order Pinales; family Pinaceae; genus Pinus; species Pinus tabuliformis. Next base: position 30,297,189 of record CM062812.1, read on the forward strand.
CACTAGGTTAATTATTCAACAACCGTCACCGACTTTGATCATGACTGGTCAAAGTATTTCAGATCGTGAATGATAAACAATCGTTGCGCAGTTTCGAGCCTGCCAACACATCCATAAATTAGTATATAAGATGAAACTCCTCATTATAACAAAACACTAAATAATTACCAAAGATGAAATTAATATGCAATAATGAGTGCTGAGTGATCAATAGTGGTTTACATCCCTGAAAGTCTGACACTCTTGTTCCATGTCTTTGTCAGTATTATCGTAAAATTGCAAATTTTTTATATCTTCTTAGCGCATTATTGTTCTGACAGCCATGCATTTGTCGCACATTTACAGCCTTTGTCATGTGGACGCCTTTAATAAGATCTTCATCTCCATCGCATACAGCTTGAGTGGGCCTAATGGTTAAGAGCGTGTGTTTCCTCCTAAGAGGTCACAGGTTCAAAACCAAAGGGGGTAAAGTATGTATGCTTTCGTAGACTTTAGCAGTCAAATCGCTGCGCGGAGGTGGATCCCTTGTCCCACAAACAAAGGGGTCTCATACACCAATTTAGTGTCTGGCTTGGCTGTGACCTTAAAAATGGATATTATTATTTATTATTATTATATGTAGCCATTGTTCCATTGCTTAATCACAATCCTATTCACCTTTGAGTTATCATAATGGTTTATCGTGCCTCTTCAGCGTTTTGTCAATTCACCGCCCAAAATTGCAGTCGCCATGCATTTCACGTTTGTAATATCATTTGGTATTGCCTTTGTAGTGCCCTTTGCCATGTATAGTGCACGTGCTTGTATGATGTTCCTTGTAGCACAATGCACTGTCTTACTTATTCTATACTTGACTGTGCTTCCCACCATTGGTTATGGAATCACGTGGTGTTAGGTGTGAGATGGAATTTTATTTTCATAATGATAATGCATGTGTGATTTGTTGGATGCCTTTGTAATGACCAACCCAAGTTCTGTTGCATTGTTAAGCACATCATTAGGCGCAACCTTTAAGTGCATGTCCATTACAGTGTCAATTCAACGTGAAAACATTTATGTGTTTGATACCATGTGTTATAAGTGCTCCCATGCCTTTCATATGCTCGCATGAGTTGTATTATAATATTTAAAGTGATTTGAATCCCAACATCTTAATTTTAACGGTGTCAAATGCCTGCGACCTTTAGGGGCATGCACCAATGGCACCATATATTATTTCTCCTCATGACAACGTATGATTGTGTTTCCCATTATGCAACACAAAAAGCCACCGCCATGCGAAGTGTTAAGACCTCACCTTGGCAGCGATTCAATGGTATGTCAGTGTGACTTTTTATGGAAACCTTTCAATCAAAGTTTACGTGGCAAATTTGTTCATCTTTCTCCTGCTCACTGCTTATTTGAAAGGTGATTCGATACTACGTGGTGACAACTTAACTATGTGAACAGATTATGGCGCAAGCAGAGGTTTTAGCAATAAAGTATAGGGATTGTGGTTTCATGTTGCGCCAATGCACCAACACTGGTATGACAGTATGTCTGGTCGCAATTTCGCAGCTGAACGACATATGCTTTCAATCCTATCTTTTACCAATGCGATGTGCGCCCAAATTTGTCACAGCTCTTGCATTGTATGATTACCACCTGACCGAGGCTAGCCGTAACGTGCAACAAAATATAGCCACTAGATAAAACCCTAACGGTACTTTGCACATGGAGGTCGTTTTAATACCTTCCAAATGTTTGACTATGTATCAACTCCAAACACTGCATTTTTTTAAAGAAATCCAGTGTTGTAGCCACTTAGTAAGAAAAGATCAACCAACTGGATGACTTCGAAAGGTGTAATTCTTCTTCATTGCGCATGACTATATTTGTAACCGATTATGCCATCGTTTCATAGCTGGAATGTTTGTTTCCTTAGTGAACAATTTACATATACATTCCATAATGCACCAGCCCCAGCGCGATGGTTAGGAACATGGGTGCAATCCTTGAGGTTTAGAAACGCGCGTTGCGTGCAAACACCGCCTCTCTCCATTGATGTGGTTATAAACCTTTCACATCAAAATGCCTTGAATCTCATCTTTTGTGGCTTAAGTGCGTTGTTTGATTTATTGCATATTATTTGTAATAACTCCTTATACGGTCCTTTTGAATAGATTGTTTGATCCATAGTTACCAAGTTCGAATTCGAATTTGATTAGGTACCTAAAAAATTTGGTTACTTACACTTTACTTCTTATTCCAATATTTTAAATAATTTAAATATACAATTATAACATTGAAAACAACAAAAACTCTTTTAAAATTGTTTCAATTATAAATATTGTAGATAAAATTATATATTGAACTAATTAACGTAGTTTTATATTTAAAATAGCTAGTGAAATAGTAAGTTTTAAGAATTTTTGTATTGATTCATTCACACACTTGCACCACAAATTATGACATTTAATATAGAGTGAATTTTCAAGAAATAATATATTACAATGAACCACATAAATTCCACGTTATTAAGTATTTTATGTTCATAATGAAATGGTATATTAAGTGTGTGTAAACAGTCTTTAAAAATATATGCTTATATTATCAATTGCTAATTATTTATTTTTCAAACCAAACTCACCTCTAATTTATAAGGTATACTAACAACATATATTATTTAGTATAATACAAAATGTTAATCTGTATAATTTAATACTTAATACTTATTCAAAATCATAAAAAATGTTAATATGTATACTTTAATACTTACTCAAAATCTTAATTAAGAAAATCCAATTTAAAAGAAAATCCATTTACTAATATAATTGAGGCAGTATTTCTGCTTTTTACTAATATAATTCATGCAATATTTTTATTTTTAAAATATATTTGTTTAAATATAATAAATCTACAAATTTACAAATTATATATATCATATTTTTTTTTTCTTTACTCTATAAACACATAATTATCGTAAAAATTATACATATTTCATTAAAAACTTACTCTATTTACTGTAAATTTCTTATTGCATAAACTCACAGGTAACATTATCATTTAGTAACCATATTCTTATGCTATTTCCTAAATCTGAAAAAAGTTTTGAACTATAAATTGGAAACTAGAATCTCGATTAGAAATGTACAATAACATTAACTCATTAAACCACTCATTGATTACATGTAAAAAGTTCTTTGGACGAGGCCTTTCACGAAGTTATGAAAGTGTGGGCTAAGAACCAGTCTAAGAGTATAATGTTTTCTTTTCTCAAAAGCAATGTCAGCGGTAATTCCTCGACTTTCCCATTCTCGTCAGAGGCGTGGATTCTTAATCTGTGAATATAATATTCAGTGCACCAAATAGAACCCGAATTTTCGAATTAATTCGCAAATCGAATCGAACCAACGAATTTTCAAATTTTTTTCGGCAGCACAGCCGAATTTGGTAACTAGGGTTGATTGGGTTGTTGACTGGGCATGTCGTACAACTGACGTCATCAACTGACTGTGCAGGGTAAGGATGATGGTGGACCAACCCAGGCTCAACAAGTGGCAGGCCCATACTGAGGCAGGAGGTGTAGTTTTATTGGTTCGTTGGTTTGAAATGGGCCAATGGTAAGGCATCGCATGGCCCAATAAGAAGGTGCCACATGGTCCTCTGTGATTGGACAAATTTTTTATAGCAAGCCCAAGGGCCTCGGTGGGGTTTGACCCCTAGACCTTTCACAACACAATGCAACGCCCTACCGCCAAGACACAACCATGAGTCTTAGTAGATTATGGTCTTCGATTCTATTTAAACTTAAAGTTTCAACACTTATGGGGGAAGGGTTCGAGTGGTAAAGCCCTGGCCCCTGGTCATGTTTGCCACCATATCTCCACAGGCGAAGTGGAGAGGGGTGCACTGGAATCTCTAGCCCCTGGTTGTGTTCCCTACCACACGAAAAAAAGCGGAGAGCTATCGGCGAAGGGGGTGAGGAGTAGGCCACGGTCCCTAGTCATGTGTTAAACCATACAACTGGAGTGAAGGCTATACCAGAGGGGCGAGCTAATAAGCCCGACCTCAGTCCCATTACGGTGACATAACCATCACTAGAGTTGACGATGAAGGACTACGATGGCAAGGGTGGGCGGTTAGCCCCGATCCCCAACCATATTAAATGCCACGTGACCATATGCCGAGATGGGTGGAGCTAAGACCCAAGTTATCAAGCTTGCAAAGTGTGAGAGGATGATCAAATTTTCTTTCATTTTCATAACACATTTTATTAGATCCAGGATGTGACCTAATTGCAAGTATGGGCAAGAAACAAAGGCACGAAAGACTCCAAGAATTGGAGAATATTAATCTATCTCTTTGAATGGAGAATGTCGAGCTAAGAAGATTGCTCAAAGCTACAAAGGAAGGGAAAAGGCAAATGCGTTGCAGTTTCAACATATTGTGGAGGAACAAACTGGTGAGTGTTCTGTCTTGCAAGCAACAAAGAGTCCCTCAAAGATGAAACCAATTTGTGGGCATGATCAGTACATATGATATGGATCCTATAATGAGAATGATGCTTGCGATTTTTTCCAACATCTAAAAGATTCTCCCCATGGTAAAAGTGGTTGGCTAGAGATATCATCCACTTCTTGATCAACATCCGAAACAAAAAAGATGGGTGGTTGGCCAATGAGGTAATTAGTATTTCTAGTTCTACTCCTTTCGTCAATGTTGATAACACACCTTTTGCATCTTTTGAAAAGCATACAAAGGGGATTGGTATGAATATTTTAACTCAAACGGGTTATGATGGAAGGGGCCTCAGAGTCAATGGCCAAGGCATCATTAATCCTACCGAAATGAGGAACGACCACCGTATGAAGGATTGATCTATGGCCCGGAAGAAATTGGAGGGTGCTCCAAAATTAATGAGACAAAGAAATCGTCAGGTATGGACTTCATGCCAAAGGGTCTCCTATGAAGTGATGGTACAACACACCATGATGGTAGTGATAGTGACAAATTGTTTCCGCAAAGAGATGAACGTTCCAAAGGACATGCCAAGTCCAATTATCCTCGTCAAAGTCATAGCCCAAAAGATAGGTATAAGCATCAAGGGGATTCCAAAAATGTTTGTTCTTTTGATCATTTATGGGAAATGTTTCCCTATACATTTTGTGATGCATCTGACCATTGTGTGGCTGAGTGTGAGCAACGTAAGGCAATGGTCGAAAAAATGGATCAAATCCTTGGGACAAGATATGAGGAACCTCTCCTAGGTATGAAGACTTCCTTGTCGATGGGAAAGCATAAGCATTTTTGTACCCATTGTAGCATGAATGGGCACCAGATTGAAAAGTGTTGGAAACTCCATCCGGAACTTCGTCCCAAGAAGGACAAAGAGGTCATGTGATCCCCTGCAAGGGAAATGGTGGGTGAAAAAGTGGAAATTGATGTAGTTCCTGTCTTTGAAGCAGAGCGAGTGAAAAAAGAGAACTCATAAGCCTGGTTAGGCAAAGAATGGGTAGACTATTTTGTACAGCTAGCTTGCTTTGTAAAATTGTAATTACTTGTTGTATATTCCCATTTGGGTAATTTGTAAAGTGAATTCATGTACAAATCACTTATCTACAACAATGTATTCTTTGGCATGTTATGTTATTTTGGCTTGATGATGAGTCAATTTGTATGGGACTTTTGGGATGAGCATTTTCATTTCATCCAACATGTCTACAATTGAGTCAAACACTCATCTTTACAAGTATTTTTATGTGAATCTTCTTTGTGTTATTTGACAAAGTCCTTTTGGATTTGATCTTTGGTAAAGATTGTGCAGAAGATGACAATAACAATGTGGACAAAGCCAAGCATGTCATTGAAAAATGTAGTCAGTGCATCAAGAATACAAGTGCAACTTGAGGAAAATAAAGCAAAGTATAAAGCAATGCATGACAAGCATTGAGTTGCTTATGATTTTCAGGTGGAAGATCTAGGTTGGTTTCGGCAAAGAAGACTTCAAAATGAAGAATGTTTGAGGTAAAAAGAAAGATGGTCTTGAAGAGAATGTTCAGATTCCATCCATCAAATATTTTATTCCTAAATCGTTAGAAGAATTGCAACAAGCCACAATTCTTGATAGGAGGATAAGGAATTCACGCAAAGGCAATGTGGAGTACCTTGAATGAGGCTCAAAGGCATCAATTCAAGCAGATCAAGAAGGATTGAGATCGAGAAACTAAATGAATTGTTTTCTCACTTATTTGTTGAGTGAAGATAGATTTTTGGAGGTCCAAAAGTTCCTAGTGGGGAGGTATGATCCAGAGATCAAAAAGAGACTCAAAATTGAAAGTGCTAGGAATCTCCAAAAACCAACGCCAAATAATAGTTTTCGTCGTCGTGATTCCAAGCTGCTTGAATCACCTCAATCTGACGCCATATGAGAAATTTATGAATTTTTGAAGTTTTTTCCCAACAACTAAAAAGTCGACTTGCAGGGTTGATTGGGCTGTTGACTGGGCAAGCCATATAGCTAACGTCATCAGCTACCTGTGCGGGATATGGATAACGGTGGACCAACCTAGGCTCGACAAGTGGTAAGGTCATACTGAGGTAGGTGGCACAGTTTTATTTGTTGGTTGTTTTGAAATGGGCCAATGGTAAGGCGCCACGTGACCCTCTCTGATTAGACAATTTTTTTACAATAGGCCCAAGGGCCTCAGCGAGGTTCGAACCCCTAGACTTGCCTCAACACAACACAATCCCCTACTTCCAAGCCACAACCGCGAGTCTTAGTATACTATGGTTGTCGATTCTATTTAAACTGAAGTTTCAGCACTTATGGGGAAAGGGGTCGGGCGGTAAGCCCTAACCCCTGGTCATGTTTGCCACCATATGTCTCTAGGCAGAGTGGAGAGGGTCAGGCAGGAAGCCCCAACTCCTAGCTACTTGCCCTACCACATCACGGAAGGTGGAGAGCTATTGACGAAGGGGGCAGGGAGTATGCCCCAACTCCCGATCTTATGTTAAACCATACAAGAGGAGTGAAAGCTAAAGCAGAGGGGTGGGCTGATAAGCCTGACCCTAGTCCCATTATGGTGAAATGACCATGACTGGAGCCGACGACAGAGGAATACAGTGGTAAGGGCAAGCGGTTAGACCCGACCCCCGACCATATTAAATTCCATGTGACCATATGCCAAGACAGGTGGAGCTAAGACGGTGGGGGCAAGGGGTTATTGGCGGAAGTAATGAGGCAACAATTTGCCTCTTTTTCGACAGGAATCCCACTGGTCCCATGTGAATTTGTCGCTTGGTGGACTATGTAAAGGTCGAATTCATAGAATGAACAGGAGGTTTTTGCCAATTTGCAAGACAAATAGGTGAGATTGGTTCCAAGAAGCATATCTTGCTCAGTGTTTAAACTTTTTGAGCTCAAGAAGAGCCTAGATAGGGGTTTTTGAGTGTCCTGAACTCAATGGCAACATCAAATTTCTTATTTGAGCACTGTATGATGGAATTTTTGCAGAGTCAAGTCCTTTAGTGCTAAAGAAAAAGAGAATTTATAGGCCACACGGAGGCATATTTGAGCATGAAAAGAGCCTACTTAGAGGTTTTCTAGCCTTCCAATTACATCTGCAGTGACTGTTAGTTCAGTAGAGCAACTATTTTCAGTATTTTCTCAATGTGCTTATGAGAAAAGCCATTTTCAACACTTCATTGTGAAATAGTTTTATGTTTATGTTTTTTTTAATTTCAGGTGGAGTGCAAGGACCTATTGTGAGAGTCCTTTTTTTGTTGACATAATCATGACTTGCTATAGGGAGTCATATTTTTGAGTGAGAAATATTTGTAGAAGAATGTTTCTTTGTAGGATAAATGATGCCACTACATAGTCAACAATTTGTGTTGAGAAATGGCAACAAGAAATTCAAGTTTAATTTTTCCTTGAATTAAACTGAGAATTAAAATCGAATTCTATTCTCATATCAACTTGTAAATAGTTAATTAAGTTTAATTAGCTTAATTAGCTTAGGAATTTCAAGTTGGAAGTATTTTTGTAGTCATGTATATGTTCTCCCTAAGTTTTAGGGGTCCAGTATGAGTTTAAATTGAGTTGGAAATTAGATCACTAAGTTTACTGAGTTAAGTTCAGTTAAATTAGTTCTAAATTGTTTTGGAACTAAAAGAGGGCTAACAATCAATCGGTGCACTAATGCATCCACTAGTGCTACTCCAGTTAACTGAATATTTCCTCATGAGAAACTCATGCATGTCAGTTCAGAGAAAGGCCCAGTTGAGACTAGAGTGTAGGCGCAATGTACTATTAGTTGTATGATTTACTATGTTGTATAGATCATGCATGCAATCAGGAACTAGACCTAGTTTGGATTGTGCAGTTTTGGAACCACGGGAATCCCATTAATATGGGTTATTCAGCCACAGGAATTGTGCAAGGAAATAGGGGATTGGAGAGCTACAAAATTGGTTGTGTTGGCCAAGAGCTTGCTTGTGAGCTAAGAGAGTTGAGCATACTTGTGTGGAATTGTTCTAGTGAGAACAATATTTGTATCTTCACTCATATTTTTGATATATGCAATATAGATAGGGGGGTTTTGAGCAGTGGGTTTCCCCAGATACATATTGTGTTATGTGCCATTGATTTATCTTCTTCTTGTTCTTATTGTTTTCATCGATCTATTGGCTTCCTTTGGTTGAAAGTAGAAGTAGATTCTTGTCCCGCGCTTTAGTAAATTGCATGAGTTTTTGAATCTACGGGATTTTATACATGGTATCAGAGCTGAGAACACTATACTAGAGGATATTTTGAAGTTTTGAGTTTTGGGTTACAGGTGAAATTCGAATTTGCAATACATACTTCAGGATCGGCACATGGCGTTATACGGTTTGCGACTAGAGTATGCTTTGGAAGGAAGCCTGAATTTTATAGCCTGAAAGGACATAATGGAGGTTGTGCTAGAGGATAATGGCTTGAAGGAATTCGTTGATCAAGAAAATCATAAGTCACCAACATCAGATGCACAAAATTTTGTTGAATGGAAGAAGTGTATGAATCATGGTTTCCGAGGATGATATGGTGAGTCTTGCTCTTCTAGGACTCCCAAAGAGTTGACATATTTATCAAGACTCTGTCAATGATTCAGAGAAGTTGGCAGATTGGGAACGACTGTGGTCGGATTTGATGCAAGAGGAGATCAGGAAGAACACCAGGGATGGCTCTTCATCAAAGACTAATGATGAAGAGAATTGTGCCTTAGCGATTAAGGTGAAGAAGGGGAAAGGGAAAGATTCTCATTCCAAATTGGATTCTTATCATGGAGGTAAGAGGAAAGACATGACAAAAGTTAAGTGCTTTCATTGTCATGATCTGAGCCATTTTGCTACAAATTGTCCACTCAAGAAGTCCAAGAAGAAGTCCTCGGGAGGAGCGTAGGGTGAGGCTTTGGCCTCGCAATTCGAATTGGACTTTTCCCTCATTGCATGCATGGTGTCATCAATGATGGGAAGTGTATGGTACCTTGAAAATGGAGCTCCATTCCACATGACTGGAAACAAAGAGTTATTCAGTGACCTGGAGGAGAAAGATCTCCAAATGCATATCAAGATGGGTGACAACAGGAAGTATAGTGTTACTGGATTGGGCACGATTAATTTTCAGAGGGAACATGGGGCTCCATTCACCTTGAAGAATGTTATGCATGTTCTCGGGCTAAAGAAGAACTTGGTATCCACTGCCATGCTTGAGGATAGAGAATATGATGTGATCTCCTCGAAAGGAAATGCATTCCTTTGACACATAGCCACAATTCAGGTAAAGAAGATAGGGATTCGGGTGAAGAATCTCTATAAGTTGGAGGTAAAGGAGTGTGCTGCTTTAAACAAAAACGCAGAAAGGGTGCAAAGCCGAGACGTTGGCAAGTTGTGGCACAGGTGATTGGGCCACTTGCATCATGGAGCTTTGAAGATATTGCAGCAGATCTCTACTGATATTCCCAAAGGTATGCTTGAGAAAGTTGATACATGCAAGGGGTGTGCTTTGGGAAAACACACCAAGTCTTCCTTTCACAATAGAGACAGTCGAGCAGAGGCTATTCTAGAGAGAGTCCATTCAGATGTATGTGGACCCTTCTCGACAACATCCACAACCAAACACAGGTATTATGTTATATTTTTTAATGAATATTCTCGTAAATGTTGGATATTTTTCATGCAGAAAAATAATCAAACTTTCACAAAGTTTTTTGAGTTTAAAGCATTGGTGGAGAAAGAGTCAAGGAAGAATGTTAAATCTCTACGAAGTGATAATGGTGGTGAGTATCTCTCAAACAAGTTTAAGAACTTATGTGCAGCAGAAGGGATTAAACGGGAGTTGATGGCACCCCATAACCCTCAGCACAATGGGGTGGCTGAGAGGAAGAACATAAGCATAGCAGGGGCAGTGGGGGAAATGTTGCATGATCAAGGCCTACCACTACATTTGTGGTCTAATGATCTAGGTGGATCTTCAAAAATTACCAGTGGCATGGTACAAGGCTCAAAATTCAAAGTGGAAGAATTTGGACAAACTTAGAATCGAATCGAAGTGTTCGTCATCTTGATTCCAATAGTGTGAATGACACTCAAATTCGAGTTCATATGAAGAAGTTAGAACAAGTCAAAGTTTATGTTTGACTTGGACAAGCAGCAGGAGGAGATGACGTGGTAGACACTCTCAGCGAATGGGGAAGCACCAAGTGGCAGCTTGCCATTGGTCCTGCATATCGCAGATCACAGAAGGCAAAGAGGTCAGCGGCTTCAAAACGGCCCTAGGCAAGAAATTTTGTGATGCGATAATCACATATCGTGATCACAAAAAGGCAAATTGTTTCTGAAGTGGCCCCCGGCAGGATCCCGATTATGATAGCGATATCACATATCGTAGATCAGAGGGGGATCAAGTGTTACAAATTGGCCCTAGCAGAGTCAAGTTGCGATGTGATATATCGCAATCACAGTTCGCAAAAGGGGAACAGTAGTATGGAGTGCCAACCCCGGTTCTACACTGATTGTGATTTGCGATGAGGCCCGATATGTTATGAACTATGTTTAATAAGCCATCGGGTCTGTCGTTATTACAAGGCACTTGATGTATGGGCCTTCGAGTTAAACACGTAGTTAAAGAGTTTTCCCATGTTAAGTAAGGGTTGTTGCTACGACCCGAGATCCTCGATATTAAATCAAACCCGCCTGCTAACTTGGTCTATTGTTTAGAACTGCCCGAGAGTTGAGGGGTTTACCGCTAGCATATATAAAGGACTATCCGTGTTAGATAAAGGCATAAAGGACTGGCAGATTAGTTCAGAAACCATTATGCACAGTAGACCCCAACCTAGCAGTAGTCTGGGACCTGGGCTTGAGCAGCAGGGAGGTTCCGAGAAGGTGCAAAAGGCCCGATTATCTGAATTGGGTGTTCGGATAGGAGTTTTTACGCTATTTTTCGCTAGGATTTCAGTGGTTATTTCTGTTTCTGAAGCTAGGCTCTCCATTCTTCATCCATCTTCCAGCTTGGAGGTATAAGCATTGTAATTGAATGTTGCTTTTACTTTTATCTCTTTTTATGCCACTTAATGAATGAATGCCTCCCCACTATTGAGTAAGGCCCGAAGACGTAGTCCAAATTGGATGAACTCCGTAATCAAATCATTGTGTCATGGTTTCAAGTTTATCTTGTTATTTCTGCATTGTTTTATATGCTTTTAAGTTCCATGGTTTATAAGCTTTGTTTCATGTAATTCTGATGCATCTATAAGTAAAATATCTTGGATCAAGTTTAGTATCAGAGTAGGTATTTGTTGATGCGAATTGCATGAGTATATGCTAACTCGGAACAAGCTATAAAAAGGAGAAGGAACGCTTAAGTCCTTTGATCCTAAAGCAAGACGTGCACAATGAAGAAGAAACATGGAAAATGAAGAAGCTCATTGGGAAGAGGAAAATAATTTCCGCAAGGTATTCTACAATATGGCAGATAAAGTGGACAAACTATTTTCAAAGTATGAGAAGGCACTTGGGCAAGAGAAGGAAGGTGTCGATGATAATAGATCAACAAATCATGAAGATGGTGGAGAAGAGCCTCCTCCCTCTCCTTCTTCAAGTGATAGTTCTCATCACTCTAATCGTGATTCCAAACATACATCTAAGAAACTGTTCTTCAAGCTAGATGTAAAGTTTGACCTGCCCATGTACAATGGAGAGTTTAGTGCAAAAAAGCTTAATAATTGGATAAGACAAATAGAGTTTTACTATTGGATGCAGCGGCTCAAAGAAGATGAGGCAAAGGTCCAGTTAGCATCTCTTCGGCTGAGTGGCACTGCTCTCGTTTGGTGGGAGAGCAAGTTGCAGAAGGGCAACAAAAAGTCAGGTAACATTCTTTCGTATTGGTCTAGTTTTATTTCTGCATTTAAATACCAGTTTTACCCTTTGGGTTATAAACAAAATGCACTAATAGAATGGAAATATATAAGGCAAGGTAAAGGCCAAAATGTGCAAAGCTTCACTGAAGAATTTCAAAAACAATCATTGAATTTGGGCATCTCATTAAATTCGCCCGAGACTATAACTAAGTATGTTGGTGCGCTACATAGTTACATAAGACACTCACTGTTATTTTTTGAGCCTACTATGATTGATGCGGCCAACGTAAAGGCAATTCATCTTGAAATCCAAGGCAAGAATGACAGAGATGATCAAGCCAAGAAAACATTGTTCAACCATTAGCATGGAAAATTCCAAAAGAAAGGCAAGGGGAAGGCTAACAAGACCGTTGCAGCCAAGAAAGAGGACGGAGAAACACCATCTTTCATGCATTGCAAGAGAGAAGGTCATGACGAGGACCATTTTTGGAAGCTACATCGGAAGTTGAGACAAAAGAGATTCAACGAAAAGGGCAAGCAGAAGACAGTGGCAACAGTGCAATAGGACCATGGATCAAATTCCGACAATGAGACATTGATCGCAGCCATGGGCGTAAAAGGTACTCCTTATGTTAGTAATAATTCTGATTCAATGGCAAGTATTAGCCATTTGAATGAGCCTGTAAGTAATGAGTGAAAGAGAATTGAATTATTCCACATTAGAGTTATTATAAAACACAAAAAGGTGGAAAGTATGTTCGATTCAGGGTCCCAAGCAAATTTAATCTCAGAGTCCTTAGTGAAAAAGTTATGCCTTAAAACTAAGCCTCATCTGAGTCCATACCCACTTGGTTGGGTAAGCGATAAAGCAAAATTACAAGTAACCAAGCAATGTAGGGCCAGATTTGTTATTTATTCCAAATTAGTTGATGAGGTAGAGTTAGATGTTGTGCGTTTGGATACCTGTGGAATTATCTTGGGAAGTCCATATCTATATGACAGAAAGGCATTTTTCTTTCAGCATGAAAATAAATACCACCTTACAAAGGATGGGGTAGAATATATATTCAGAGCTCATCATATGAAAGTTGGTGCTAGCCTTGTCAGTGTAGGACAGAATAAACGACTAGTTAATTATAGTAAAGGGTGCATACTCATAGTAGTGAGAGAAAAAGAGGCCGAGACGACTAGCGCTTTCAAAGGTTGTGATTCGGATCATAAGAAATAATTGTTTGAAATTATTTCTGAATATGATGGATTGTTTCAAGAACCGAGAGGATTGCCCCCAAAAAGGGAAACCCAACATGAGATTCATTTACAACAAGATGCTCCTTTACCAAATATTGGCATGTATAGGATGGCTTCTATCGAGATGGAGGAGATCAAGAAACAGGTGCAGGAGTTACTAAATCAAGGGGTCATCAGACCAAGTTCTTCTCCGTGTGGCTCACCGATCGTTTTGGTCCCAAAGAAAGATGGCACATGGAGAATGTGCGTAGACTAAAGGATGATAAACAAAATTATGGTGAAGAATCGATAACCTATCCCTCACATTGATGAATTATTAGATCAGTTGAAAAATGTTGTATGCTTTACAAAACTAGATTTGCGTAGTGGATATCACCAAGTTAGAGTTGTAGAACAAGACATTTGGAAGAATGCATTCAAAACCAAACAAGGGTTGTTTGAATGGATGGTGATGCCATTCGGATTGTGCAATGCTCTAGCAATGTTTATGAGGGTAATGAATGATCTATTTAGGCCTTTTCTTGATAATTTTGTGCTTGTATATATGGACGATATTCTTGTGTATAGTAGGACATGGGATGAACATGTATGTCATGTGAAGAAAGTGTCTGATGTTCTGAAAAAAGAAAAAAATTATGTAAAGTTGTCAAAGTGTGAGTTTGGGAAGACCTCTCTGGTTTATTTCAGTCACATAGTCGGTAATGGGAAATTGAAAATAGATCCCTCTAAAGTAGATGTGATTATGAAGTGGCCTGAGCCCACAAATGTTACAGAGGTCTGAAGCCTTTTGGGCACGGTACAATTTTGGAAAAGGTTCATTGTGAAATCCTCTGTTATCGTAGCCCTTACTTGCATTGACAAGTGTAAAGCAGGCCTTTCAGTGGGGAGGAAAGCAGCAAAAATCCTTTAACACGCTGAAAGAGAAGATCAGCACAACACTAGTGCTAGCCTTACCAGACCTTCAACAACCTTTTGAGACTGAAACAGATGCCAACGATATTCCATGGGTGATGTATTGATGCAAAAAATGAAGCTTGTATGTTACCATTTAGAGACTTTATCACAGGCTATTGTGAATTATCCCACGTACGAAAGGGAGTTGTACACCTTGGTCCAGAGTGTAAAGAAGTGGAAACACTACCTGATCGGAAAGGAGACCATCATCCATACAGATCATCAGCCCTTGCAGTACCTTTAGTCACAGACCAAGCTTCAACAAGCCCGTCATTTTAGATGGATGGGATTCCTCCAGCAGTTTCATCTGGTAATAAAATACAAGAAGGGTGTCAACAATAAAGTAGCATATATGCTTTCTCGCCCTCCTATTTCTGCATCTATAGTTTTGCAAAATGCTTCTTTATCATTAGAAGGTTATGCTGAATAATATGCTAACGATAATGATTTTAAAGAGATTTATGCAAAACTGACTCGTGGATTGCAGGTGGAAAATTATTATTTGCAAGGAAAACTATTGTATAACCTTGGAAAACTGTGCATACCCATTGATGAAAGGGTACATGTAATCTGAGAGGCTCATACCTCTCTCGTGTTTGGTCATTTTAGGGTTGAAAAAATTCATGTCATTTACAGAGGTTTTTTTTTGCCTCATATGAAAAACATTATGACTCACTTTGTAAAGGGTTGTGTGTTGTGTTCTATTTCAAAGCCCTGTAATAGAAAACTTGGGCTCTACACACCACTCCCTATTTCGAGTCGACCATGGGAAAGTGTATCCATGGATTTTGTAGGTGGTTTTCCTATGTCTAGGAAAGGTCACAACTACTTGTATGTCATCATGGATCGTTTTAGTAAACTGTGTATTTTAATGCCTTGTAAAAATAAGGTCACTGCTGAGAAAACTGCTTATCTTTTCTTTGAGCACATTTGGGTCCATTTTGGGTTGCCCACATCTATTGTGTCAGATTGATACTTTCACTTTCTTGGAGAGTTTTGGACCAACTTATGGAGAATGATGGACACTAAGTTGAAAAGAAGTACGACATTTAATCCACAGATTGGTGGGTAGATAGAGGTCGTCAACCGCACCATGGTACACTTGTTACAAGGTTATTGTGGAAAACATCCCAAGTTGTGGGATGAACAACTTCCTTATGTGCAGCATGCATACAATTGAGCAACACATTCATCCACACAGAGCTCACCGTTCAAGACATGTTTTGGTTATCTACCAAGGGATCCCTTAGACATGGTCTTTGGGAAAGATGAGGATGGAAATGGACGAGATGATAGGGACAAAGCACAGAATTTTATTCAACAGATATAGGTGATTCATCAGGTAGTACAGGAGCAGTTGGAGAAGAGTCAGGCTCGGTATAAAGCTCGACATGATAAGCACTGAGTTGACCATCAGTTTCAAGTTGGGGACAAGGTATGGCTCCACATCAGCAAGGATAGAATGAAGGGAGAAGGGAAGAAATTGAGACCCATTCAATATGGTCCCTTCACCATATTGGCAAAGATTGGAGACAATGATTTTCATCTTGACTTTCCCATTTATATGCAAATGTACTCAGTGGTAAATGTTGAAAACTTGAAGCTTTATGAGCCTCCATTGATTATGGATACGGAAGAGGTTTTACAGATTCCTATAGTGGATGGTTTTGCACCAGAGTATCTAGACAAGTTTCCCGAAGATATCATACTCGACAGAAAAACCAAAACTTCATGACAGGGAGATGTGGAGTACATTCGTGTTGGCTTCAAAGGAATGCATCAGAGTAAAGCTCAATGGGCGGAGAAAGAAAAAATGAGGGATAAATTTTCTCACTTGCCAGTTGACTGAAAAGGTTTTTGGCGGTCCAAAAGCTCTTAGTGGGGAGGATTGATCTAGGTGGATCTTCAAAAAGTACTAGTGGCATGGTAAAAGGCTCAAAATTCAAAGTGGCAAAATTTGGGCAAACTTAGCATCAGATTGAAGTGCTCATCATCCTGATTCCAACGTTGCAAATGACACTCAAATCCGAGTTCATATGAAGAAGTTAGAGTAAGTCAAAGTGTATGTTTGACTTTGACATGTGGAAGGAGGAGATGACGTCATAGACACTCTCAACGAATGGGGGAAGTGCCAAGTGGCAAGCTACCATTGGTCCCACATATCATAGAAGGTATAGAGGTTAGCAGCTTCAAATTGGCCCTAGGCAATAAATGCTTTGATGCGATAATCGCATATCGCAATCGCAAATTGCAAAGTGTTTCTGAAGTGGCCCCCGATAGGATCCCGATTGTGATTGCGATATCGGATATCATAGATCGAAGGGGATCAAGTGTTTATGAATCAGCCCTGGTAGAGTCTAGTTGCAATGTGATATATCGCAATCGCATTTCACAAAAGGGGAGTAGTAGTGTGGAGTGCCAACCCCAGTTCTACATCGATTGCGATTTACGATGAGGCCTGATATGTTATGAATTTTGTTAATAAGTCATTGGGTCTGTGTTTATCGCATGGCGCTTGAAGTATGGGCCTTGGTATGTCCATCAATTGGAAATGCTAACGTGGGAAACGTCGATAGTAAAGGGTCGTCGGGTTAAACATGCAGTTAAATATTTTTGCCATGTTAAGTAAGAGTTGTTTCCACGACCCGAAATCTCGATATTAAATCAAACCCACCTGCGAACTTGGTCTATTGTTTAGAATTGCCCAGGAGTTGAGGGGTTTACCACCAGCATATATAAAGGACTATCCATGTCGGAGAAAGGCAGAGAGGACTGGAAGATTAGTTCAAAAGCCATTGTGCGCAAAAAACCCCGACTTGACAGCAGAGCAAGACCTCGCCTTGAGTAGCAAGGAGGTTTTGAAAAGGTCCAGAAGGCTCAATTATCCAAATTGGGTGTTCGGATAGGTGTTTTTGCACAATTTTTTGCCAAGATTTCATTGGTACTATCTGCTTCTGAAGTTGGGCTCCCCATTCTTCATCCATCTTCCATCTTGGAGATATAAGGATTGTAATTGAATGTTGCTTGTACTTTTATCTCTTTTTATGCCACTTAATGAATGAAGGCCTCCCCACTATTGAGTAGGGCCTGGAGATGTAGTCCAAATTGGATAAAATCGTAATCAAATCATTATGTCATGGTTTCATGTTTATCTTGTTATTTCCATATCGTTTTATGTGCTTTTAAGTTCCATGGTTTATAAGCTTTCTTTCATGTAATTATGATGCATCTATAAGTAAAAGATCTTAGATCAGTTGAAGCATGCAACACAACGGTTTATGTTCAAAACCGTAGCCCACATCGGATACTTGAGATGAAGACACCAGAGGAGGCTTATTCTGGTAAGAGGCCGAATGTTGGTCACTTCAGGACTTTGGGTCATCAATATATTTCCATGTGACCAAAGATGTACGAAAGAAGCTTGAGCCAACAACAGAGTTGGGGATATTTATGGGGTACATTGATACACCTCACAACTATCGAGTGTATTCACCAACCAAAAAAATGATAGTGGTTCGCAGGGATGTCAGATTCAATGAGGAGAAGGCCATGCAAGTTTCTCTTGAGAGAGATCTTGAGCTACATGTGGATGAGGAGCTTTTACCTCCTAAGGTTGAGGAGCCTCGAATTGATGTGGAGCAATCACATGCAGAGGATCTAGAAGTGGAGACATCCACTTAGGTAGATTCTTCCAGAGAGGGAAGAAATCACAACAGAGAGGCTGACAGATTGTTGGATGATGCATGGGAGAATTTGGATGATGCACGGGAGAATGTGGAAGCACCCACTTCTCAGCATAGGCAGAGGAGGTCACCTGAGAGGTACACTGGATACATGGCTCTTACGGGCAAATGTGTTGTGACATATCCATCTTCCTTTAAGGAAGAAATATAGCAATTGGTTTGGGTTGATGCCATGGTGGAGGAGTATGAGTCCATAGTTTGTAACAATGTTTGGAATGTGGTCCCGAGACTGAAGGACAAGTCAGTGGTGAGCTCTCATTAGCTTTACAAGGTAAAGCAAGTTGCAGATGGCAGTGTGGAGAAGCATAAGCGGCTAGATTTGTGGCTCGTGGCTTTTCACAGGTAAAGGGGATTGACTATGATGAGACCTTTACTCCTATTGCAAGGTACTGATCAATCATATCTATATTGGCACTATCAGCACATATGGCTTGGAAGATACATCAGATGGATGTGAAGACAACCTTCCTTAATGGCATGATTTAGGAAGAGGTATACATATAGAAAACTGAAGGTTTTGAAACCTTTGATCGTGAATCACATGTATGCCGGCTCAAGAGAGCATTGCATGCGCTAAATCAAGCACCCCGTGCTTGGTACACCATGATAGATATCTACTTCACCGGGTTGGGCTTCACGAAAAGTGAAGTAGATGCGAACCTGTACCACATAGTGGTGGAAGGTAATTTGTTGATCATTATAATTTATGTTGATGATCTCATACTCACAGGTTATGATCAGCTGATCAAATGTTGCAAGGAGGACCTTGCAAGAGAGTTTGAGATGAAGGACATGGGGCTCATGCATTACTTTCTTGGCATGGAGGTATGGCGGGGAGGTGGGGAGTTGTTTGTCTCTTAGGGCAAGTATGCCAATGAGATACTTAGGAGATTCCACATGGAGAGCAGCAAACCCATGGAGACTCCTCTAGTAGGTAACTGGAGGAAGGAGGATGCTACTTCAAGGGAAGTAGTGGAAGCTATTATTTTCAGGTAGTTTGTAGGTTCACTCATGTACTTGGTGAACACATGACCGAATATGTGCTATGCAGTTAATCAGCGTAGTCAAGTGATGGTTAGGCCTACCAAGTTGTATTGGAAAGCGACAAAGCATGTGTTGAGATACCTCAAGGGCACTTCTCAGTATGGATTATGGTACAGACGGACAAAGAGAGTGAAGCTTCAAGGCTTCACCGATGCAGATTGGGCAGGGAGTCCATCTAACAGGAAGAGCGCATTAGGAGGGACCTTTAGTATTGGGTTGCAGTTTTTTGGTATAGCAAGAAATAGAAATCGGTTGTATTCAGTTTGGCAGAGGTAGAGTACATTGTTGCAATTCAGGAAACATGTGAGGCCATCTGGATGAGGAAGATCCTGATTGGTTTGTTTGGTGAGTAGATGGAACCAACTATGATTTACTGCGATAATCAAAGTTGTATCAAACTATCTGAAAATCCAGTTTTTCATGATTGATCCAAGCATATTGATATCCGATATCATCATCTCAGAGATTGTGTATTGAGGTGGATTATGTTGTTAGAGTACATTCCCACGAAGGAGCAAGATGTTGGCATTTTGACAAAAGCATTGTTAAGATGTAAATTTGACTTTCACAGTGACAAGATCGGGGTAGCTGATAATCCCTTTCTTGTTGAGAGGGAGTGTTGAGAAATGGCAACAAGAAATTCCAGTTTAATTTGTCCTTGAATTAAACTGAAAATTAAAATTGAATTATATTTTCATAGAAACTTGTAAATAGTTAATTAAGTTTAATTAACTTAATTAGCTTAGGAATTTCGAGTTGGAAGTATTTCTGCAGTCATGTATATGTTCTCCCAAAGTTTTAGGGGTCCAGTATGAGTTTAAATTGAGTTGGAAATTAGATCACTCAATTTACTTAGTTAAGTTCAGTTAAATTAGTTCTAAATTGTTTTTGGAACTAATAGAGGACTAACAGTCAATTGGTGCACTAATGCATCCACTAGTGCTACTCCAGTTAACTAAATATTTCCTCATGAGAAACTCATGCATGTCAGTTCAGAGAAAGACCCAGTTGATACTAGAGTGTAGGGAGAATGTACTATTAGTTGTATGATTTACTGAGTTGTATAGATCATGCATGCAATCGGGAACTAGACCTAGTTTGGATTGTGTCGTTTTGGAAGCATTGGATTCCCATTAATATGGGCCATTCAGCCATAGGAATTGCGGAAGGAAATAAGGGCTTGGAGAGCTTCAAAATTGGTTAAGTGTTGGCCAAGAGCTTGCTTGTGAGCTAAGAGAGTTGAGCATACTTGTGTGGAATTGTTCTACTGAGAACAGGCTTTGTATCTTCACTCATATTTCTGATATATGTAATACAGACAGCGGGGTTTTGAGTAGTGGCTTTCCCCATATACATCTTGTGTTATGTTCCATTGATTTATCATCTTCTTATTATTATTGTTTTCATCAATCTATTGCCTTCTGTTAGTTGAAAGTAGAAGTAGATTCTTATCCTCTTATTTAGTAAATTGCATGAGCTTGTGAATCTACAAGATTTTCTACAATTTGTAATGTGCTCATTTGTTGTTGAAATAAATAAAGAGGCATAACCATTGGAGCAGGGTCCGGAGAGAAAACCACCAAAGCCACACATGTGTTCCCTTTTGCATCTGTTATGAATGTATGTTTGAAGGTGGGCCTCCCGACCCCAAAGGTATGACTTTTCATTGGTTTGGTTAAGTAATTTTGTTTAATTTTCATAAGTGCTTTGTGGCATGGATTGGTGGGGGGTACGATAGATAGAGTTGGCCAGGTTTGTGCTCTTCTGCCACATGAGCCAACCATGTGTTCCTTCGCCCATCTGCTATGAATGTATGTTTGAAGGTGGGCCTCTCGACCCCAAAGGTATGAATTTTCATTGGTTTGGTTAAGTAATTTTGTTTACTTTTCATAGGTACTTTGTGGCATGGATTAGTGGGGGGATTAGACAAAAAGAGTGGGCCAAGTTTGTGCTCTTGTCTCCTCCACCTGATTTGGTGTTTAGCGTTATACCCTAGTCCCGTGGGATCTCCTTTACTAGTCACTACCTTTAGTGTTTGCACTACATGGGAAATCTCGATTTTAGTTGCATGGTCCCATTTCCCGACACCATATATATCGCCCCCTTCTGCTCATTTTGACCTCATTCATCATTCCCCCATCTAGGTCCACATAGGGTTATCGTCCCCTTCCCCTTGCCCACACCTTGGGTCAGGCCTAGAACGATGCCCAAAAGGTTGATGCAGCTAAAAATAAAAGAAAAAGCTTAATTTGGCCACTATAAACAGGAAAATGTACCACAAAATGCAAAAGATGGTCAGGACATACAAAATTAACATGTGGGGAAAAGCCAAACATAAGCTTTACCCCTCATATATGGCCATCACCCTAGTTCCTATGGGCCTTAAATGAGCCCCCTCCACATTAAGGAGCCCATAATTGTCCCAACCCTAGGTGGGCAATTAAATGCCCCACCTTAAAAGGGGTTATCCACTATTATATAACACATAGAATGCTCTCCTCACCTCGAACCCCGAGCAGTTATGAAGAAAAAACAATAAAAGGAAAAGGTCATATGAAGAAGGGTGGAAAAACAAAGTTCGTGGTAACTTATGTACCATGATTTCTCCCTCCTACACTCATATACCTAGGTGTAGGCTTCCCTCATTACAACTACCCTTTGTCCCATAACATGCAACATGGATCCTTCCCTTAACCCCCACTTCATTCTATTATTATATCTCTTGCCACCTTCCACTTGATGGATCTACCATGGACATGCCACCCCCTTTAAAGGTTGAAACCACCTAATAGGGTCCTTGGATAAACCCCTTATTGAGCTTGGAGACACTTGTACATGCCAAAGCCCACTATGGAAGGGCATGCCACCATGAAGTGCCCCATTGATTCCGTGATTTGTAAAATATTTTCCTTTATAATTCTAATGATTTGTTGTATTGGAAGGCAATGAGACATATTAGATCTTATGCAGGATTGCAGGTCGGTTTCCATTTAGGGCTTGGCCTCCCTATATGAGGTTCTAGCCCTCTAGAGAGCCACATTGACACATGTAGGGTGAGCGTTGAGAGCCATGGGCCTCCAACATAGCATAAATTACTTCATGGATCCCCAAAAATTCTCATGGATTGCTCGTGTTCTACCTTTTTGGATGAGGATGATGCACCTAGTTCACCATGCCCAACCGGCTCCACACTTGCATCATACACTTGACAGATGTTCCGGGGTCTAGAGGATCTCTCACATTGCAGAGGGAGGGATTATGTCATCACTCTAGCCCTTGTAGATGGTTCACAGACATTTTTGATCCATTTGGAGACCCACAAGGATGTCCTTATGCCCCCACACCCACTTGGGAGCACTACAGGTTCTTGCTTGGAAAACAAGGGGTCAACCCCTTGTTCACTATGTTTTGAGTTTATCTCTACATCATGGCACCCCTTGGATTTCATTAGGCCTCCTCAAAGGCTTATTCTTGTATTATTGAGCTATTTGGTGAGCTTGTTACCAAAAGCATTGTTATTATGCACATTATTTTATTTTAGGGGCTCAATTAAGCCAATTTAGCTAAATCAAATTCATTAGAGAGTGTATAAATAGAAGTGAGATGATTCATTTTCATCATCATCACTCGGATTGGGTTGTTTTCTCTTGTGAAATTTTTGTTATTCTTTTTGGAGGACAAGTTTGAATGTTATGGATGAATTTTGATGTGTGGATATCTCTCTCTTGTCTTGGAGCTTCATTATTGGCATAATTTGATGATTGGATATACTCTTTTATACATGTAAGTACTCTTTTAATGCTTGTTTTTGTCATTTACTTTTGTCACATGAATGTTGCTGGGATTTTCACTATATAAGTCTAAAATTTACTACTGCTCTATATGAAATTGGGGAATTTTTGTTCTTTATAGTGTTGCATCATGTCATGGGCCATGTATGAATGGGTGAATGTTCCTAGAGATAATTTATGTTTAATACATCTTGATAAGTCACCATTTATTGCAAACTGAAGTATAAAGTCCTTACAATAGCTATTCTCATGCTCTAAATGCCATGCAAAGTTGTTAAAGGCCTCTTTGATTGGGTGAATTCTTCCTAAACCATAAATTCTCCTTGACTCCATCTCTCCCAAAGGACAAGGCACTAATCATCCATTGGTGATCATTTTCAACAATTATTCTTTTCACCTCTCTTTTTCTAGGCTTGGCCTACATAGGTCACCTAGGGCATCAATTATCTCACAATCTAGCCATCCAAACAATTCGATTTTTGGTCCATAACCGCACTAAAGTTTGCTCTAAAGGCCCTTCAAATTTGAAGCAAATCCGACAGAGGGATCTCGAGATATAACAAGCCATAGGTCAAGGACCATTTCATCGGGGGAATTTTGAGGTCTAAAATGAGCATCGTAAGAAAAATGTACAACCAAAATAAACTTTATAAGAACTAATAGGATTCAAGATGATGATGTCAACCATGGGGAATGATTCACCATTTTTGGAGTAAAAAAGTAAAATATTAAAAAATAATAAAATAATAAAACTAGTTTTTCAACTCGTATTTTAAACTTATCTACCTAAGGTTTTACTCAAATTTCGATCGGGAGTACTCATTGGATGCAAAATTTAATTCCTTATCCAAAGAGTACCCATATTGCATACTTTCTATGGACCCGGATACATGAAAAATGAAAAATACATGAAAGGCGTGATTGCAATCACGTTTTTCATGTATTTATCATTTTTCATATAGCATGGTCTATCAAAAGTATAAAACATAGGTACTCCTTGGATGAGGAATCAGATTATGCATTCAACGAGTGTTGTCGCTCGAAATTTAGTAAGCCCATAAGGAGATAAGTTGAAAATACTAATTGAAAAATAGTTGTTTCTTTTTGCCCTCTAAAATTTGATGACGTACTCTAATCTTATTTTATTATTTCCATTATTATTTTATATTTTCTTTAGGAGGCCCATTTTAGACCTCAAAATTCCCCTAATGCTTGCCCTAGTTTTCCCTTGGCAAGTGTCCTCATTAGAATCATTGAATTCAAATCTCAAAGAAAATTTGTCCTTTGATTCTCTTATCCTCCCTAATTAGGTCAAGCCCCTCATTAGGTGATCAACTCCATACCCTTGACCTAATTTTGGGTTCGCTTGGTCCCGTATGGTCCTGCAATCTATTAACGCTAGTTCCACAAAGACCAATTCTCCATGAGGATTTTCAAGCCTAAGAATCATCTTTGCAAGATATATTCCCAAACTTTAGCCTCAAGAATTCTCTTAGCCCTTCCTAGAGAGCATGTCACCTTGCTTCCCGAGCAAGACAGCAATATAATTGAGTCTCTCTTGTGAATAAGCCTTAGGAATCACTCCTTTCTCTCTCATTGTTCCATTCATCTAGTGATTACCCTTTATATGGGGTCTCCTCCCATCAGTGAAAGTTCGTAAAAAGTAGGGAGCTTTAATTGAGGTGGCAGTCGGCTATCTCTCCATTGTTGCCCTTGACCTACTAGTTGCTTTGTAGGAACCCCTGCTAGTTTGAGTAGTAACATTTTGGCGTCGTTGCTTGGGACAGGAAAAGTGTTTTTTTGTTCCCCATACGACATTAACATAGTTACCGATCAAACTAGAAATTGAACTAGTACCCATTTTTTTGAGGTAGCAAAAAATTACTCGATTTTGAAAAGTGGTAATTCAGAATAAACAATTTTTTTTAAGCATATTTTTCGCACTTTAAATTTTCTTATGTATTAAGTATGAAATTTTTTTTACATGTTAGCAATTTTCATGCTGATTTTGAAATGTGTTGATGTGGCACAACACAAAACTTTTTAGAGGGCTTATTTTAGACACTTTAATTTCTTTTATGTATCCAGTATGAACATTTTTTTTTGTTAGTGATTCTCATGCTAATTTGGAAAAGTGTTGATGCATCATTAACAAAAAAAATTAGAGGGCTTATTTTTAACACTATAAATTTTTTTATGTATCTAGTATGAACATTTTTTTTGTTGTTAGTGATTCACATCTTGATTTTGAAAAGTGCTAATGCAATATCAACCCTTTTTGTTTAAAGGGCTTATTTTTTACACTTTAAATTTTCTAATGTGTTAAGTGTAGATATTTTTTTTAATATTGGTGATTTTCATGTCGATAATAAAACATAAAAATAAAAATAAAAAAAATGACCAAAAAAAATCAAATATAAAAAAAGAAAAACAATAAAAAATTAAAAGAAAACAAAATTAACTTGTAAAAAAATCAATAAAAAATATTAATTCTCTGATGGACCATAATTGCACGCAAGTCATCTAGCCTGCAGTTCAAGATAGAAGAGAAAGGGAAACCGTCCCTATTGGCTAATCGACCCCATCTATCCTCCATCCAGTGTTTCTAAGAGAAGGTAACAGTACCAACTAACTAAGTGCATTATGAATGGCTCCAGGTCTAGTTCTTTCTTGCAGGTGGGTGGGTTGGAAACAAGATAAAAATAATAAAAAAAACACACACAAAATTATACAAAAGAAAACAAATATTAAAAAAATAAAAACAATAAAAAAACCACAAAAAGTAATACAAGTAATAAAACATAAAATTAAAAAAACACATGACAAAAAAATATATATAAAAAAAATGATTTAAAAAAGCTAAAAAAAATATAGATGTAAATTTTAAAAATTTAAGCAAAAAATGGAAAATATTTTAAAAATACAGCACAATTTAAGAAAAAAATTAACAAAAAACAATTTTTCTTGAAGTTCAAAAAAAAATTAATATTAAAAAATTTAAACATTAAAATTAAAATTATTTAAAAAACAAAAATTAAATATTAAACAGAAACATTAAAATGATGATGATGATGGTGGTGGTTAACATCGACTGAGACCAACTTTGGTCTATCGAACCTAAAGAAATAAATTATTTAGTTTGATTTAAGATTTTATTCCTATACTCAAAAAGCTTGGAGAGGAGCCTCCCGGGATCACTATAATTTTGACATTGTAAAAGGCTAGGAAGGTCAATATTGCAACAAAGATTATGAAATTGAGATCTAATGTGGTTGTACGCGGGGCACTCTAAGAAGAAGAGATTTAAAAAAAAAAATTAAAAAAACAAAAAAAGGCCCTGGGGTGGCAGGGATCGATTCCAAAAACCGCCCCCTACCACCCCAGGGTCTGTTGGGTCGCGGGGGTCGACAGCAAGGGAGTTGCGTGCAACTTCCTCTCCGCCCATCCCCATGGCCTAGCTGGCCCGAGGGTGGCAGGGGCCAATTCTCGGAATCGGCCCCTGCCACCCAGAGTCGGTTGGGTTGTGGGGGTGCACGGGGAGGGAGTTGTACACAACTCCTTACCTACCCACCCTCGCGGCCCAGCCAACCCAACGGTAGCAGGGATCGTAGTCGGCCCCTGCCACCCCCGGGCCAAACCGGCCGCGGGAAAAAAAATGAATTGAAAATAATAATAAAAAAACGAAAAAGGCCCTGGGTGGCAGGGGCTTATTCTGGGAATTGACCCCTGCCACCCAAGGCCTTTTTTTCAATTTTTTTATTTATTTATTATTATTATTATTTTTTAATTGGGCATGGGGTGGCAGGGGCCAATTCTCCTAGAATTGGGCATGGGGTGGCAGGGGCCGATTCTCCTAGAAGAATCGGCCCCTGCCACCCGACGACTTTTTTCTGGTTTTTTTTCAATTTTTTTTTCATTTTTTTTTCAATTTTGGTTTTTTTTTTAGATCAGGTCCTGGGGTGGCAAGGGTCAAATCCCGGAATCGGCCCCTACCACCCAAAGGCTTTTTTTGGGTTTTTTGTTTCATTTTATTTTTTTTTAATCGGGGCTTGGGGTGGCAGGGGCCGATTCCTGAAATCAACCCCTGCGACCCTAGGGCTTTTTTTCAATTTTTTTTTTTTAATGATTTGTATGGAGAATATATATATATATATATATATATGTTTTATTTTAATCTTTTTTTTTATATTTTAATTTTGTTATTATTTTTATATTCATTTTCATTTTTTTAAATTATTTTGTTTCTATTTTATTTTTATTTATGACTTCAAAAAAAAATGTTTTTTAATTGTTTTTGTTAAAAAAATTTCTTAAATTACATTAAATATTTGAAATATTTTCCATTTTTTTTAATTTTACTAGTAAATTTTGATTTTTTTTTAACATTTTATAGGTTTTGTTCCCTTTTCTATATATTTTTTTATATCCGATATTTGTTTGTTATGTCTTTTATTTTATTTTTTATTTTTTATTTGTTATTACTTATTATTATTATTTAAATTTTGTGTTTCTGATGATGATGATGATGATGGTTAACGTCCACTAAGACCAAACTTTTGGTCTATCGGACCTAAAGAAACAAATTATTTAGTTTGATTTAAGAATTTTATTCCTATACTCAAAAAGCTTGGAGAGAAGCCTCCCGAACTCACTATAATTTTGACATTGTAAAAGGCTAGGAAGGTCAGTTTTACGACAAAGATTGTGAAACTGAGATCTAATTTGGTTGTACGCAGGGCACTCTAAGAGGAAGTGGTTTTCATCCTCGATGTTCATATTCTCACAGAGATGGCAAATCTATTTTTTATTGTTTTTATTTTTTTTGCAATATTTGAAAATTTATTTTCTTGTATTATTTTTTTTGTTTTTTTTTTTAATTGTTTGATACTTTTTTATTATTTTTAGCTTTTTATTTTTACAAGTTAATTTTGTATATATATATATATATATATATATATATATATATATATATATAAGGTTTTTTAGTCATATTTTTTTTTCCATAATGTCATGTTTGAAATATTTTGAAAACTTAATTTATTTATTTTTGAAGTCATAATCTTTGGTTTTAATTCCATGGTTGAAAATTTGTCAATATTTTAATGTTTTTTCTAAGTCGTGAATATTTTATCTTTAATGTTAAGGTTGAAAATAGTGATAAGTATTTTTTTTCAAGTTCATGCTTGAAAATTGTTGGAGATTTAAAGATTTTCAAAGTCGTGATATTTTATTTTTAACGTCATTATTAAAAAATGTTGAAAATTAACCCTGAAAACCATATATATATATATATATATATATATATATATATATATATACATATTCCAGCATCAACATTTCTTTTTTTAGGGTGTTTTTTGCAAACAAAAATTTGGTTAGAATTTGGTTTCTAGTGCCATTTTTAAAAAATGTTGAAAATGTACCCAAAAAAAAAATGTTCCAGCGTCAACATTTTTCGTTTTCACCCTATATTTCATGTTTTTTGGGGCTTTTGGACTAGAGTACCCGTTTTGAGGTAATAGTTCTCGTTTGATCAGTAACTATGTTCATTATTGTTATATAATTTGGCGACTCCATTGGGAGAACGAAGCCCTAGTTCTTCATTATACTTTAAGGACAATGCTTGGGTGAAGTAAACATTTTTTCTAGGCATCTTTTAATTCACCCTGGCAACTCCTACATAATTTACATGTATATCTCAATAGGATGTCTTTCTTTGATGATTTTCCCACTTTGGACATCACAAGCATCCCTGGGTACTCTAATCATGTCACAAGAAGGATGGTACGTGGGGTGCCCATATTTGATGGTGATCCACTCTCTACAATTGATCATGTGGAAAGATTTATTGTGCATGCCTCAAAGGAGAAAGTGGTCCACTAGGATGTCTTTATACTATTGTTCATGAGCTCTCTCCATGGTCATAATTCATGGTTGCATAATTACGAACCTAGGAGCATCTCATTTATTAAGGAGTTTGTTGATGGCTTTCTTAGTCATTTTCAAGTATGTCTTGCGTTAAGCATTCAATAGGAAGCTTTCATTAAGCATCATCAAAAGCTTGAAAATCTAAGTGATGAGCGAGAGGAACACGAGTCCTTAGGTCCACATGATGAAAAAGATGATTTTAAGAACACGTGTTGGGGAGGATGAGTCTATGGAAAGTGAAGTTGACACTAGCCCTACCTTTCTCAAGGATATTACTCCTGAGGACTCTCCTTCAGAGAACCTTGGGGAAGGTGGTCCCATTAGCCCCTTGGAAGTTGACATTGCAAATTACATCCGTATTGAAAAAGTGAAATGGGAAATTGTTGCTCCTCAATTTGATTTTGCTCCCATTTATGACACCGACAAGGAGGATGAGGTTGAGATTGGTCCTCCCTTTCTCCCGGGTATTATTTATGATGACATATCCATCAATACTCTTGGGAAGGAGAATTATCATTTTCCCTTGCATGAAAAGGGGTAGTTGGAGATGATTGATTCTCCTTTTAGGGGAGACCCTATCTCTGATACTAATGATGATGAAATCGATAAGGCCTTTGCTCCTACCTGTCCTCCTTATGATCCCATGTTCAAATCACTTGAGAATTTAGATTATGATTTTGAGGAAGAAAAACTCGTTGAATATAACACTTCACCCTCCCCTTTGCCTTTTTTATTTATTCATCATTATGAGTCTTCCTTAAGTGATTCCCTCACCCCTTTTCATATGATCTCCAGTGACCATTGTTGAAGATAATGGAGAAAATCCTAGAATAGTGTGAGTTGGTTCACGTGACCTCAGGATAGGAATTAGTTTCTATTTCTTAGGTTATTGTTTTAACTTCCTTAAAACCATGATTAGTATATAATGTGTGATGTACATGAACAATGTAGAGCGTTCTGTAGAGCCAAACTCTCCTGGTTCAGACTCTCTTTCGTAGAGCTAACCAGTGGGTTTTATTTCTTTTAATACAACATTGCCATTTTTATCATGGTATCAGAGTGTCAGGGCTGAGGAACCTGTACGCAGAGAGGAGGGTGCGACTAAACTGAAATCATTGCAGGTTTCAGGAGAATAAATACGACGATTACTCAAACACACTTCACATCACTGTCTCTGATTTTAGATGTATAGCTGCAATGATGTCGCAAATAAGTGGTGTACATCTACGACAACGTCTCAGATAAGTGGTGTACATTTGTGACGATCATGTAAACAACAAAAAGGCTCTGTGGAGGCCGAGAGAAGGTTGCATCCTGGAGAAGGCTGCGGAGGTTGACAACACAAGGTTGTCTGGAGGTTGTGAAGGAATCCACGATGATCAGCGGGTGTGCTGTGAGATCAAACAACATTGAAGATCAATGATCTATCTTTGTCACAAATCTGGGGTAAATCTGACATCTTCTTTTACCTGTCAAAATTTTTTTGTCTAAACCGCCAAGATGAATAATAATATGTTTGAATCATGCTTGAATGAGCATAAAAAGCTTGATGGTTCCAATTATGCAAATTGGAAATTCAAGATGCAGACTCTGTTAGAAGTGCAGAGTGCTTGGACAATTGTAAATGGGGATGAGCTGAAGCCAGCGGCTGGATCAACATCGATCCCAGATTGGGAGAAGCGAGAAGGTAAAGAAAAGATGTTGTTGAAGATGTCAATGAAAGACTACATCATACCACACATCAGAGAGTGTAAGACAACTAATGAGATCTGGGGAATTCTGAAGGATTTGTATGAGATCAAGAATTCAAATCTTCTTCTGTTCCTGAAGACAAAGATCTTATCCCTGAAGATGGAGGAGAATGAAACAGTTGTTGCCTTCATAGCAAGGATCAAAGATCTGAAGAACAAATTGGCAGACATTGGTCATACAGTTGACAATAAAGATCTTGTAACGATTACCATGAATGGTGTGACCGATGACTACCAAATGTTCATCACTAGGATAAATGCGAGAGAGAAAATCCTGAAGTTTGAAACGCTAACAGGAATACTTATGCAAGAAGAAGAAAGAAGATCAACTCGAAATCCCCAGAGTGTCGATCTTACATTAATGGTGAAGAATAACTTCTTCAAAGGGAAAGGAAATCTGCAACAGCAAAACGGAGGACATTCACAGAAAAGACCGAATCAAACCCAAGGTATGCATCCGAATAGAAACAACTCTAAAATTAAACGTTTTTATTGCGGAAAACTTGGTCATATTGCTAGGGAGTGAAAGAAGAAGAAATATCATGAAGAACAGCAGAAGCAAAAACAACATGCAGGTCATCTCGCGAATGAAATTCATGTGCAGAATTTCAGATTGTTTATGGCATATTTTGATGAGAATGTTGATGCAGACATCTGGTATGTAGATTCAGGAGCATCAACACATATGACAGGGAACAAGCATTGGTTCGAATATTTTAAAGAAACCAACGAAGGAGCATAGCTTTACCTAGGTGATGATAGAAGTCATCAGTTCAAAGGGTGTGGGAAAAATTTTGTCATTCTACCTAATGGTAATGTAAAACAAATTAATAATGTCATGTATGTGCCCGGTGTAACAAAGAACTTGATTTCTATATCCATGATCACAGATCAAGATCTTAAAGTTGAATTTTTTAAATTTAACTGTTATATTAAATATCGGCTAGATGGCATGAAGACAATTGCTACAGGAATCCAAACAGGAGGTCTGTACAAGTTGGATGTAAGACCTGCACCAGTTCGAGCCTTGACAGCTGCAAGTTTGACTACAGAAGAGCTATGGAATCAGAGATTTGGTCATATCAATTACAATGATTTGATGTTACTACAGAAGAAGGAAATGGTAAGAGATATTCCTATGCTAAAGCAAGTACATAATGATTGTGATGCGTGTACATTAGGACAAATATATAGATAAGAATTCCCTATTCGAGTAGAAAAGAAACAGAGGGATATACTTGAATTAGTGCATACAGACCTTTGTGGACCCATGCAAACAAAATCATTAGGAGGTGCACTATATTTTTTACTATTTATTGATAACTACACAAAGTTTTCTTGGGTGTATTTCTTGAGTAAGAAGAGTCACACATTTGAATACTTTAAGCAATTTAGGAATATGATTGAAGGCAAACAGGGAAGCAGATAAAAATTATCCGCTCTGATCAAGGGGGAGAATACAGGAAAGATGAGCTTATCAGGTATTGTAAAGACCATGGAATATTGCACCAGTTCACAGTACCCCATACTCCACAGCAAAATGGAGTAACTGAAAGAAAGAACAAAACACTGGTGGAATGTGCTAGGAGCATGTTGAAAGGTTAGAATTTTTCGAATGTTTTTTGGGTTGAAGCATTGAATACTGCAATTTATTTGAAAAATATGAGTCCTACAAAGAGTCTTGAGTTTAAAACTCCTTATGAAGCATTATATGGATTTAAGCCTGCAGTAAAACACTTAAGAGTATTTGGATCTAAATCATTTGCCCATATTCCAAAGGAAGACAGAAGAAAACTAGATTCAAAAGCCATCACATGTACCTTTATAGGGTATTGTTCACAAAATAAAGCTTATATATTATTTAATCCCTCTACTCACAAAAATTTTGTTAGTAAAGATGTCAAATTCCATGAACATGATCATAAAGAATATGATGAGCACAATGAGGAATGGGATATTCCGTACTTGGTGGAAGAAGAAGCAGAAAACAATCAAGATCAGCAACAAACAAAGGCAGAAGATGAACAATAGCAGAAACAACAACAACAACAGATACAACAGTAGCAACAACAACGGGAAGAAAAAGAGAATTATGATCAGACAAGGTTTGAGGCTACCCCACCTCTCAGGAGATCAAGTAGGAAATCTTAATTGCCTGCAAGATATAGGGAAAATTCTTTTATAACTAGTATGATGAATGTGGTTGAACCTTCTAGTTATAAAGAAGCAAATGAATGTAGAGAATGGAAAACAACCATGGAACAGGAATATGAATCAATAATCAGGAACAACACTTGGGAACTAGTTGAACTTCCTAAAGGAAAACAAACCATAGGTTGTAAATGGTTATACAAACCGAAGATTAATGCAGATGGAACCATAGAAAAATTAAAAGCTAGATTGGTAGCAAAGGGGTATTCACAAAAAGAAGGTATAGACTATGAAGAAACCTTCGCCCCTGTAGCTAAACTAAACACTATCAGAATGTTAATTTCTTTAGCTACTAAGAAACATTGGATGATACACCAACTAGATGTAAAGTTTGCATTTTTAAATGGAGAACTAAAAGAGGAGGTTTATTTAGAGCAACCTGAAGGGTTTGTCCAGAAAGGGAAAGAACATTTAGTCTGTAGATTGAAGAAAGCACTTTATGGACTAAAGCAAGCACCTAGGTCTTGGTATGAAAATATTGACTCATTTTTTCTGCAAGTTGGCTACAACAGAAGCAAAAATGACCCTAATCTTTACACCATGCAAGATGAACAAGGGCGCATAGTGATGATTTCTCTGTATGTAGACGATTTGATCATTACAGGTGATGCTACATATCTGATCAAAGAAATCAAGCAACAGATGTCACAGGTATTCGAAATGAAACACCTTGGAGAATTAAGACACTGTTTGGGTCTTGAGATCTAGAGAGATTCAGGACAACCATTTTTGTCCCAAGGAAAGTATGTCAAAGGCCTGTTAGAGAAATTTAGGATGGATCAGTGTAAGCCTGCAGTATTACCATTACAACATAACATCAAACTACAGAGAGAAGATGGCTCAAAGGAGGCAGATGTGGCACTTTACAAATAGCTGGTTAGGATTCTAATCTACCTAACCACAACTAGACCAGATTTGGCTTATGTAGTCAGTGTGCTAAGCCAATATATGTCCAAGACACTTGAAAGCCATTGGAATGTAGCAAAAAGTGTTTTGAGGTATCTACAAGGTACTGTAGATTACGGTATTATTTACACTGACTCTTCTGATGTTAGATTAACAAGATTTGCATATTCATATTAGGCTGGAAATGTAGAAGATCGCAGATCCATAACATGGAGCAGCAAGAAGCAGAACATAGTCTCCTTGTCCTCAGTGGAATCAGAGTATCAAGCCATGTGTGCAGCAACGTGTGAGGCAGTTTGGTTGTGGAGACTTCTCCAGGATGTCGGGGAAGAACAGATAGACGCCACAACAATCAGAGTTCAATCAAACTTGCTAATAATATGGTGTTCCACAAAAACACTAAACATATTGATACACAATTCCATTTCGTCAGGGAGAAAGTGCAATCCAAAGAAATCCATTTGGTATATTGTAATACATGTGATAATGTTGTAGACATTTTCACTAAGCCTCTTGGCAGGATTAAGTTTGAGTTGTTTAGGGAGATGTTAGGCATATTTGTGAACCCCTTCTCCATTAAGGGGGAGTGTTGAAGATAATGGAGAATATCCTAGAATAGTGTGAGTTGGTTCACGTGACCTCAGGATAGGAATTAGTTTCTATTTCTTAGGTTATTGTTTTAACTTCCCTAAAACCATGATTACTATATAATGTGTGATGTACATGAACAATGTAGAGCGTTCTGCAGAGCTAGACTCTCTTGGTTCAGACTCTCTTTCGTAGAGCTGACCAGTGGGTTTTATTTATTTTAATACAACATTGCCATTTTTATCAACCATGGGCCCTTTTTCCTTCCTAGGTATGATGTTGAGGAAGAACCATCCACTAGATGAATCCATCCTTCCCCTCATACCCTCATGTTTGTGAATACAATCACTCCATTGAGCAATCGATCTGTTGTCCCCTTTTGTGTTTCAAGTCTCCTTTCTCCTCTCATCACGACCTTGTGATAAGGATTTATTGAGAGTGATCATTCATTCCACCCCTCACTTCTATATTGTTATGAAACTAGCTTACGAAAAGATAGAAAAGATAGATCAACGCCTTAGAAATCAACCTCTTTGAGGGGGCAACCTCCTTTACATTACACAAATGAACAATTCTTGGATGATACAAATGACAAGACCTTCTTTCTATATATAGGAGTCTAAGGGGTCATAATATAATTAGAGCCGACATAAAAATTATAATGTAAGGGCACAACAATAACAATAGTGGGCTTCTATGGGGCACAATAATAACAATATGGGGACTACATGGGCACAACAATATAATAAGAAAGTTTCACTAATAAGGGGTTACACTAGTAGTATAAGGACCTAACATGCCCCTCTCCTTCAAAAAGTGTTGTCCTCAACGCTTGAGTAGTTCTATATGCTTCTGTATAAAATTCTCGTCCTCCCATGTGGAATCTTTAGCAGATAAGTTCTTCCATTTGATGAGATACCCTGAAATTGATCGATTTCGTAGTTGTTGGGTTCTTGTTTCCGTGACTGCTTCAGGTTCCAATATGATTTTTTCTTCCTCATCAAGTTCCTACAATACTGTTTGAACTAGGAGCTTGTCACCTATAACCTTCTTTAAGTATGAAACGTGGAAAACTAGGGGAACTCGGTAAGACGCGGGAAGCTCCAATTTGTATTCCATAGTACCAATCTTTTCCAACACCTTGTACGGACCATAATACTATAGTGATAATTTATAATCCTTCTTAGCTTGCCTGAGGGACATTTGTTTGTATGGTTGGAGCCATAAAAATACTCAATCGCCTACATCAAAACTTCTTTCACTGTGATGTTGATATGCCTATCGTTTCATTCGATTTTGCACCAAAGTGGGGTTATCCTTTAAAAGTTGGAGAACTTGTTGTTGATGCTCGATGTGATCTTTCACTACTTGAATCTTTTCCTTCTTGATATGTCCTTCTACCTTGGGAGTTTGAGGAGTGGTAATTCCTGCAAATGCATTACAAGATATGGTCGGATTCATTTCTTGATGCTCGATGTGATCTTTCACTTCTTGAACCTTTTTCTTATTGATATTTCCTTCTATCTTGAGAGTTTGAGTAGTAATACCTACAAATGCATTACAATATATAGACGGATTCATTTCTTCTTTCTCTAGGGTTGGTTCCTGGTGTATATCCTCTTCTTTTGATGTTTCTTGATCATTTTCTTCCTCCTCTTCACAATCTATGTAAAATAATTTCTTCTCGGCACACTTATGACCTTTAGTGTATTTTCTATCACAACTATAACAAAGCCCTTTTTCTCTTTTTTCTTTCAATTGTTGTCGTGTAAACCTTGTAGGTTGTGGAAGGCTAGGAGAAAAGAAACTTCCATATTTATAGTCGTGAGTGGTAGGATTCCCTGTTTCCATAATTTCGCTTTCAATTTTTCTTGCCAACCTGAATGCCTTCTCCAATGAATCAAGTTCCCAAAGACGAACCTCATGTTGAATTTTATTCTTTAAAGTCCCTATGAAGACATCAATCCTTTGCTAATGGAATATCATTTACCCTTACATTCAATTTTTGGAAGTCCTCAATGTGCTCTACCATTGAACCATTTTGTTTGTGATTTATCAATTGGCGAAAGAAGGTGTTACTCTTTGTATCCTCATAATGTGCTATCATTTCTTCTATGAAAATTAACCAAGTGACAAGTGATTTACGAGAAAAAAGCCCTTTATACCATAAAAATTGATTCGGTTCTAAATATAAAGATGTAATATGTACCTTTTGTAATAGTTGTACACCATGTAGATCAAAATATTGCTCCATCTGTAGTATCCAATTTACCGGATCCTTGTCATCAAACTTCCTCATATCGTTTTTTCTTGATTTTAGGAGCTCGATCTTAAATCTTTTGTATCTCTATAATTTTGGATTTCCAAGGTCTGAAATTGTATCCTGCAATAGCCCTCTGCGTCCTATTTCCAATGCCACCAATCTGATTGAAATTGGATTCTCCAAGAAAGATTTATGCCCAATCTCCCAAGATGACCTACTTATATACTTTTTCAGTAGAGCGAACTTGTACGAAGTGACACGTGTTACTGTTTCGACCTTTGGACATGAAAACAATACACAAAAAATTACAATTTGTCCTCTTTTTGTAGCTACTTATGAAATTTCAATCTGCAGCTCAAAAAGAAAGTTATGACGATTTTCCCCCGGTCACATGTTTGGGATGTAATTCAGGAGCTTGCAGAAACCTTAAATGTCTTGAATTGTATCTCCGAAAATATAGCGAAACAAGATCTAAAATTCGAGCCCGAGCTTCACCACGATTGCGTCTCAAATGTGTTTTAATTTCATAGTCTAAAACTTTGTAGAAAACAAATTATACTGACAATGACATGATGAACTATTTGAGATGGAATTCTGGAGCTTGAAAAAACCCTAATTTCCTTAGAACATATCTCCGAAATATAGCGAGACAAGGTCTAAAATTCGGACCCGAGGTTCAAAATGATTTCATCGCAAATGGGTTTTTTTATCTTCTGAAACATCACAAAAAAAAAGTTATAGTGAAAATTCCACGAAAACCTGTTTGGAGCAGCGAAACCCTAGAATCCAAAGCTCTGATACCAAATGTTATGAAACTAGTTCACAAAAAGATAGAAATCAGCCTCTTTGAGGGGGAAACCTCCTTTACATTACACAAATGAACAATTCTTAGATGATATAAATGACAAGACCTCCTTTCTATATATAGGAGTCTAAGGGGTCATAATATAATCAAATCCGACATAACAATAATAATGTAAGGGCACAGCAATAACAATAGTGGGCTTCTATGGGGCACAATAATAACAATATGGTGACTACATGGGCACAAAAATATAATAAGGGGGTTGCACTAATAAAAATAAGGGGTTACACTAGTAGTATAGGGACCTAACATATATTGACTTATTTTCATTCTCTTAGGGCTTCCTTTCACCTCGAATTGAGATCATATATTCCCACCTCCCACCCACTTCATCCTTTGTGTGATTGTGTCCACATTCATTTTAGGATTTTTTACATGAGTAATCATATTGGTAGACATATGTTTATTGATATGATGATATGTTGGTTGCACTGGCTTTATGATTACACTTAGTATTAGCCTTACTATATGCATGTGAGGGTAGGATGCATTACATGTTGATTTTTCTCATTAGAACTAACATCATATGATATTATCATGATAGATTATTGCTTTTAGATTAAACTTGCATTGAAAATGATTTTTCTTTTTTGATTTATATGGCCTATTACTAAGCATGGGTGATCATAAGACACCGCAAAAACATGTTGTCCCGTGTGCTTGGTCTTTGATATGTGCAGGTAACATGTCTATGATACCAAGAGATTACAAGTGTTCCCATGACCTCCCATCTGAGTAACTCTACACACCGTTTCGAAAGCTCCCAGTTGGCACCAAATCTTACCCACCACCTGTGGGTAGTATGCATAGGAGAATTTGTTTTCTCCTAAATGGTCCTCAGCCGAAAGCTAGCAACCCTTTATAGCCACTAGATAGCTCGATGTGCCATTTTCTCCACCACCTGATCCAACCATGTGGTCCCTCATCCATCTATTATGAATGTATGTTTGAAGGTGGGCCTCCTGAGCCCAAATGTATGATTTTTCATTGGTTTGGTTGAGTAATTTTTTTACTTTTCATAGGTGCTTGTGGCATGGATTGATGGGGGATTTGGCAGAAAGAGTGGGCCAGGTCTATGATCTTGTCTCCTCCACCAGATTTGGTGTTTAGCATTGTACCTTAGTCTCGTGGGATCTCATTTATTGGCCACCAGATTTAGGGTTGGCATTACATGGGAAATCTTGATTTTGGTTGTGTGGTCCCACTTCCTGACACCATATATATCACCCCCTTCCACTCATTTTGACCCCATTTAGCATTTTCCCCATTTGGGTCCACATGTGTCCACACAAGGTTAGCCTCCCCTACCCCTTTCGCACACCTTGAGTTGTGCCTGGAACAATTCCCTAGAGGTTGATGCAGCTAAAAATAAAAGAAAAATCTTAATTTGGTTACTATCAACAGAAAAATATACCACAAAATGCAAACGATGGTCAGGACATACAAAATTAGTATGTGGGAAAAATCCAAACATAAGCTCTACCCCTCATATATTTCCATCACCTTGATTCCTATGGGCCCTAGATGAGCCCCCTCCACATTAAGGAACCCATGATTGTCCCAACCCCGGGTGGAAAATGAAATGTCCCACCTTAAAAGGGGGTATACACTGCTATATACCACACACCATGCTCACATCACTTGGAGCCCCAAATAGTTATGAAGAAAAATCAATAAAAGGAAAAATGCATATGAATAATGGTGGAAAAACAAAGGTTTGGGTAACTTATGTACCATGATTGCTCCCTCGTACACTCATATACCCAAGTGTTGGCTTCTCTCGTTACAACTACCCTTTGTCCCATAACATGTGGCTTGGATCCTTCCCTTAACCCACATTATGTTCCATTATTATATCACTTGCCACCTTCCACTTTATGTATCTACCATGGACATACCACCCCTTTAAAAGATGAAACCACCTAATAAGGTCTTTGGTTAAACCCCTTATTGAGGTTGGAGACACTTGTACATGCTAAAGCCCACTATGGAAGGGCATGTCACCATGAAGTTCCCCATTGATGCCATGATTTATAAATGCTTTTGCTTGATAATTCTAATGATTTGTTGTATTGGAAGGCAAGGGGACGCATTGGATCTTATGCAAGATTGCAGGTGAGTCTCCATTTGGGAATTGGTCTTCCTATACGAGGTCCTAGTCCACTAGAGGGCCACATTGACACTTGTAGGGTGAGAGTTGAGAGACATGGGCCTCCAACATAGCGAATATTACTTCATGGATCCCCAACAATGCTCATGGATTGCTCGTGTTCCACCTTTTTGAATGAGGATGATGCACCTAGTTCACCATACCCAGTCGGCTCCACACTTGCACCATACACTTGGCAAATGTTCCAAGGTCCATAAGATCTCTCTCGTTGTAGAGGGAGGGCTTATGTCATCAATATATCCCTTAGAGATAGTTCACATGCATTTTTTATCCATTTGGAGACCCGTGAGGATGTCCTTGCGCCCCCACACTCACTTGGGAGCACTACATGTTCTTGCTTGGAAAACAAGGGGCCAACCCCTTGTCCACTATGTTTGGAGTCCATTTCTACAACATGGCATCCATTGGACTTCATTAGGCCTCGTCAAAGGCCCAACGACTCACTTTATTGATCATTCGACCCTCTTGAGAGGCTTATTCTTGTATTATTGAGCTATTTGGTGGGCTTGTCACCAAAAGTATTGTTATTATGCACATTATTTTATTTTAGGGGCTCAATTAGGCCAATTTAGCTAAATCGAATTCATTAGAGAGTGTATAAATAGAAGTGAGATGATTCATTTTCATCATCATCACTTGGATTGGGTTATTTTCTCTTGTGAAATTTTCATTGTCCCTTTTGGAGGATGACTTTGGATGTTATGGATGAATTTTGATGTTTGGATATCTCTCTCTTGTCTTGGAGCTTCATTATTGGCATAATTTGATGATTGGATATACTCTTTTATACATGTAAGTACTCTTTTAATGCTTATTCTTGTCATTTACTTTTGTCACATGAATGTTGCTAGGATTTTCACTATACAAGTCTGAAATTTACTACTGCTCTATATGAAATTGTGGTAATTTTTGTTATTTATAGTATTGCATCATGTAATGGGCCATGTATGAATGGGTGAATGTTCCTACAGATAATTTATGTTAAATACATCTCGATAAGTCACCATTTATTGCAAATCGAAGTATAAAGTCTTTGCAGTAGTTGTTCTCATGTTCTAAATGTCATGCGAAGTTGGTGAAGGCCTCCTTGATTGGGTGAATTCTTCCCAAACCGTAAATTCTCCTTGACTCCATCTCTCCCAAAGGACAAGGCACTAATCCTCGATTGGTGATCATTTTCAAATGTTATTGTTTTCACCTCCCTCTTGTTATAGGTCTAACCTACATAGGTCACCTAAGGCATCAATTATCTCACAATCTAGCCATCCAAACACTTCGATTTTTGGTCTATAACTGCACTACAGTTTTCTCTAGAGGCCCTCCATATTTGAAGCAAAGCCAACGGTTGGATCTCGAGATATAGTAATACCAAGATCAAGGACCATTTATTGCCCTAGTTTTACCTTGGCTAGTGTCCTCATTAGGATCATTGAATTCAAATATCAAAGAAAAATTTATCCTTTGATCCTCTTCCCCTCGCTAATTAGGTTAAGCCCCTCACTGGGTGATCAACTCCATACCCTTGACTTAATTTTGGATCTGCTTGGTCCCATGTGGTCCCACAACCTTTTGATACCAATTCCACAAAGATCACACAAAGACCAATTCTCCATAAGTATTGCTTGGCCTAGGAATCACCTTTGCAAGATATTCCCAAACCCTAGCCTTGAGAATTCTCTTAGCCCTTCCCAGAGAGCATATCACCTTGCTTCCCGAGCAAGAAAGCTATATAATTGAGTCTCTTGTGAATAGGCCTTAGGAATCACTAGTTGCCCTCTCATTGTTCCATTCATCTAGTGATTCCCCTTTATACTGGGTCTCCTCCCATCAGTGAAATTTTGTAAAGAGCAAGGAGCTTTAGTTGAGGTGGCAGTGGGTTATCACTCCATTGTTTCCCTAGACCTAGTAGTTGCTCCATAAGATCTCCTTCTAGGACCACTGCTAGTTTGAGAGGTAACAAGTCCTACTAAGGCACTTATGTGGATATATTTAACCTTGTTATTAGGTTTCTCTTGTGAACAGTTTGGTCATGTGATCTCAACCTGATTTGGAGCAGATATTGGGCTAGTTTTTTTAATGAAACTTGGAGGTACTCTTGTTGCAATCCTTTGGCGAAGTCCTGAAGATTTTTTAAGTCTCTTTGGATCAACTACTGCTAAAAAAAAAAAAAAAAAAAAAATTAGAGGAATTTTTTGAAGCATTCTTAAATCCCTTTCGAAGCATATTTGGTGCAAAGCCTAAAGGAGAATTGAAGTAGACTTTGAAACATTTGGAGCTGTTGAAATTTGGTACCGGAGGACAGGTGGTTCCCTTAGGCTTTGATCTTTGGCCTAGGGAAAAGTGTCCAGAAGAATTTAATTTTTCTCCTAAAGTGACTTTATAATTTTAGAAAGTTAAATCTAATTTAAAAGTGACTTTAAGTGATAAAGTTACTAAGTCTAATTTTAAAGTGACTTTTATAAAGTCAATGAAAAATTAGAAAGGAAAAGTGACTTTGGAAATAAATAACTAAGTGGGTCTTTATTAAAGTGGGGTGAATTAAAAAATAAAAAGTGAGATTTAAATGAGCATTTAATCTCAGCCATTGATCTAAATCTATTTCAGCCATTGATCTAAATCTATTTCAGCCATTGGATTTAGATATCACCCAAAAGTCACTTGGATCACCCAAAAGTCATTTGGAGTTATATTAAGGGAGGAAAAGGAGGAAAAGATCACATTCGATTCAATTCTTTCATGAGCAGATTGGGAGAAGGAGAGCAAAAGAGCAAGAGATATTTCTGAGCAGGGAGGAGAAGGAGACAGCAGCTTGGCACACATTCCAAGGTAGCAGTTGAGCAGATTTGTACAGTTGATTCAGCACACAGTGAAAGGCAGATTTTGGCACGATTTTCGAGGAGAGGTTTGCACAAAAATCGAGGAGCAGTTTGCTGGTTTTCCTGCACGCAAAACGAGGGCCATACAGCAGCATTTAATGCTGAAAGTGGGCACAAAAATCGAGGAGATCGTACAGCATTTATTGCTGTCCTGTTTGCTGTAATTTCCAGTTTGCTATGAAGCATGGGAAAAGAGATAAGTTGTAAATTTGCTTGCTGATTTTTTGCTGAAAATTTCTCAATGTAAAAGGCAATTTTCAGAAA
This sequence comes from Pinus tabuliformis, assembly GCA_031772625.1. Lineage (NCBI taxonomy): Eukaryota > Viridiplantae > Streptophyta > Pinopsida > Pinales > Pinaceae > Pinus > Pinus tabuliformis. The sequence goes on from CM062812.1 coordinate 30,340,171, forward strand.
TAAAGAAGAGCTCTCAAACTGGTTTTCCCCAAGAGTTGTAGGGGGTTTTTCCAGGGTCACATTGACCAAAAATCTCAGTGTTTAAATGTGTTTTAATGGCTGTTTATTACTGCTGATTTTTATTTCTGCAATTTCCAGCATTCTGTAAAATTTCCAGAATTTGTGTTTTCAGTAAATTTATTTTTTTCAGCTTGTTAAATGTATGGTTATGGGAAAGGGCATTTAACTATATGGGAGAAATAAGGAGAAACTGAAAACCAGGGTGGGAAAACAGAAATTTCTACATGGTATCAGAGCTTGAGTGCTGAAGGGCAGTTTGGGACAGCAAAGGGAAAAATTACAGTTGCTGATTTTTCACTCAGAAAATTCCAACAAGCTGATTTTTTAATAAACAGCAGTTTTATCTTTACTACAGCGGTGCTATTTTTCAGTTTTAGGACAGCAGGATGTCATTGGGATTGAGGGTGGAGGATAGGCTGGATAGGCATATAAATTACAGCGTTTGGAAGGAGAGAATGCAAAGTATCTTGGAGGAGGCAGAAGTCTGGGATATCATGGTGCATACCACACAGAACTCCGTTGTTGTGCCTACTGATGCTACTTAGTTGACAGCTTATAATAAAAAGAACAAGAAGGGTAAGACGCTGATTCTAGACGGAATCAAAGACCATTGCATTCCTCATGTGAGAGGAAAGAGCAATGCCCATGAGATGTGGAGAGCATTGTCCAATCTCTACCAGAGTACCAATGAGAACCAGAAGATGGTCCTGAAGGAGAAGCTGAAGAACATTAAGATGGGTAATGATAGTGCAGCTGGATATCTCACAAAGATTACTAATGTGAGAGATGAGTTGGCAGCGATTGGAGAGGCCATTCCACCCACTGAATTGGTGCGGATTGCAGTGAATGGCCTCCCCCGTTCATGGTTGAACTTTGCTGATGGGGTTTGTGCACGTGAGACCCTTCCCACATGGGAGAGGTTTTGGGATGATTGCATTCAGACAGAGATCAGGAAAGGTCAGCTTGGGGCAGCCAAGCCAGTTGAGCAGGATGAGGATGTAGCACTGGTGGCAGGAGGCAAGAAAGGCAAAGGGAAGAAGCAGGCTTCCACAAGCAGTGGTGGGGGCAAAGGCAAAGGTAAAAGTAAACAGGGAACACACAGAAGGACTATTCCAAGGTGAAGTGTTGGAATTGTCAAAATATGGGACACTATGCAGTTGTGTGTCCGGAGAAGAAGAAGAAGAAGGGGAAGAACCAGGACGTGGCAGCCTCAACAGAGATTGAGGACTTTGTTAGTCGTTTTGACCGAGAGTTTACGTTCACTACGTGTGAGTCCTCTAGTGCAGGATCACCTGCCACACAGGTTCATAGGGAGCATGCTTTTCCCTCGATTAGCGGAGCATCTTCAGGTATCTGGTATGTGGACAGTGGGGCTTCACGTCATATGACAGGAGTTCGTGAGTACTTCTCAGAGCTTTCAGAGAGTGGCACTGATATTGAGGTAGTACTCGGTGATGACAGAGTTGTTAGAGCAGTCGGGGTGGGGACAGTGACATTTCAAAGGGAGTCCAAACCTCCCTTGAAGGTGTCAGAGGTTCTTTATGTGCCAGGGATGAGGAAGAACCTCATATCCGTCTCAGCTTTGGAGGACAGAGGATATGAGGTACTGTTCAGGGGAGGACAGGTGTTGATGTATCCCAGGGGCACTCCAGCTGATTCAGCTAGAGTGATAGGTGTACGCCATGCAAAGGTGTACAAGTTTTCATTCCAGCCCCTTTTGGCATTGAGCAGTAGTACCGACAGTAGAGCTAGCAGTTCTGAGCTGGGTGAGATTTGGCACCGCAGGATGGGACATATGTATCATGGAGCCTTGAGGACATTGCGGGATATCACTACAGGTGTGTCAGATTTCAGTACTTATCACTTTGATACTTCCAGAGGTTGTGCGATGGGCAAATTTGCCAGATCCCCTTTTCCCAGCAGTGACAGCAGAGCGACGGGGATACTTGATTTGATTCATTCTGATGTGAGCGGTCGGATGTCTCATGTTTCCTTGAGTGGATATGAGTACTATGTTTTATTCATTGATGATCACTCCAGGAGGACCTAGATTTATTTTTTGAAGACCAAGAGTGAGGTCTTCAAGAGGTTTCAGGAGTTCAGAGCTCTTGTGGAGACTCAGACAGGTCGAAAGATCAAGTCCTTGAGGTCGAACAATAGAGGAGAGTACACCCTTAGAGAGTTTGTTGACTATTGTGCGGAGGCAGGCATTAGGAGGGAGTTCACTATTCCTTACAACCCCCAGCAGAACGGGGTTGGGGAGAGGAAGAACAGATCCATCATAGGGGCTGCCAAATCCATGTTACATGATCAAGGGTTGCCATTGTTCTTGTGGGCAGAGGCCTGCAACACAGATCTTTACTTGCAGAACAGGAGTCCGCATCGTGCCTTGGGGCACATGACTCCGAAGGAGGCTTTCTCTGGGAAGAAGCCTGATATTGGTCATCTTCATATCCTTGGATGCATTACATACTCCTATATACCCAAGGAGAAGAGGACCAAACTAGAGCCCACCGCAGAGAAGGGTATCTTTGTGGGCTACAGTGAGACCTCAAAGGCCTTTCGGATTTACATTCCTGCACAGAGGAGAGTTGTTGTCAGACGGGATGTGAAGTTCGAGGAGGACAGGGCCTTTAGGAGGTCACGGGAGTTAGAGTATCTGGATCAGCCAAACCCTCAGCAGCAGTTGAGTCAGTCGCAGGGATCCAGTGGGCAGGGATCAGGAGGATCCGGAGGTACATCTATGAGGATGTCAGGTCCGTCAGTGAGCAGTGGCTCGCCGAGCCAGAGGGGTGGTGCTCCGGGCAGCATGTAGAGCAGTTCACTAGGGATTCCATTGATGGACAGTTCACACGGTGCCTCAGCTTCTACAGGTTCAGGTGCAGACAGGAGGACAACAGACAGACAGTCAGGAGTTCAGGCTACTGATGGTGATGAGGAGGAGGAGTTTCATTCTCCTATGGGAGAAGCATGCTCAGGGAAGAGAAAGCCCAAGTGGCTTCAGGACACCTTGAGAGATGCCACATCTGTTGCTGAGCCGAAGAGGCTGGTCAGAGAGAGTAGACCACCTGAGAGGTTTTGTAGCTATATGGCGATGGTTACCAGCATCCTTGACTCTGAGCCTTCTAGCTATGAGGAGGAAGCTAGCCAGCAGGTCTGGAGAGAGGCCATGTAGGAGGAGTATTCTTCTGTCATGAAGAATGATGTTTGGGAGGTGGTGCCGAGGCCTGAGGGCAAATCCGTGGTTACTTCTAGATGGTTTTACAAGGTAAAGCATGCTGCATATGGCAGCATTGAGAAATTCAAAGCGAGGTTTGTGGCTAGAGGGTTCTCCCAGGTAGAGGGAGTTGATTATGAGGAGACCTTCGCTCCCGTGGCTCGATATACTTCGATCCTTTCCATTATATCGATAGCAGCATAGATGGGTTGGAAGATCCACCAGATGGATGTGAAGACCACATTTCTCAATGGCTTCATACAAGAGGAGGTGTACATTGAGCAGCCACAGGGCTTTGAGGTGCATGGGAAGGAGTCCCATGTGTGCAGACTGAAGAAGGCCCTTTATGGCCTAAAGCAAGCTCCCAGAGCTTGGTACTCCAGGATAGATACATATTTGTAGGGGATGGGTTTCACAAAGAGTGAGGCATATCCGAACCTTTACTTTATTGTGATTGGCGAGGAGCCTCTCATTCTGGTGTTGTATGTGGATGACTTGATCATTACAGGTGCAGAGAGATTCATAGAGCACTGCAAGAGAGATCTTGCGACGGAGTTTGAGATGAAGGACATTGGATTGATGCATTACTTTTTGGGTTTGGAGGTGTGGCAGGAGGAGGGGCATTTCTTCCTGGGGCAGGGGAAGTATATTGTGGACATCCTTAGCAGATTCCACATGGAGGATTGTAGACCCATGTCGACACCGATGATCACCAACTGGAAGAAGCTTCATGCTTCGATTTCCGAGTTGGTGGATCCCACATTGTACAGGCAGCTGATTGGTTCCTTGATGTATTTGGTCAACACTAGACCAGATATCTGTTTTGCAGTCAACACGATGAGTCAGTTTATGTGTGAACCTAGGAAGGTTCACTGGGTGGCTGCAAAACACATTTTGTGGTACTTGCAGGGGACAGTGGATTATGGTCTGGACTACAGGCAGGGAGATGGAGTGAGATTGGCAGGATACACTGATTCTGATTGGGCAGGTTGTGCTTCTGATAGGAAGAGCACTTCAGGGTGCTGTTTTGGGTTGGGTTCAGCAGTAGTGTCATGGTTCAGCCAGAAGCAGCAGTGAGTAGCACTGAGTTCAGCGGAAGCAGAGTATATGGCAGCCAGTCTAGCTAGTTGTGAGGTTATCTGGCTTCGCAAGATGTTGTTTGGCTTATTTGGTCAGTCGTTGAGACCTTCAGTGATTTACTGTGATAATCAGAGTTGCATTAAACTCACGGAGAATCCAGTATTTCATGACAGGTCAAAGCATATCGGGATCAGATATCATTTCATCAGAGACTATGTTCAGAAGGGAGTTGTGAAGCTTGAGTATATTTCCACTGATGAGCAGGTTGCAGATATCCTTACCAAAGCCTTACCACGGGGCAAACATGTCTACTTCAGAGACAAGATGGGTGTGATGAGGAACACCTTCCTCGGTAAGAGGGAGTGTTGAAATTTGGTACCGGAGGACAGGTGGTTCCCTTAGGCTTTGATCTTTGGCCTAGGGAAAAGTGTCCAAAAGAATTTAATTTTTCTCCTAAAGTGACTTTATAATTTTATAAAGTTAAATCTAATTTAAAAGTGACTTTAAGTGATAAAGTTACTAAGTCTAATTTTAAAGTGACTTTTATAAAGTCAATGAAAAATTAGAAAGGAAAAGTGACTTTGGAAATAAATAACTAAGTGGGTCTTTATTAAAGTGGGGTGAATTAAAAAATAAAAATTGAGATTTAAATGAGCATTTAATCTCAGCCATTGATCTAAATCTATTTCAGCCATTGGATTTAGTGATCACCCAAAAGTCACTTGGGTCACCCAAAAGTCATTTGGAGTTATATTAAGGGAGGAAAAGGAGGAAAAGATCACATTCGATTCAATTCTTTCATGAGAAGATTGGGAGAAGGAGAGCAAGAGAGCAAGAGAGATTTCTGAGCAGGGAGAAGAAGGAGACAGCAGCTTGGCACACATTCCAAGGCAGCAGTTGAGCAGATTTGTACAGATGATTCAGCACACAGTGAAAGGCAGATTTTGGCACGATTTTCGAGGAGAGGTTTGCACAAAAATCAAGGAGCAGTTTGTTGGTTTTCCTGCACACAAAACGAGGGCCATACAGCAGCATTTAATGTTGAAAGTGGGCACGAAAATCGAGGAGACCGTACAGCATTTATTGCTGTCCTGTTTGCTGTAATTTCCAGTTTGCTGTGAAGCATGGGAAAAGAGATAAGTTGTAAATTTGCTTGCTGATTTTTTGCTGAAAATTTCTCACTGTAAAAGGCAATTTTCAGAAATAAAGAAGAGATCTCAAACTGGTTTTTCCCAAGAGTTGTAGGGGGTTTCTCCAGGGTCACATTGACCAAAAATCTCAGTGTTTAAATGTGTTTTAATGGCTGTTTATTACTGCTAATTTTTATTTCTGCAATTTCCAGCATTCTGTAAAATTTCCAGAATTTGTGTTTTCAGCAAATTTATTTTTTTCAGCTTGTTAAATGTATGGTTATGGGAAAGTGCATTTAACTATATGGGAGAAATAAGGAGAAACTGAAAACTGGGGTGGGAAAACAGAAATTTCTACAGGAGCAACCCCTTCTTGAAAATTCTTCATGATTTTTGAAGTAGACCTTTAATCATATTGAAGTAGCCCTTTTTTGGAGCATACATTAAGGATTTTGACTTGAACTGGAAGTCCTCCCTCTAGCAGACTTGGAGATCTCTTGATGAAGACTTGAATTTGATTTTGGAGCTGAACTTCAAGACTTTCTTGTTGCATACATAGGAGCTTCCCTTGAAGCCTTTCTTGAAACAATCTTGAACCACATTTGAGCAGAGTTGGAGATCTCTTGAAACAAACCTTGATGACCAATTGGAGCAACTTCTAAAAGTAACCTTGGAGCAAATTTTGGACAACATTTAGGAGAAGAATTGTTGAACCCCAAAATTGCTTCTTTTTGACAACTCCTTTTCACTCCATTCCTCCCTTTTTACCTTCATAACTCCAATTTGGGTATCAGTTTACAAGGTTGATAGCATAGAAAGTACATAATCATCTTCCATTTCATAAATATCATGTCTTTATTATTTAACTCAATATTTACCTGAGCTACTGAATTACAACGATTCTACAGCTGATGTATGTTTCTACAGCTAAGTCCGAGGTTTGATGGGTTGTGAAGCTTCAGCCGAAGAGCAGGGTATATGGGCAGATGGAAATTAGTTGGTACAATGATTTTTTCCTATTCTCGTATCCTCGATTGATAAAGAAGACACCTAAGCAGCTCAGTCAAAGCAAAAGTCAACCACCATAGAAGGCGAACCAGGTGAGCGAGATGCAGATTTTTAGCCTCATGATTTGTTGCGTTGATAGCAAATCATGAGAAAATCACGATATACTATATTTAAAAGTTAATTGTAGCTAATATCGATTAAGCATCGGGCCTAATACTTTGAAACATTTAATGTGAGGAGTTATATATATATGCCTCTCAACATAGCGAAAACAGACTTGGAATTTTATGTTATAGACACTGTGTTTTAATATAAACTCGGTTTCGTTCTTAATTCTCTATTATGCAATTCCAATGTGTGGTTAATTATCTTGTGAAGGCATTATAGTGATACCTTCTTCTCGTAAGAGGGCCCCCTCAAGACAATAAGGCTTTCTTTTATTTGCAATTAGTATTTTATTCTGTGTTTCCTATAGGAAATAATTGTTAATTCATTTAATTGCTGAATTTTTAAATTTTGAGTATAAGTTTCAAATTTTTTTGGAGCAGGTTTATCTAATCATTTTATTGTTGAGTGAAGCGATATCTCATGTGCACATGGACAAAGTACAAGTTAACATAGATTAGAAGCATAACTTTACATTGTAGTGATATAAATAGGATTTTCATTTGCAGAGTTAATCCTTCTTTCTGTTAAAGTAGATTTATTTATAGTGTGATTTTATTGCAAGTGTGATTTCCATTTAAGCAAGTGTGATTTTATTTATAAGCAAGAGTGATTTCATTTTAAATCAAGTGTGTGAGAGATATTCTTTCAAGCAAAGTGTGAGTGATTTTATTTTTAAGTGTGAAGCAAGTGTAAAGTTTATTTCAAGAAGCGTGTGATATTTCTTTTAAGCAAGAGAAATAGAATTGATTACCTTTTATATGATCTGAAATGATCATATGTTAAAACTGAAGTAGAATTGATTATGCCAACAGTGAAATGAATGTTAACTTAAAGTGTTGAAACCGTGATAACTGATTGAGAAGAAAAACTTTACGACAGGTGATAAACATAAGCAAGATGCAAAACAAAAGTGAAAACAACAAATACACAGTAATACCAAACAGCAAGATTGATGAGCGACCGCTTTATTAGGATTGAATGTGAGAAGGTCGATTACACAGCAAATTGACCAAACTAAATGTGCACGGATGCACTTCTGGTCATTGTCATAGGAAATCTCTCTGAACCAGCTTTCCAATGCCTATCACGGTTCCCAATTCCGACTCCTAATGCTCCTGTTACACTAAAAACAAAACAACCTATATCCTCCAGAATCTGCATACAAAACTCAAAAATCACTCCTCCTTCCTTCAATGATCGAATTGAGGATTTATAATGCTTTAGATGCATTCTAATTTCTTATGCCCAATATTGGCATGAATGGTTAGCAAAAAAGGTTTAAGGGTCTCGGTTTTATCATGGTTGAACACCTAAGGGTTAGGTTCCATGGACATCGAATTAGTTTAACCCAAGAATACCTTCCAAAAACACAAAAATAACTTTGGTTACACATAAATTGTAGGTGCTTAGCATGGCGCGGAAACAGCTTAACTGTTCCATGTGAATAGGACTACCATGCCACCTAGCCGTTATCTTCGACGGTTCCGGCGCGAACACCTGGCGGACAACTCACTGTGGTTTTCCCTATTCACATGCTAACCAAAACTCCTATTGCTCTGACGGTTAGTTTAAGTTGTAACTCCTGACAGTTAACACTGCATATGGTCACATTTGTTATAACCCCGATGGTTTAGGCAATCTTTGCTGCGGTTAAGCACTAACATCTCTGTTGCGGTTTATCCATAGCCATGTTCACATGCCTTCTCCATACAATTTAGTTCCACGGTTAAGTCCTTATGGTTTAGGACTGATATATGTTTTATTACATAGCTTTGTAATGTATTACATAGGCCGAGAGGGTTATAACATAGAGTTTATGTATTTGTAATGTTTTTTTAATGTGTAATGCAATAGCCCAAATGGGTTTAGGTTTAATGTATTTATAATACATGGGTTTAGGTTTTGGTATAGGTTAATGGGTTTAGATGTAGATTAGGGTTTTAGGTCTTAGGTCTTAGTCCTTAAGACTATACATCAATTGTTCTTAAATAACCCTTTTTACAATCAATTGTCACAAAGTGACATTCAAACCCACATGATGACAAAACCCTTGTCGACAAACAAACTTTGCAAGGCGGATGACCATCCCACATCGACAAACAATATCCTGGTGGAACTGACAACAATCACATGTCGACAACCATGTATCAAACCATATCACCATGAAAACCATATACAATACCAGACAACCTGAACCATAAACATCATTGTCGAAGCTGACGACACCGGACCTGAACACTGACGATGAAAGTGAACTTGTGCAACTAATATGACAAGATACTCCTGTATCACTTTTTATGAGTGATTTATTTACTTACATAGTTGTAGAGAAACATGTGCATTTTGATATCTCAAATTAACTTAAGAATTATGTGAGTGACAGGGACTCCTAACACATATAGTGCACACACATTTCATCAGTTTACTAGCCCTGGTTAATAATTCATGTAAGTAATTTAACATCAATTAAATTACCAAACATTTTGACGTTGTTGTCGGGGAAGTGTATATAGGAGTCTTTTTTTTTATTTTCATTAAAAAATAATAATAAAAATGATTTGCATAGGGAAAGAGATTCTAGAGGTAGATTTGTAGGTAAAGGTAGGAGTTCAATTCCAACATCATCGCTCACCCCACCACAACCTCATGGTGCCACACCATCCACCCAAACTCATATTCCATCAATTGCAGGCAGACATAGACTCCCTAAAGTACTTAGCTATTAAATCCAACCTAAGGATTCACCAAATTCTTCAACTGATGTTGTATTAGAAGAAGAAAACCCTACATCCCCAACTGAAGGAGTAATTTTTCTATCTTCAACTAGAGAACAACTTCTAAGACAAGATCTAGAAATCCCTAGTGAATAGGAAGAAGAAGAAACATATTTTAGCATTCCATTGATAGAAGAACCAGAAGAGCTAGTGGAGGAACTAGAAAATCCAATTTGGAACCTTACATTAGTTTTGAAGAATCTACAATGGAAAGAGAAGGTGAAGGGGAAGTACATAATGTAAATGATGAACAACCTAGGATTGGAGGTGGAAGAAGAGGAAATAGAGGTGGAAGAGGTGGAGGAAGAGGAAGAGGAAGAGGAGGTGGTAGAATAGGTCCAAAACCTTTTGGATTTCCCATCCTCAATGAAGATACCACAGCCACAATGAAAAATATCTCACCCTCAGTCCTTCCTAATTTCCATGGATTAAGAAATGAGGATCCTGAAACATTTCTCTTTGATTTGAATTTTTGTGTAGATCTTATGACTACTTTCTTGATACTCAAAAGTTGAAATTGTTTCCAGCCACTCTTAAGGATGCAACATTAAATTGGTTTATGGGCTTACGAGTACATTCTATAAGAACGTTGGAAGAAATGAAAACTACATTCTTAAAAAAATAAAAGGATTATTGTATGCCTCATAATCTTAAAGATAAAGTTTTTAAAATGATGCAAAAAGAAGATGAAAATATTGAAGATTTTGTTGAAATAATTTCTTATAATGTAAAAAGGGCTAAAATGCATATTCTAGATGAAGAAGCTTTGAAAGTTGTCTTACTAAAATCTATTAGAGATGAGTGGATAGACCTTCTCAATCTGATGGGTAAAAGAGATAGTTCTTAGCTATCATTTGGAGATATTTGTGAGTTATGCATACACATTTCAAGAGGAAAGGAAAGAACTGGGAAAATTCTAAAATATCTTGTTATGTCTAAGATTAATCATTACTGGAATTTTGAGGTCTAAAATGGACCTCCTAAGGAAATTATAAAATAATAGTGGAAATAATAAAATAAGATTACATTACATCATCAAATTTTAGACGGAAAAAAGAAAACAATTATTTTTTCAACTCGTATTTTCGAGCAGCAACACTTGTTGGATGTTGAATTTGATTCATCATCCAAGCAGTACCCATGTTGCATACTTTTGATAGATCTTTCTAAACGAAAAATGAAAAATACATGAAAAACGTGATTGCAATAACATTTTTTTCATGTATTTCTCATTTTTGGTGTAAAAGGGTCCATCGAAAGTATGCAACATTGGTACTCCTTGGATCGGGATTTAAATTTTGCATCCAACGAATATTCCCACTCGAAATTTGAGTAAAATATTAGAGAGATAAATTTAAAATACGAGTTGAAAAAATACATTTATTATTTTATTATTTTTTATTATTTTTACTCCAAAAACGGTAAATCATCTCCCATGTTTGACATCATCATCTATTGGTTCTTATTAAGTTTATTTTGGTTGTACATTTTTCTTAGGAGGCCGATTTTAGACTTCAAGATTTCCCTAATGAAATCTGCAGTTGGGACAATAAGTAGGGTTGAAATAGGCAATTTGCTTGACAACTTTAAAATCGATATTTTGGGTAGTCTTAGTGAACAAATAGATACCCTTAAAGTACAAAACAAGCAAAAAGCTGAAAATGTTGCATTATCTATCTTTTGTCCAAAATATAGAAAGAAACATGCCTTCAGAGAATGCCCTCTTGACTTAAAAAGTGTAGAAACATGTGTCATATGTGCAAAAAATCACGATACAAAGGAATTTCCATCAATACTAAGTCTTAAATTTGTATATCAAGAGGAAGTAATGCCAAATCAAGTAGAACCTCTTTGTTTTATTACCAAGAGACCATGGCAAAATCCACAATCAAGTATGACCCAAGGTTTCAACACTCAAACATATACACAACCATCACAGAGTAATTAGACTGCACCCATGCCTTGGCAACCTTGGACTCAACCTTGGGCACAAGGATGGAAAACTCCTTATGGAAAATATTTTCCACCACAATATCTTTCCTCATCATGTTCAACTCTCTCAACCACAAAATCTAAACCCACAACTTTCACTACCATTCCCACAAAATCCAAATCAATTGTTTGCTTAGCCACTTCCAAATCCAAATAATAAAAATTCAGTGTGTTTACAACATGGAAGAACAAAATTTCCAAACTTAAATGATAACTCCATTAGATCTAAACAATGTCCAACTTAGATCTGGTAGAGTATTGAAAAAGAAGTCACCATCCATTGTTATCCAGGAGTCTGAAAAAGATGACCTCTCTGAGAAAGAGACATCTTCTCATCAAAAATAAAATTCTCACATACAAACCACCTCTGCACATTCTGATGATATTCCAATAAACTCAACTCCTATTATAGAACAACCTTAAATTTCTGTTCAAAACCCACCTTTCCCTGAAAGATTGAAAATTGATAAAGGGGTAGAAAAACGTATTGTGTTGCCTGATTATGATATGAAAAATGAACTAAATAAACTTTGTATAAAAATTCATTTGTTACAAGCTATCAAAGAAATACCAATATTTCAAAGATAATCGGGGAGTTAAGTTTTAAAAAACTAGGAAGAAAAAGGAAAAAAAATTAAAAGAATCCAGTTAGTTGGAAAATTTCAAGATATCATGATGGGAGAGACAACAGTTCAAAACTATCTACTCGTTGTGAAAACACACATCAATGATGTTGAGATTCCAAACACATTGATTTATTTAGGAGAAATTATCAACATCATGAGTAAACAAACTATGGATCAATTGAAACTTCATAATCCTTAGATTCTTGGGTATATCCTGTTGATTTTATGATCTTAACACCCAAAAATAATCTAAGAGGACACCCATTGATTCTAAGAAGACTATGGTTAGCTACAACTGATGCTTTTATAAGTTGTAGAACTAGTGATATGTTTATCTCTGATAGAAGTCCGACAAATAAATTCACAGTATATCCTCCTCCAAAAAAAATGATATAAGTAGAAAGTGAAACATGGATAGATGTTGATAATGAAAATTTTGATATACGGCCAATTTTTTGCCACTTCACAAATAGATGAAGAAGATCAAATTTTGAATTTAATAGAAAATAATGAATCTTCCTCATATTGTGAACAAAATCACAGTTTTCAAGAACAATGTACTATTGAATATCTAGCATCTCGTCAAATGGATTTACATTTTATGGAGAAATTTGGCAATTATTTAATAGAATTTTTTCTAGGGAAACCTTTGAATATTAATGATAATCTGGAAGAACTCAAAATAAAGAATTAATAAAGGTGTTTCAAGAACATTCCTTTGCTTATGCATGAGAATACACTGAAATGAAAGGAATTAATCCCAACACTTGTATGGATCATATCTATATTGAAGAAAATGTCAAACCAATCTGACAACCACAGAGGAGAATGAATCCAAATCTAAGGGAAATTGTTAAAGAGGAATTACAAAAATTGTTAAATGTGAATTTCATTTATCCAATATCAGACAGTCAGTGGCTTTCACCATTGGTAATTGTTTCGAAAAAGAAATAGAGTATGAATTGATTATAGAGAATTGAAAAAAACTACTTTAAAGGATCATTTTCCACTTTCGTTTATAGATCAAGTTCTTGACACCTTGGCATAAAAAAAATATTTTTCATTCTTGGATGGTTTTAGTGGATATAACCAAATCCAAATAGCTCCAGAAATCAAAATAAAACAACCTTTGCCTGTCCATAAGGAACCTATGCATATTGAGTACTTACTTTTGGGTTATGTAATGTTCCTGCAACATTCCAAATGGCAGTTCTAGCTAATTTCTCTTATCTAATTCGTGATTGTGTGGAAATTTACATGGATGATTTTACTGTCTATGAAAATTATTTTGAAAAAGCTCCTAAAAATTTGGAAAAATTCTCGTTATGTGTAAAAAAAAAATCTTTCATTAAGCCATGAAAAATGTTTTATGATGTTTTCTGAGGGAATTGTTTTAGACCACAATATTTCAAGAGATGGAATCAAAATAGTGCATCTAAGGTAGAAGTCATTTCTAAATTATCAGTTCCTACATGTCAAAGGGATAGAAGTTTTTTGGTTTTACTGACTATTATAGAATATTTATAGAAAACTTTACAAAGATTGCCACTTCACTTTTCAAATTTCTTACAAAAGATTGTGAATTCATCTGGAATTCTGACTACCAAAAATCTTTTGAAACATTGAAAGAAAAGATTTCTAAAATGCCCATTTTAAGATAAACAAATTGGAAACTACCTTTTCACATTTCGACTGACACCTCAGATACAACTTTAGGAGTTGTATTATGATAGAAATATTTAACTCCTTATGCCATTTACTACACAAGCAAAAATCTGACCCCTGCAAAGTTGAATTATATTGTAACAAAAAAGAAGTTTTTAGCTATTCTGCATGCCATTAATAAATTCATACATTATGTCACTGGTTATGAAACTTACATTCACACATATCATTATGCAATTAGATATTTAGTGAATAAATCAATTACCAATGGCAGAATTACAAGATGATTATTTTTATTACAAGAATTCAATATTACTATTTTGGATAGACTTGGAAAACTAATACAGTGGTTGATTTTCTATCTAGAATCCAAAATGATAATAATCATGTTCCTGTAGAAGATAATTTTCCTGATATATCTTTTTGCAGTATCTATTAAATCTCCTTGGTTTGCAAATATTGCTAATTATTTGGCTGCATGGAAGTTACCATCATACTTGTCTCTTCAAGAGAAGAAATGTTATTCAAAATAGTGCATCTTATTCATGGATGAATGAAGAATTGTATAAGACATGACCTGACTTAATCATTCGAAGATGTGTTAGAGAAGATGAAGTACCAGAGATATTAAAGATTTGTCATGATGTACCATGTGGAGGACACTTCGTTGATAAAAGAACTACTTATAAAGTCCTTCTCTTAGGTGATTATTGGCCTTCTCGTTTTACGGATGTCAAGGAATATGTTAAGAGGTGTGACAGTTGTCAAAGAATGGGAAAACTTTTTCCTTCATATGAAATACCTTTACAACCTCAGGTACTTATTGAACCTTTTGAGAAATGAGCTTTAGACTTTGTTGGTCCAATCAATCCACCGTCCAGAAAAAAAATCCACATTCTTGTATGTACAGATTATGTCACAAAATGGGTAGAAGTTAAAACACTTCCTTTTCTATTGAAAATGTTGTAGTTTGATTTCCTTGAGGATATTTTCACTCGTTTTGGTGTCCCAAGGGAAATTGTGAAGATCAAGGCACTCAATTTACATCCAAGTTGGTATAAAAGATAATGGAGGAGTACAAAATCAAGCATAGGAAGTCAACTCCATATCATCCACAAGTCAATGGACAAGTTGAATCTATCAATAAAGTAATTGAAGCAATTCTTTCCAAGACTGTGCATCTGCATAGAAGGGATTAAAAAAAAGATTCCAAAAGCTTTATGTGCATATCATACCACATGGAGAAATACAACAAGACACGCTCCTTATGAACTTGTTTATGGAAAGCAAGTCGTGTTTCCTATTGAGTTTCAGATAAAGACTTTTAAAACCACAGCCAAATAGGGTCTTGATCTATCAGAAGCCCAAAGACAAAGAATGGATCAATTGAATGAACTTGATGAGATACTACATTTCTATTCATAAAACCAATATGTCCAACAACAAAGATCCAAGTGGCATGATAAATTTATCAAATAAAAGATATTTCAGTCTGGTGATTGAGCATTGCTTTTTTATTCAAACTTTGAAGATTTTTAAGGAAAATTTCAAACTCATTGGCTTGGTCTTTATGATATTGAAACTGTTTTTTATAATGGGGCAGTCAAAATCATAACCATTGATGAAGAAAAAGTAACCTTCCTTGTAAATGGTAATAGATTACGAATATATCATAAACCATTAACAAGGGAGGAATTCATAAGAAATCTGCAGGATAATGTTGATTTGAAGTTGGTCAAAGGAGATTCTTCTTCCTCTCCAACTTAGTCTTTTACTTTATTTTTCGAAAAAATATTAACAAAAAAAATTGCATAAACATGAAAATCAACATTGTTGGCATGTTTATACAGAAAATACAGGTTGAAAACCAAGAGTTCTTGGCAGCTTAGATTTTCTTTTCCCTATTCTAATCTCATTTTCTTTTTAAACTTCTTTTTCTTTTCAAAAAGAAAGAAACTACGGAATTGTCAACAATATGTAATTCGAATAGAATTTTGCAACTGACTTGGAAGATTGCGACCAGGGAAGATGAAGATTATGGAAAAAGCAAATTCAATGAAGATTGCAACTGAAGCAACCTGACAACCTACAAAATACAAATCAAAATCAGTAAGACAAAGGATTAAAGGTATGTAAATATTAAGTTATATAATAAAGGTAGAACATTTGAATTATGAAATAAATGATGAGTAATCGTTTCTATTGCCATATTGAATAATGATTACCCTTAATTATTATCACATGGATTTCGTTTTAACAAAAATATATGTCTTGTCAACCAAGTTGGGAGTGAACTTTGATATAATTCAAAATTCACCCTCTCCTCTCCATTCATCATTCCATTTCATGTCGAGACACTTCCATTTCATTGAACTTGTTTTATTGTCGAGACCACCCTTACCTAGACCCTGATTCAGTCCATACTCAAATTTATTCCACCCCTTAACCCTATCGAAATAGAAATTACAGGCTAAGCTTCTCTAACATGGGGATCATTGTAAGATTATAGTTGAATGGGGTTAAGTTTCTCGAAGGGTACCCATAGGTCAAACAATTTTTGCAGTAGGCACAATAGTTAGAACTCGTGGAGAAATTCGATGGGCACAAGAAAGAGGTAACAAAGTCTTTCGCTAGGGCATACGATGGCACTGAAGCATAAATTGGGGACGTGAAGCTAGTTTGACATAGTATTTCATAGCTAATCGGAGAGAGCTGGTTCAAGAACAGAAAAATTGAAGAGAAAGAATGGAAATTTTTCCTCAAGAATCCAGGTATGGACATTTTTGTGTTTAAAAAGGGAATACCAATCACAACTTTGAAAAATAAATGGAGAAATTTTCTATTGATCATTCAAAAGTTTATAACTTGTGAAGGAAGATTCGGTAACATGTTCTTTTATCATGCACGTTTAATGATGAATTTTCCTTACGAAAATGAAATTAACCTACAATATTTCCTACTTAGTAGCTTAAGAAAGATGGTTGCTAATACTCAAAGAAAGGTACAATCTATAGATAATGCCATATACCATTATGGCCTAATGAAAATCCTAATTGAGGCCCATCTGAAAAACATAGTAGATAATTGGGAAGATTTCTTAATTAGAAATCATTTTAAAGAAGTAGAAGAAAAAGAGCCTAGTGGTAAGACCAGATAGAGTAGAAGGAATGATCTAAAATGATCATAAGTTAAAACTGATGTAGAATTGATTAGCCATTATTGAATTGATTGTTAACTGAAAGTGCGAAAATCGAGGAAAACTGCATGAGAACAAGACTTTACAACAGCTGATTAAACATAAGAAAGATGCATAACATAAGTGAAAACAGTAAAAACACAGCGATACAAGACAGCAAAGTTGATTACGGAGTTCATCCCTAATGGACTACATCTTTGGGTTCACTTTCGAGATGGGCGACCGCTTTATTAAGATTGAAACCAAGGAGTTCAATTACACAGAGAATAGACCAGACTGAATGTGCATGCAAACACTTCTAATCACTATCAAAAGGAAGCTCTCTAAACCATCTTTCCAATGCCTATCATGGTTCCCAATTCCAACTCTGGATGCTCATATTACACTGAAAACAAAACTGCTTATGACCACCAAAATCTGCATACAAAAACCAAAACCACTCTAATCTTTTTCATGGACAAAACTGCCTCTTATAGGCCTGCAGGTACATCAAAACCTCCTATGGCCTAAACTTGGCATGAACATGCTGCAATTTGGGTTGATTTGAGTCTCGGTCTAGTTGTTCAATGCCACATAGGATGGATTTTAGGTCATTGAATTAATGGTTTTAACAAAACTTCAACAAAAAACTCATTTTGAACCATATAATAAAATTTATCCGCTAGAAGCTTCCTGGGCAAGCGGAGGAGGTTGACTGCCCGCATGTGAGCAGGGCGGTCTAACCGTGGTCTGACATCTGGCGGTTATCCCGACGATTGCGGTCGATGATTCCGGTAGCAGCGTTCACATGCGACAATTGTCCGACGGTTTCCTCTGCGCAGTTAGGTTGTTTATAACCTCCGCTATAATGTTAACTTCGCGGTTAACATTTGATTGTTCACATGACAGGTTCTGTTGCGACTCTGATGCAGTTGATTTTACGGTTAACTACTCACCAGGCGGTTAACAACTCCCGCTCACATGCCAACTATCCTGACGTGGTTTCCGCTAGCAATTATGGTTAAGAGCTTATGATTGCGGTTGGCTAATCATCCTGCTCGTTCACATGCACTGACCCTTTGCGGTTCCATTGTGGTTAGAGGTGATGGTTAGGCCCTATGGTTGTAATTTATGCAATGTTTTACGATGTATTTACATGGCCGAGAGTTGTATGTTGGGTTTTATATTGTGTGTAATGTTTTAACACGTAGATTTGTATTGTGATAGGTTGATAGGTTTAGGTGTTAGGTCTTTTATGTGTAATATTTAACACATAGTTTGCAATGTGGTGAAATTTGATAGGTTTATACCTAGGTTGTATGGTTCATTAGGTATAGGTTTTAGGCTTAGGATTATGTGTATTAGGTTTTAGGATTACATTATTTTGTTGTTAAAAACCCATGTACAACACATTGTCACAATGTGACATAAAACCCAAATACATATCGTCGAAAAAACTTCTTTTGTGACGACATCACCTGACAACGAATCATATCGAACCCCTACAATGAATGACAAAACGCAAATCCTACGAGGCGAATAACAAACACATGTCATTAACCAAATCTTGGCAGAAGTGACGACAAACACATGTCGACAGCCAGGTACAAAACCATCACCATGAAAACCATTAACATCACCTGAACAACCTTAACCATCATAACACTATCGAAACTGAACAACACCGAAACTGAATGTTGTCGATGACACTGAACAGTGACGACGAACCTATGCAATTGATCTGACGAGATCCTCCTGAATCAATCCTCTCCACTTGAAAGCTTTTGGACCACAAGAGTTTGACTAAACAAATAGTCGATGAGGGTAGAACTCCCTCTCTTTCCACCTTGACCTAATTATGTACCAATACATTCGATCAATCACCTGCAAGTGATGACCCTTATGATGTTGACCATGGCACTTTTTGAGTCGGTGACCGGTTCGATCCATCTGCAGTATGAACAACTTGCGACGATGGTCAAACATCCTGTTATGAACATGGCAATTGATTTCTTTCCATGAAGAACCATGAGTTAGTGATTCATAATCATCTTTGAAAACAGTCTCTACAGGATATTGTTTAATACTTTTGACATGTATTAACAATTTGTTTTGTAGAATAACAGAGACAAACAAAAATATTCTTGACATCAAACCAGCTATACTTTCCTGCTTCCTATTTACTAAGTGAACTTGTTGCAATGAACCCATCAAGCTATAAGGTGAAATTTGTTGCAACTTAGTTTGTCTTTAAACGTATTGAATTAGTTGTTGATTTGTTTCAACCACTTTTCCTTTATTCATTAAATGGTGTTTCCATTGATTAGCACTTTCCCCTGATGCATAAGTTTCCCTTAGCTGTATTGGATACTTTGATAATGCTTTAGAAAAGGATTTGATATGAAAACAAATAGGTTTCCTCTCCACTTGAAAAGAGGTTTCCAAATTGTTCAAAACATGAAATGGTGACACAATATAAGAGAAATTTAACACTGACTTTCCCCAATACTGACTTGTATCCCTGTAACTGTTAATTTCCAAACTTGGACTGAATTGATTCATTCTGACATTAAGAAGAGGAGCTTTAGGCACAAACTGTAATTCATGTTGTATTCCCTGCTTATGAGTAAGATGTTTGGTTTGATATAGAACTGGAATAGTTTCTATCTCTTTAATCAAACTATCTTTAAGCTGAGACTCATAACCTGAACAAACATCATGTCGATTGTTATGTTGTCCTTTTACACACATGATTACAAATATCTTATTTGAAATTATTAATCGCTTCATATTATTAGCATTAATATTCAAATGATTTTTACTTTGATGTGCCCTGACAATAAATTCAACCCCATCTTTCTTAAGGTGATATTTATGTTCTCTCCTGTAAAATACTGCATCATAATCATAAAGATAAGGACTTCCTAAGACAACTCCACATATGTCTACTGGAACCACATCTAATTCCACTTCCTCAATGTAATTAGTTGTAATGGCAAATCTTAATCAACACTGTTTGGTGACTTTTATTTGAGTTGATTTATTTAGCCATCCTAATGGGTAATGCCTTGGATGATTCCGTGTTTCCAAACCCAAAATTTTAACAGAGATTAAATTCCCCTGTGATCCACTGTCAAACATTGTATCTATATTTGTATGCTTAGAAGTTATCCTTATATTAAACAATTCAACTCTTTTATCCTCATTTCAAGGATTATGTTTGATGAAGATGCAATAATATTCGAACTTGAACTAGTGTAAAAAGTTTTACCTGTCATAACCATGGCAGTTATCCTACTTTTATCACCTGAATCTAAACCTAGATCTTGTTGGACTGCTGCAATGGCCTTGTTTTCATCCTTCTCCTTAAGGAACTTTTGGGCTTAAGTTCTGGATGAAGTTTCCAACACTTAGATTCATCATGACCGATTCTCTAGCAATGAGAACAAGTAGGTCTTTCCTTTTGAGCTATCGCTGATTTCTTTCTCTTTGAATTATTCTTCCCTTTACTGTCTTTAGAATATTTGATTTCCAACTCTTTGGATGACTGCAATGAAAACTTGAATGGTTTTCCACCGGATTCAATATGTATGGCCTAAACACACACTTCATCAAAATCATCAGGATTAAACTGTTGGAAATATTGAGAGGGGGGGTGAATCAGTGTTTCTTACTATTTATTTTTTTTTTTTAATTGTTCTAGTGATTGCCAACAACCTATATAGATATGTATATGTATACATAGACCACAGAAATCAAACAGATGAATTTAATGCTTTTATTAAAACTCAAGACAGTGCAAAGAAATAAATAAATATAAGTATAAATCTGATTGTGAATAGTTTCCAAGCTCCAACTTCGACTTCAGTGAGGCTCCAACCTCCAGAGCACCAACTCTGTTTTGCAGTGGTTCTGCACTTAGGAGCACCTACCCCAATGACTTCAATCATGTTCAGTTCTGAGGCTCCAACCCAACCTTGGTATAAACAGGTATGTTGCTGCACTCTATTCAGCTGAGGTTGTCTTACTCCTGCTCTCCTTCCTCTGCTACTTCTGCTGCCTCTATAGCCTCCGCTACTTTTTCTGCCTCTTTTGCCCCTGCTACTTCTACTATCTCACCCTCGGGTTCTTCACCACCATAACCGCCCCAACAGTTCTCTGTTTCTATTTTTTATACATTCCCATGCCTTTGTCCATTCATTTCCGCTTACACCATCTCTTAGGCTTCCTCCTCAGTCGTTGTCGTTTCCTCTGACTCGCTTGATATTTCAGCTTCCCTCTGTTCAACAGCAGCAACCATCAAATCATTGAACTGCTCTGATTTTCCCAATATTATTTCAACCTTTTCTTTCTGGATGGGACGGCCTCTTGATTCATCTCTCATATCAATGGTATATGTTGAGATTTTCTTTTCTACAGCTAGACCATTGTTCTTCAATATCTCAGCAACAGTAACCATTGTGGCAATGGCCATTCCTAAAGCAGATAGCTCCACCTCTTCATGCTGTTGCATATGCCTCTTGGCGAGGTTGACATAGAAGAAGAGCGACTTCTTGGTATTGGAGACTTGAATCCTATTTTTCTTGTGAACATCATTCAGATCCATGTTTCCAACTCGCTCAATGATTTCTTCCATGGCCATCGTTCCTGTGCTTTGCTCTTCAGGAAATTTTCCCCTCTTAATACCTCTGCATTACTTCTCCGCCTCCACTGTTTTATTCCAAAGACCCACATAATCGCGCCCATATTAGCCTCTGCCGCATTCGCAATCGCAGCCGTTGATCACCCTCATCCAACGGTTCCCGCATCGCTACGGCCTTTTGCTTGCACATTAAACCTCGTGCATCTCCTCACCGTCCGATCAAACCCCGCCGCGATCAGACGGCAGTCGCACCTTTCCTCGCCGAAACCTGCATACGCGTTAACCTACGGGGGCAGCGGTTTTCATCTGCCACACGTCGTATTTTGATTGGATCGTTGGCCCTTGTACGTATACCACCGAACCCCGGTGGGCAGTGCGGGGAATACCGCTTACCGCCTACCTGTACGTCTCCCGCGCATTATCGTCCGCGCATCTTTCGCATGCGACGACCGTTGGATCTGCTGCTCTTTGATCCGATGGCTCACATTCACCTCTCCCGCCCGTCCTCCCGCTCATTAACCTACGTGCATCTTTATCGCCCACGACCGTTGGATCTGCCCGTCGTGCTGTATCTGTCATCCATCTGCGCAACTCTGATAGTGTATTTGTCAGGGATTCATAGTATTCCGCCTTCGTTTACGTTAATGCATATTTATATGGTTTCTTCTCCGATAATGGTTTATGCTTTGATGGCTCTGTGTGCTCCTCTTATTCGGCTCTATCTGCTCCTCTCGTCTCTATCTGATCCTCGAATATTTCCATATTGACATCAATGACAATCTGTGTCCAACATAAACATCAATAATGTATGTTGCAAATATGAATGTAAACTGCCAATGTATTTTAACAAAGTTTCACATGTATCCAATGAAATAGCAAGCGCCAATGCTTTCTTTCTGAACTCTTGAGTAAACTCCTTAACACTTTTCCCTTTACCTTCCCTCAGATGCTGCCAATCAATAACAACGCGCTGCATGTATCCTAAAGGATAGAATTGCTTCCTAAGAGCTTTTAAAAACTTAGACCATGAAGAGATGACTTTTCCTTTACACTTTACATCTATCTGAGTTTTACTTTCCCACTAGATTAAATTTGTTCCCCCCATTCTAAATGTAGCTAACTGAATTTTCGTTTTATCGTTAGAAATGTTCTGAATGAGACAATACACTTCTAACTCCTTAATCCAGTTATCTAACTTTTCAGGATTCATTTCGCCATCATATATAGGTAACTCAAATTTTACATCAAGTTTCAAAAAATATGTTTTCTTAGGTTTCTTTTCTATTTCAGATTCTACACTGGAATAAGAAGAAGAAGATGATGATGGAGATGATGGAGGTGAAGGTGGTTTATCAGCCTTTCCTTTACCTTTGTCCTTCTTTGATGTCTTTGAAGAAGAAGTTTCATCTCTCGCCTTCTTGTCTTCGTAAAGTTCTCCCAACATCTGCTGCATAGTCAAGAATGCTTGTTGAAATTGTTCATCACTCATCTTAGTTTCATTGTTTTCACTTGCATCAGATCCCGTCATGGTCGACTTATGAACAACTCGTTGCTTTCCAATCTATGGATCGATCTGCTCAAGGATTCCTTCTCCTCGTTGCGACTGTTACCTGGTTAACATTCAATAGAAAATTCTACAAATGCAACCTACTCCAATACCAAATTATATGATCTGAAATGATTATAAGTTAAAACTGATGTAGAATTGATTAGCCATTATTGAATTGATTGTTAACTAAAAGTGCGAAAATCGAGAAAAACTGCTTGAGAAGAAGACTTTACGGCCGCTGATTAAACATAAGAAAGATGCATAACATAAGTTAAAACAGCAAAAACATAGCGATACCAGACAGCAAAGTTGATTACGGAGTTCGACCCTGATGGACTACGTCTTCGGGTCCGCTTTCAAGATGGGCAACCGCTTTATTAGGATTGTAACCAAGGAGTTTGATTACACAGAGAATAGACCAGACTGAATGTGCACGTAGGCACTTCTGATCACTATCAAAAGGAAGCTCCCTGAACTAGCTTCCTAACTCATGTCACAGTTCCCAATTCCAACTCTGGATTCTCCTGTTACACTAAAAACAAAATTGCCTATGACCTCCAGAATCTGCATACAAAAACCAAAACCACTCCAATATTTTCCATGGACAAAACTGCATCTTATAGGCCTGCGGGTACATCAAAACCTCCTTTGGCCTAAACTTGGCATGAACATGCTACAATCTGGGTCAATTTGAGTCTCGGTCTAGTTGTTCAATGCCACATAGGATGGCTTCTAGGTCATCGAATTAATAGTTAACAAAACTTCAACAAAAAACCCATTTTGAACCATATAATAAAATTTATCCATTGGCAGCTTGCTGACCAAGCAAAGGAGGTTGACCACCCGCATGTGAGCAGGGCGGTCGAACCGTGGTTTGACATATGGTGACTATCCTGATGGTTGTGGTCGACGGTTCCAGTAACAGTATTCACATGTGACAACTATCTGACGGTTTCCTCTGCGCAATTAGGGTGTTTATAACCTCCGCTGTAATGTTAACTTCATGGTTAACATTTGACTGTTCACATGACAGGTTCCGCTATGGCTCCGATGTGGTTGATGTTATGGTTAACTGCTAACCAGGCGGTTAACAACTCCCGCTCACATGCCAACTATCCCGACGTGGTTTCCGATAACGGTTACGATTAAGAGCTTATGACTATGGTTGGCTAATCATCCTGCTCGTTCACATGCACCTGACCCTTTGCGGTTTTGATGCGGTTAGAGGTGACGGTTAGGGCCTGTGGTTGTAATTTATGCAATGTTTTACAATGTATTTACATGACCGAGAGTTGTATGTTAGGTTTTATGTTTGTGTGTAATGTTTTAACACATAGATTTGTATTGCAACAGGTTAATAGGTTTAGGTGTTAGGTATTTTATGTGTAATATTTAACACATAATTTGCAATGTGGTGAAATTCGATAGGTTTAGACTTAGGTTGTATGGTTCATTAGGTATAGGTTTTAGGTTTAGGATTATGTGTATTAGGTTTTAGGATTACATTATTTTGTTCTTAAAAACCCATGTACAACACATTGTCACAATGTGACATAAAACCCAAATACATATTGTCGACACAACTTCTTTTGCGACGACAGCACCTGATGACGAACCATATCGAACCCCTACAACGAACGACAAAACCCAAATCCTGCGAGGCGAACAACAAACACATGTTGTTGACCAAATGCAGCGTAACTAATGATAAACACATGTCAACAGCCAGGTACAAAACCATCACCATGAAAACCATTAACATCACCTGAACAACCTGAACCATCACAAAATTGTCGAAACTAAACGACACCAAAACTGAATGATGTCAACGACACTGAACACTGACAACGAACCTGTTCAATTGATCTGGCGAGATCCTCCTGGATCAAGGAAGTTGCCTATAGAAGATAACTCGCTTCCACAACAAGAGAAACATTAAGAGGATGAGACACCTCTTACACATATGTTAGAGAATCTTAAAAAGAAAAATGTTAGAAGAAATATAGCCAACACTAAGGAATATATTCATCCAAAAAGAAAACATAGTAGGGAAAGGTTAAAAAGAAGCTCCTTAACTAAATCACCTTTAAACCACCATCTACCATAAGAAGAAGTGCAAGGCTCAATAAAACAATGCATGAACAACCTTGGCAATCCCCAGAATTTGTCGATTTAGAGGAGGAATAAATGGAACCTAAAGTTCTAGCACCAATCTCTAGTCAAGTCAGGAAAACACCTGAAATAGATCTTGTCCAACAGGAAATTTATGATTATATAGAGTCTTTGGAAACAAGAGCTACAAGGAAAGTTGTTGCATCATCCTCAAACAAAGAAGAAAATGAAGGAATTCATTCTAATATTTCAGGAGAACTCCAAGTTGAAGACACCCTCAAGCAAGAAATTTATGAATTGGAAATATTGAATAGACATTTGAAGCAGGAAAATGAAGTAGTAAAGGAACGGAATGAAATCCAAAGAACCCAAAATGAAAACATCCCGCTACATCTTAGTTTATGGTATAAAATAATAAGAAATTGACAGCTAAAAACAAATTTCTTAAGAGGAATATTATGAGTCTGCAACACAAAAGGACTCATAGATTTTGAAATTTTGCATGAGAACATGTAGTGTCTTCCGTGTGGGGGAATGTTGAACCCCAAAATTGCTTCTTTTTTACAACTCATTTTCACTCCATTCCTCCCTTTTTACCATCATAACTCAAATTTGGGTATCAGTTTACAAGGTTGATAACATAACAGGGACATAATCATCTTCTATTTCATAAATATCATTTTTCTTTATTATTTAACTCAATATTTACCTAAGCTACTTAATTACAGTGATTCTGCAGCTGATGTATGTTTCTACAGCTAAGCCCCAGGTTTGATGGGTTGCGAAGCTGCAGGCGGAGAACAGGGCATATGGGAAAATGGAAATTAGTTGGTACAATGATTTGTTCGTACTTTCATAGCCTAGATCGATAAAGAAGACACCTTAGTAGCCCGGTCAAAGCGAAATTCAACCACCACAGAAGGTGAACCGGGCGAGCGAGATGCAGATTTTAGCCTCGTGATTTGCAGTGTTGATAGCAAATCATGAGCAGATCACGATATCTTATCTTTCAAAGTTAATTATAGCTAATATCAATTAAGCATCCAGCGTAATACTCTGAAACATTTAATTCGAGGAGTTTATAAATATGCCTCTCAGCATAACGAACACAAACTTGGAATTTTATGTTATAGACACATTGTTTTAATATAAACTCGGTTTCGTTCTTAATTCTCTGATGTGCGATTCTAGTGCATGGTTAATTATCTTGTGAATGCATTATAGTGATACCTGGTTCTCGTAGAAGGGCCCCCATGAGACAATAAGGCTTTCTTTTATTTGCAATTAGTATTTTATTATGTGTTTCCTGTAGGATTTTTGTTAGTTCATTTAATCGCTAAAGTTTTGAATTTTGAATATAAGTTTCAAATTGTTTTGCAGCAAGTTTATCTAATCATTTTATTGCTGAGTGAAGCGAGATCTCTTATGCACATGGACAAAGTATAAGTTAACATAGATTAGAAGCATAGCTTTACACTGCAGTGATATAAATAGGATTTTCATTTGAAGAGTTAATCCTTCTTTCCATTAAAGTAGATTTATTTATAGTGTGATTTTATTGCAAGTGTGATTTCCATTTAAGCAAGTGTAATTTTATTTATAAGGAAAAGTGATTTCATTTTAAAGCAAGCGTGTGTGAGATTTTTTTTCAAGCAAAGTGTGAATGTGATTTTATTTTTAAGTGTGAAGCAAGCGTGAGGTTTATTTCAAGAAGAGTGTGATCTTTCTTTTAAGCAAGAGAAATAGAATTGATTCTCTTTTTATGAGTGATTTATGTACTTACATAGTTGTAGAGAAACATGTGCATTTTGATATCTCAAATTAACTTAGGAATTGTGTGTGACAAAGACTCCTAAGACATACAATGCACATACATTTCATCAGTTTACTAGCCTTGGTTGACAATTCATCTAAGTAATTTAACATCAATTAAAATACCAAACAAGGATTGAAGCCACTTAGATGACATTTTGAAGCAATGATTTTTATAAAGTTTTGGAAAATATGTGTTCAAGGTTGGAGCCTTGTGAGAGACCAGGTTAGATCTTAGATTGATATTTGAGGATTAGAGTCTTCATATGAGGTTGGAGCCTTGTGAGAGATTAGTTTGGAGCCTTGATTGATATTTGAGGATTATAGTCCTCATTCAAGGTTGGAACCTTGAAGAAGTTGGAGATTTTGTTGTACAGATTGGATAAAAGAAGATTGGAGTCCACTTTCTTTATTAAAAAAATTATTTTGTTATTATTTCTATGTTCTAGTATATTATGCTCCGATCAAAGAAAAATCTTAAACTGGCCAATTAATAATTGAAAGAAATACTGATTCACCCACTCCTCCCCCCTCTCTTTTCAGTTTTTCCAACAAGATTAAGCAGGGTGTGATAATGACAAAAATTCAACATCGCGATATGATTTCAACCTTGGCACAAGTGCAATCACATAGACCAACAAAAAGAAACATATACAAATCCTTTAATTGATAGAATCAAAATACCAAGGGGAAATGAAAGGATAGTATGAAGCATTTTGGCTCAAGATGATGCCTTCAAACACGAAGATGTAGGAAACAACGCCAATAACCCTACTCTTTGACAATCAATGGGTGCTCAAACTAGCCAAGAGCCTAGCCTTCCATGTGAGCACACCAAGCATGTTAAGATACATTGCCACTTCATCAAAGATTTTGTAGAGGCTAGATCTATTATGCTACAACACTATCCCACAGAGGAGAAAAATGTGAACATTTTTACCAAGTCTTTGGAATCCTAAAAATATATATAATTTTGAGATAACCTTGTTATAGTTAGTCAATTGAGCATTAAAGGAGGGCATGAAAGTAAGTATCAAATTGTGATTGTAAATTAGATATTAGACATAGGCATTAATAAAGTGACTTTAACTTAGGCAATGTTACTGCTCAATCTAGCAGAGGTCCTAGGAGGGGTTCCAAAAGGGAAAATATTAGACCAAATGCCAACAATGGGACAAAGACTTATTTTCACCTCAGTTGATGTCCCTGTTCGGATTTCAAACATTGACGAAAAAATGGTTTTTACTGTGGGTTCTCCGGTAACCAAGTCAAAAGATGTCCCTTGCTCTTTACATACTTTCACCAATGAGGGGAGTCTCGATATATGAGAAATCACCAAAATGATTTCAAGAGCATATTCAAAGGAGAGACTCAAATGAGTGATGTTACTGCTCAAGAAGCAAGGTGTATGGCTGTCCAAGAAGGGCTCAAGGGGATACCTAGAACTAGGGATGAGAAGTATTTATTGATATGAGGTGCCCTAGACCTAAGAATCCTAGGAGAATAGGGTTCCTTAAATGATCCTTGTAAAATTGGAATGACAAGGTTGTGGGACCACAAAGAAACCGTAATGGACCCAA
Source organism: Pinus tabuliformis (assembly GCA_031772625.1). Classification (NCBI taxonomy): domain Eukaryota; kingdom Viridiplantae; phylum Streptophyta; class Pinopsida; order Pinales; family Pinaceae; genus Pinus; species Pinus tabuliformis. The sequence continues at coordinate 30,368,761 of CM062812.1, forward strand.
ACAAGGTCAAGGGTTTAGGGTGAAACTTCAAACACAAGTTCTTAACCACATAAGGGAGGATAAAAGGATCAAGGAGATTAGATTTGACTTGAATTTTCAATGCAGTGATCCCTGATGAAGCCACTAACCTTTGAAACCTAGGACTAAGAATGAAATTGAAGCTAGGGCTTAGGATAATTCCAAATCTAGCCACGAGAATTATCTCAAAAATTGTGAGGGCCTAGAGGACACCCTGGCGCAGTTGTGCTCCAACTCACTCACCAAATGGACAACTACAATAGATTTTGCGTGATTCCCTAAGAGACACTAAGGTTAGGTCTTAGAAAAAGAGAGAGAGGGAGGTGAAAAGATTTTCATTGAAGTGATCACCAAGGATTAGACCAATGTCTAGTCTATTGGGAGAATGGAGTCAATAAGATTTCAATCTTTGGAGAATCTTATGCTCAATCAAGGAGTTCACCAGCGACTTTGCATAGCCCTAAGGGCAGCAACTAGGTTAACAAGAAAATTTATACTCTTATCGCTGCAATTTGATGACTTATCAATGTAATTACATAGATAATAAACTCCTAGGAACATTCATTCACCATACTAGACATGTAACATATGCAAAACTCTCACACAATCAAATTTGCACTTCAATTAGGGCAGAAACATAGATTCCATGAGCGAAAATTCCATACATTATACATGTGTCATGAAATAGAGAAACATACCATGAAAGAGCACCTACAAGTATCGCGAATATATCCAACTATCAAAGAGAGAGAAAATCGAAGCTCCAAGACCAAGACAAGATTTCCAAATATCAAAATGCAACAACGATTTTCCAATTCGTCCTCCAATAGCTATAGCGAAATTCCAGAAGAAACAATGAACCAAATCCCAGTGATGATGAGAAAAGAATGAACCTTTCATCTATTTATATCATCCTCTATGGGTTTGATTTGCCTAATTAGGCCTAATGATGCCCCAACTAATAAAATAATGTACAAAATAACATTACTTGGCGACAATCCCACCAAGATAGCTCTAAAACATGGAAATAAGCCTTTCAAGAAGGCTAAAACGATAGATACAATAGGTTGAAGGGCCATTGAAAAGCCTAGTGGAGTCAAATATGTCCCAAAATGAGTGGAAAGGCTCCACAAGGCTAGATCACATTTATCTGTAGTAGATTTATTTCTGCTCCAAACTTTCTCTTTTAGCATTAGTGGGCAGTGTTGCACTTCACGACCTAGATTATTACATTTGGAGCATTGCAGACTATATTTTGACAAAGGATGAAATGAGTTATAGATCTTGATTTGGCCTTGTTTCCTTGAATCAACCAACGTATTTTGATAATTGGGCCCATATCTTCTTTAACTATTGTCTTGTAAGCCTTATAATGTGTAGTATACCTAGGGGGGGTTATATGGGGTACAGAGGGAGGTACCCAAGGGAATAATGTAATAATGGGATGGGCCATAGAAATAAATAAGGTGGTTAACCTGTATCATGTAAGGAACCACAAGAAGTTAGCAGTAATGTAATAATCCCATGGTATTAGAGAGATGGTATTGAGAAAACCATGGTAATGACCCATGGTATTGTATGTATGAGGCCTATACAGAGGCTAGAGACTTCCCATTGAGAGGTGTCAAGGATTATTGTATGAACAGGGATATGGCTTGTGGAGTATTCTCCTTCCTTAAGAAGTGAATGTATGGTGTTACCTTACCTTAAGGGTTTGACCAATAAAAAAACATTTATATCTATTTCATATTATTTCTGGGTTTCTTTCTATTATCATATTTTCATATCAAATCCATAACAAGTGGTATCAGAGCACTTTATTGGGCAAAGCGAAGAATTTTTTTTTTTTTTGCAGGGACTTTTTGGGGCGGCGCCTTTGCAAATCAAATATGTATATTCTGGTGAAAATTTTGCAAAATATAATTGCAAATCTAGATTCCTTGAAAAAAAATACCCAATTTGAAAAAAAATAAAAATAAAATTAGCCGAATCAAAGTCTGGATGAGGGAGATATTGCTAATTTAAAAATCAGCTGTGTTGCAGACATTTTTCGAGGTGGCGAGTTTTTAGATTATATATATACGTTTTGGGGCAAAATTTGCAGAATTTAATTGTAGATCTGGGTTTTTTGTGAAAAAATACCCAATTTGAAAAAACAAATCGGCTGAATCGGAGTCCGAATGAGGAAGATATCGCTGATTTAAAAATAAGTTGTGTTGTAGATATTTTTCGGCGCAGCGAGTTTGCAAATCAGATCTGTACGTTTTGTGGCAACATTTGCAGAATATAATTGCAGATCTGGGTTATTTGCAAAAAAATACCCAATTTCAAAAAAAAATCAATCGAATTAGAGTCCGGATGAGGGAGATCTCGTTGATTTAAAACAACTCATTTTTCATAAATTTTTGTGACAGCGGGACATCTGAAGCACGAATCTGAAATTCCAATGCCTAAATCAGAATTTGATGAAGATGTACAAATTTGATGGCTCTAAACCGGCAATATGGGTAGCACAAATGGAACAATATTTCACTTTGAATCACATCGTAGATGATGAAACTAAACTACGTGTGGCAGCCATTCACTTGGACCAAGAAAGATGGCAATGGTGGCAGTGGTATTCTAAATGCTATCCAAGGACAATTACTTGGCAGATGTTCACAAAATCCATTTGTGACCACTTTAACCGTAAATCTAATTTTTTGGTTCATCTTACTAAGCTCAGACAAACAGGGACACAACCTAGCAAAGATTTTATTTTTGTAAGAAAGAAAGAAACCAAAAAACTTAAAGGGTTATTTTCTGTTTGTATCTCCTTATTGCAGGTTCATGGATTGATTTAGGAGAAGATCATTGTGTTTTTAAATCCTAGTTGCAAGCATAATTTTATCAATGTTAATTTGGAAAAAAAATTGCAAGTTCCAACAAAACACATTGAAAACACACAGGTTGATAATGAGGATGTTCGAGTTTATAAAGATTTGAAGCTCTCTATGGATAAGTATGTGTTGCATTTTGATCTTTATACTTCAGATATGAATAACATGGATGTTGTTTTGGGATATCCTTGGATGGAATCTGTGGGTACTATCAATATTAATGTGCAAAAAAAATTCCTGAAGCTTTGGTATAAAAAAGAAGAAAATTACATTGCAGGATATTTCCATTAAGACCCAAGCAGAGATTATGGAGGCAGAAGCACAAAGCTCTAATAACACTGACACATCAGATGATGAGCCTTTAATGGTTTACAACCAAACACAAACATCGAACCAAGTACCAGAAAAACAGGGAGAATCCAAGGAGGATGAAGCAGAAAATGTTACAAGTACCGATACATCAGATGAGGACTCAGTGGTTGAAGTAATATTGGAAGATAAGAAACAACAGCAGACACCACAACATGTACCATATACCATTCAGCCTCCATTAGGTGGTGAATTAAAGAAAGATACATCGTTGGTTAACACTTCAGCTTATCACCACCCACATCACCCCGCAAGAAAACAACCAACAAGATGGCAACGAATTAGCCACAAGTAAAACAACCCCGCATGACAGATAGAGAGGGACACCGATCCACCTACTACACATCAACACAGAAGAGCCGCCAGGGTCAACTTCCATCTCAAACGAGCGAGGCACCAACTAGATCGAGAGTTCACATTTCTCTGGAATGGCTAGATGCACGTGCATAGTACCAGTGGACTACTCTTTTGAGTAAATCATATTATTTGTTTTCTTTTTATGTTTCAAGGACGAAACATGTTAAAGGGGTGGAATGTAGTATACCTAGGGGGAATAATATGGGGTATAGAGGGAGGTACCCAAGGGAATAATGTAATAATGGGATGGGCCATAGTAATAAATAAGGTGGTTAACCCGTATCATGTAAGGGACCACAAGTAATTAGCAATAATGTAATAAGCCCATGGCATTAGATAGATGGTATTGAGGGAACCATGGTAATGACCCATGGTATTGTATGTATGAGGCCTATATAGAGGCTAGAGACTCCCCATTGAGGGATGTCAAGGAAAATTGTATGAATAAGCATATGGCTTGTGGAGTGTTCTCCTTCCTTAAGGAGTGAACGTATGGTGTTTCCCTACCTTAATGGTTTTGATATCAATAAAGAAGCATTTTTATCTATACATACAATACCATCATTCCCTCAATACCATCTAATCTAATACCATGGGCTTATTACATTACTGCTAACTACTTGTAGTCCCTTACATAATACAGGTTACCCACCTTATTTATTACTATGGCTCATCCCATTATTATATTATTACCTTGGGTACCTGCCTCTATACCCCATATTATTCCCCCTAGGTATACTACATTCCACCCCTCTTAAACATGTTTTGTCCCCGAAACATAAGAAAAACACAAATAATAAGATCTACTTAAAAAAGTAGTCCACTGGTACCATGCATGTGCATTTAGCCATCCCAGAGAAAAGTGAACCCTCTATCTAGCTGGTGCCTCGCTCGCTTGAGATGGAAGTTGACCCTGGCGGCTCTTCTGTGTTGATGTGTAGTAGGTGGATTGGTGCCCCTCTCTATCTGTCATGCTAGGGTTGTCCTTGTGGCTAATTCATTCCCATCTTGCTGGTTGTTTTCTTGCGAGGTGATGTGGGTGGTGATATGTTGAAGTGTTAACCAACGGTGTATATCTTTAATTCACCACATAATGGAGGTTTATTGGTATCTAGTACATGTTGTGGTGCCTGTTGTTGTTTCTTATCTTCCAATGTTATTTCAACCACTGAGTCTTCATCTGATGTATCAATACCTGTAACATTTTCTGCTTCAGCCTCCTTGGATTCTCCCTATTTTTCTGTGTTGATGTGTAGTAGGTGGATCGGTGCCCCTATATATCTGTCATGCTGGGGTTGTCCTTGTGGCTAATTCGTTTCCATCTTGTTATTTGTTTTCTTACGAGGTGATGTGGGGGGTGATATGCTGAAGTGTTAAACAACGGTGTATCTTTCTTTAATTCACCACCTAATGGAGGCTGATTGGTATCTGGTACATGTTGTGGTGCCTGTTGTTGTTTCTTATCTTCCAATATTACTTCAACCACTGAGTCCTCATCTGATGTATCAGTACCTGTAACATTTTCTACTTCAGCCTCCTTGGATTCTCCCTATTTTTCTAGTACCTGGTTTGATGTTTGTGTTTGGTTTTTGACCATTAAAGGCTCATCATCTAATGTGTCAGTGTCATTAGAGCTTTGTGCTTCTGCCTCCATAGTCTCTGCTTGGGTCTTAATAGAAATATCCTACAATGTTATTTTCTTCTTTTTATACCAGAGTTTCATGAATTTCTTCTGCACATTAATATTGACAGTACCCACATATTCCATCCAAAGATATCCCAAAACAACATCCATGTTATCCATATCTGAAATATAAAAATCACAATGCAACACATACTTATCCATAGAAAGCTTCAAACCTTTATAAACTTGCACCTCCTCATTATTAACCTGTGTGTGTTCCATTTGTTTTGCTGGAACTTGCAATTATTTGGCCAAATTGACATTTATAAGATTTTGCTTGCAACTAAGATTTATAGACACAATGATTTTATCCTTCTGAATATATCCATGAACCTGTAATAAGGAGATACCAGTAGAAAATAACCCTTTAGGTTTCTTGGTTTCCCTCTTTCCTGTAAGAAAAAAATCTTTGCTAGGTTATGTCCCTGTCTGTCTGAGCTTAGTAGGAGGACCAAAAAAATTAGATTTACCGTCAAAGTGCTCACAAATGGATTTTGTGAACATCTACCAAGTAATTGTCCTCTGATAGCATTTAGAATGCGACTGCCACCATTGCCATCTTTTTTGGTCTAAGTAAAGGTCTTCCACACATAGTTTAGTTTCATCATCTACGATGTGATTCAAAGTGAAATATTTTTCCATTTGTGCTACCCATATTACCGGATCAGAGCCATCAAATTTTTACATCTTTATCAAATTCCGATCTAGGCACTGAAATTTCAGTTCATGCTTCCGCTGTCCCGCCGTCACAAAAATTTCTGAGAAATGAGCTAATTTTAGCGAGATCTCCTTCATCCGGACTCTAATTTGACTGATTTTTTTTTTAATTGGGTATTTTTTTGCAAATAACCCAGATCTGCAATTAGATTCGTTAAATCTGATCTGCAAACTCGCCACCCCGAAAAATATCTACAACACAGCTGATTTTTAAATCAGCAATATCTCCCTCATCCAGACTCCGATTCGACTGATTGTTTTTTCAAATTGGCTATTTTTCCCCAACAACCCAGATCTACAATTATATTATGTAGATTTTGCACCAAAACGTACAAATCTGATCCGCAAACTCGTCGCTCCGAAAAATGACTGCAATGCAGCTGATTTTTAAATCAGCAATATCTCCTTCATCTGGACTCCGATTCAGCCGATTTTTTTTTCAAATTGGGTATTTTTTTGCAAAGAACCCATATCTGCAATTATATTCTGCAAATTTTTCACCAGAATTTACAGATCTGATCTGCAAACTCACCGCCCCAAAATATTCCTGCAAAAATAAAATAAAAATAAAAAATCTCTGCTTTGCCCAAGAAAGTGCTTTGATACCACTTGTTATAGATCTAATCTAAAAATATATGACAAGATACCAATATACCCAATAACTATAAATAATCACCAAAAATAACAAGATCTATTAATCAAACCCTTAAGGTAGGACAACACCGTACAATCACTCCTTAAGGAAGGAGAACACTCCACAAGCCATATGCCTGTTCATACAATACTCCTTGACATCTCTCAATGGGGAGTCTCTAGCCTCTATATAGGCCTCATACATACATACCATGGGTCATTACCATGGTTCCCTTAATATCATCTATCTAATACCATGGGCTTATTACATTATTGCTAACTACTTGTGGTCTCTTACATGATACGAGTTAACCACCTTATTTATTACTATGGCCCATCCCATTATTACATTATTCCCTTGGGTACCTCCTTTTGTACCCCATATTATCCCCCCTAGGTATACTACATAATGCTTAGCTTGGTGACAAAAATTCTTACAATAGAAACAAATGCCAATAAAGATAGTTTGATACTTGTTTGGATAGCTTTGGCTTGATGTAACATTCTTTTCTGGAGAAGACTTCTTTTCATCCTTTGGAGTGTTGTAAAGGGATCTTTGTCCTGGATTAAACAACTTCTCTTTTTTTGGATAATTACAAAAGACGTCAGCATAGATTTTTGGAATTTCATCATTAGTATTCTCTTTTAAACTTAATGATTCACCTTTGAAGCCAAGCTCAGTTTTGTCATGTTGAGGTCTTTGAGTATTAAGGATGATGTCAAGAGTTTGAGAGCCTTGCAAACTTTTATTGAATTGATTTAATTCCCTTTTTAAAGAGGCAACTTCAGCTTCTAATTTCTCACACATTTATTCCTTTTCTTTTAGTTTGTTGTTCAAGGTTTCTTCTATCCTTTTTACTTCTTCTTTTTCGGTTTTGAGGGAAATAATCTTCCTTTTTAGTTTTTCATTTTCTTCAAAAGCATTAATCAACAATTCATCCACATTTCCTTGTTCTTCTCCTTCAGATTCATTGTCATTTGTGAATGCCATGAATAATACTTTTATATCACTGCAATCTTCGACCTTCCTTTGCCAACTTCGGATTTGCAACCTTCGCACGTGTGAGGGTAGACTAGCCCAAAAACAGTCCACAATGATGACACTACCTTTGCTAACCTTTCTTCTTCCTCCGATGATGTTTAAGCTCCTTCTAGGGTAATTTTTGCACTTGGTTATCTCAGATTGTCTTAACCGAATTGTTGTTCTCCAAATGAGGCTAAGCAGTGCTATATATAGTGGTTTGTCCATGACTATTAGGCCGACATGATCACTAGAGTAGGTCAACTTCATCTTTCTAGAATAATCCCTTTCATTATAGGCCAACTTGAGAGAGGACTAGTGACAAGGTCTTGGAGGGTGAATTACAAAAACAAATTTGACTTTTACAATGTGTAACATGCCTTCAATACATGACAATGACTCTTTAGACTTTTATGATTAGATGACAAAATCCCTAAGGGCTCACAATGGGAGCCTTAACTAAAAATAAAATCTCTTGCTCATGAAACCCATGAGTCAAGTATTACAATAATTTTATTTTTATTCTTTACATATTTTACATAAAATAATAATTACATGTCATTATGAAGACCGAACCTAGTTACACTTTTCAACACTCCCTCTTAACTAGGGAGGTATTCATAATGGTACTTATTCATTCTCAATCTGAAGAATTTCTCATAAGAAGAATCAGATTGGTAACCCATCTATATAGCATCATATCAACCAGCATTGTCACATAGCAAGGCCTTGACTAACAACTCTATCTCTCCACAAGATCTGAGCTCAATGCTGGCAAGACCAATGATTTAGAGACACCCTTATCATTGTCTCTCTCGGAACATACCCCACCCGGGTTCTCAGGGTGTGTTCTACTAGGACTATTCTTATCTTGGATTCTTAGTCGTCAAAGAATATTAGTCCTCTACGACTACTCTTATCTTGGATGCCCTAACTCATCCTCAAAGAGCATTAGATGTTAGATGTTTACCCAATCCTCCATTTTTCTTCCCAAGTGAAGACAAGAATGATGTGTCTATCTCTCCCTCTTAATTAGGGAGGACATATCTATTCCAATAAGGAATGTATTGATTCCTTCGGAAGGAATGTACGAAAGCTCCCTCTTGGCTTTAGGAATTTTAAGTCCAAGTTTCTACCAAGTAAGAAACTTGTTTCCAACCTCCCTCTTAATTAAGGCCCTATAGCAGCTCCTTAGGTCAAGATGAACAGAAAACTAGTTGCTTGAAGAGTTCATTCCTTCGATGTCATAAATTTCTTTTTTGTTATGGAGTCTTCATCTTTTGGGACTTCTTCATAGGGCACAGACCATCCATCACTTTCATCCACAAGTCAATGATTTCATCATTCTTTTCATCAGAAAGCAGTCCATTAATCTACATCTAGCCTTGCTTCATGCCATGTTGCCTTCTTCATGTTATCATTTTTGGAAGGATCTTACATCCTTCTACATGGTTCTCTTGGAAGACATTCATAGTTCTTCCCTTGGCAGCCCTGCATAAACCCATCCAAATATTTATTCAAAAATAAAGGAATGAACATTAAAAACATTACATATCGACACATCTCTCAAAGATATATATTGTCAAGGGTCTCTTTCTTTTTTAGACTTCATCAGAGTCTTCATATCTTCCATGGAGATATCCTAGTCAATTCTTCTTGGTCTTTCAGATGTTGATTGCCTTTACCACAGTTTTATATTCCACAATCTCGTCCTTCCTTCACACATTTCATTCCTAGGAGCTTCCAGTGATAGTTCCTCAATTGTATTCAACCACCTCATACTTCATATGAGGACATATTATGTTGATTTCATCTAGTGAATATGTGACCCATGCATTCCTACATCCCTTTGAGGGAGGAGATCCTTTCTTTTGATCATGCTCTTAAGATAAAGCATTGGTTTATGATATATGCAACCATATGACATGACTTCCACAATATCAAATGTAAGCATACATACCTCATTTTTCCTTTTGGTCATCCAGACTTCCTACAGCAGCTTCCCTTGAATGAAAGAGCTTCAATCACTTGATCTACTTCACTTTTATGCCATCATACCATCGTCCCATGAATTCCACAAGTTTGGAATTCTTGATAAAACACTTGCTTCCCTTCATGATCGGTAAACCTTTCAATGAAGATTCCATCAAAGGATATTGAGGATCTAGCATATCCCTATCCAGCAGGTGTCTTCTTTTGACTAATGTATGATGAGCCTTGTCCTAGATGACTTCTTCCTTATTCCCATAAGTGTCACTTGAGCTTTCAATGAGGTTTCCAAGAGATATATCCTTCATAGTTGACTGCCATAGATTTTGTTCCAAACATCCTTCATGTTACCTATGGTGATGTCACGAGCTCTTACTTCTAATGCTTCTACCATGATGTCATTTTCTAATATGATGCATCCTATCTTATTTACAATGCTTCCTATCTAGATAGCTATTATTTACACAACTAAAGAGTACTTAGTGGAGGAGATCATCTTAGTCATAGTAGAGATCTTTTACTTCCTCCTTCTTAAGCTTCTTCTTCTCAAGTTCTTCCACTTCTTCGGTAATATGGGCTTCTTCCTTATTTCTCTTGTTATTGTTTTTATTAAGTTTAGGGCAATCTCTTCTATAGTACCCATATTCTTGCCATCCATAGCACTAAACCTTTTTCGTGTTCTTCCTTTTCTTTTGAGGACCAAATTTACCAAACTTTCCTTTTCTCTTTATCATAGCAGCATATGCTTGATTTTTCTCATTTGATCCTATGTCAATTTTTGCCTTCAGCCTAGTTTCTTCAATCTTGCATAATGACCATAGATCCTAGAAAGGAGTGGCTTCTTTCTTCCCATAAATACTTAAAGTTCCCCCATTCCTTTGGTAGTGCATTTAATACTACAGTGTCATTTCTCTGCCAGAATTATTTCACCCAGATCTTGAAGTTGATCTCTTATTTCATAAATCCTCATGAAATATGAGGTTATTCCTTCTTCCTTTGAAATCTTTAATTTGTAGAGTTTTTTCTTGAGAGAGGTAACTTCTTTTGCAATACTCACTAAAAACAACTCTACCAATTTGTTATATATATCTTTTGAAGTGCTTAATTTTGATACATATGGGATGAGGGAGTCCTTGATGGATTCTATGAGAATCCTCTAGGCTCTCACTTCCCCTTTCATGTATTTCGAAAGTGCTTGAGCATCTTCTTTAGGAGGTTGGGTTATTGACCCCTTGATGTGTTCCATGACTTCATTCTCAATAAGGTTTAGATCTGTTCTTTTCTTCCATGCAAGAAAATTTGAAGCCCCAACTAATTTGTTGCTCTCCTTGCAAAAAGACATTTTGATATATTCAAATGAAGTCATAAATATACTTAATTGAGTATATGTTGCTTTCTCCACTTGCTTCCTCCTTTAACTGGATAGTGATATAGATAGTAGAAGACTACTTATCGATATATTCTTCCTACAAGAATAATCCTTGATCTCTTTGGGAGAGAGATCACTTTGATGGAGTTCTTCAAAGGTTAAAGCTTTTCTTTAATGAGAGAGAGCTTGTTTCACAAACCCTTTTGAAGATGATGACAATGTTCTTCGATCTATCCTTCTTTAGTCTTTGAAAAATCTTCTACTCCTTAGATGATGGTTGAGTGATGATCTTGGAAATGCTTCTAGGGTTTTTGGTCTTTCTTTCTGCTTCCTCCTTGATGATGATTCCAAGAATTTTGTTGAAGTAGATTTCTTCGATCTAGGGTTTTGGTATGATGTAGATATTGAACTTTCGCTTTGGTATTCTTTGACTCACTTTGATCCCTTTCTTGAAACTCAACCCTTGTGTGTCTCTTTGATTAGATGCCCTCTTCTTGACTTTGTCACCTTAGCTCTAATACCATGTTGAGAAATCTAGGGCATCAATAGATAGGTGATTTCTCTACTATGATAATTGCTTGTGAGTGTCTTTTTGCTTCTTGATTATGATCTTCTCTTTCTTATGTTATTATTGTGTTCTTTTCATCAAGACAATTACCAATTCATGAACAATAAAGAGACAAGAGACACAATATATAGGTTGTCATCCAAGGCCAAAACTTCTCACTCTTTGAGAGGAAAACCCAAACAAATTCTTCTTATAGAACCTTCAATTGACAAATACCAAGACCATGACAAAGACCCTTGACACTAGAGCCCTTCCAAGACCAAGTCACAAGCCTCATCTTCACCCTTAGATCAACATTGCTCTTCCTCTTCCTCTTCTCGACTTCCTTCAAAATTTCAACCTCTTCTTGTAGGTCTACAACCCTTTTGCTTCACAACAGAAACCCTAGATCAACCTTTTGATCCTTGAATAGTCTCCTTTTGGAGGGAGACTCCTTTCTCTTCTACTCGGCTTCCTTCAGCGAAGTCTTCACCCAATCTAGATCACTTTTATATGACTGCAATCTTCGACCTCCCTTTGCCAACTTCGGATCTGCAATCTTCGCACGTGTGAGGGTAGACTAGCCCAAAAACAGTCCCCAACAATGACACTATCTTCACTATCCTTTCTTCTTCCTTCGTTGATGTTAAGGCTCCTTCTAGAGTGATTTTCACACTTGGTTATCTCATATTTTCTTGACCAAATTGTTGTCCTCCAAATGAGGCCAAGCACTGCTATATATAGTGGTTTGTCCATGACTATTATGCCGACATGATCACTCGAGTAGGCTGACTTCATCTTTCTAGAATAATTCCTTTCGTTGTAGGTCAACTTGAGAGAGGACTCGTGAACAAGGTCTTGGAGGGTGAATTACAGAAACAAATTTGACTTTTACAATGTGTAACATGCCTTCAATACATGACAACGACTCTTTATACTTTTATGACTAGATGGAAAAATCCCTAAAGGCTCTCAATGGGAGCCTTAACTAAAAATAAAATCTCTTGCTCATGAAACCCATGAGTCAAGCATTACAATAATTTTATTTTTCTTCTTTATATCTTTACGTAAAATAATAATTACACGTTATTATGAAGACCGAACCTAGTTACACTTTTCAACAATGGTTTCCATGAGGAACAATGTTAGGGGTAAAGTTAGGGTTTTCATGCGGCTAGGGTTTCATCATCTACAATAATGACATCATTTTATTGACATCAATGACAACAGTATATGGTGTCAGGAAACAGGACCAACCAAAATCAAGATTTCCCAGGTAGTGGCACTCCTAAAGCTAGTAGCCAATAAAGGAGATCCCACAGGACTACGATACAAGGTTAACCACCAAGTTGGACAGAGGAGACAAGAGTACAAACCTAACCCATTCTTTCCACCAAACCCCCCCACTAATCCATGCCCATAAGTGTCCATCATAAGTAAGCCAAAGTACCCAACTACATAATGAAAGGCATATCTTCGGGGTTGGAACGCCCACCTTCAAACATACGATCATAATAGAGGGGTGAGGGAGCACAATCGCTAGCTCAGGTGGCGGAGATGGTGGCATATCGAGTTATCTAGTAGCTGCAAGGGGTTGTCTACCATCTGAGAACCATCTAGGAGAAAGAAAAAAATTCCCCTATGGATATCACTCACAGGTGGTGGGTAACAAGGTATTTATGTTTTTATGCTTTACATCACTTTAGAGTGTTTTTTGGTCTATCCCACATTCATATGATGGATTTACTCAACTAGCTTGTAACTCTTTATAAGAAAGCTTTTGCCTTCTCATCATGAATACAATACTAGCTTTCCTTGTGTGCTTGTGTTATCATTATAAACCAAGAAGATCCAAGTGCACAAATCTCTCCAACACAACCACCAAGGCAAGATAACCTCATTTTCTATTCTTCTTCATAAATCCACCATAAAAAAAATTATCAAAAGCCTAATCTCCAATCTCCAAGGATAAACCCTAACCCTAGAGCTCCAAGATGCTCTAAGAAACTCCAAGAAGACCAACAAACCTTAACACCTCAAGAGAGAGAGAAAATGAGTACAAGTGAAAAATTGAGAGAGATAAAGAGAGGAAGTGCACTATCTTTTCTCTTAATCACACCTCATCACAAGAGTAAATACGAGTAAATGTGGAAAGACTCTTTCCTTCCTCAATTTATAAAGATGGCCAATAATAATATGTGGGCCTAATCCCTTACAAGCAACCTACATGAGCCCTTGTAGGCCACATAAGTTAGGCATCACAAGTGTCATGCTCCAATGGTGATGTTGTTCAAAACAACAACTTTCAGGTGATGTAGCTACATAAGGCAAGTCCATGCCACTCCATTGTGAGCCTACACAAACTCCATCTTGTTAGAAAATAAGAAAGGCAGAAAGACTTTCTTATATAGATAATTACTGGTGATTATTTTATCATTATGCTCTTATTTTATCTTTTAGCTCATCAAGCAATTACCAAGACAATAACACAAGGACACCAGATGTATGCGGGCATCCATGGAAAAACCCCAATCAAGGGCAAAACCGAGTCAACAGTTCTTCCTTCAATAGTTTCTCGAGATAATCCAAGAATATAGACCCCTATAGAAATTCCCTCCACAACAAGTCGACCCTCAATCCTTCTTGCAAATGACAACCCCTAACAAGCAACTTTGACATGGCAGCATCAGCAACAACTTTGGCCTAGCAGATGTAGTAGCAGCAACTTCGACCAAACTTGGAAGACTTCGATCTCCTTTGATACACCTCAGAATTGAATGAAATTTGTCCCAAAATTTCGATCTTGAAGCCTTCTATCTTCCTCCATAGACTCGTACTTCTTTCCAACTCCTTTTCTAGCCCTTAAACAATTTTGCACTTTTCCAACTTCCAGCGTCAGAGATAGAACTATGTGAGAGAGAATGAGATGCTCCAAATGAATTCGAACTCCTTGTATTTATAGCCTTCTAGGGAGGTCGAATTACTTGTCTTGAGGCCGACTTGGTGTGGAGGAGACTAAATTCATTTTTGACTCAAAAATAATTATTTTTACATCATTTGAAAGCCCAAGAAGGGTCTCTTTAAATGTATAATGACTCTAATGACTCAAAATAAATCCTAGAAGTCCTCAATGGGGACTTTGACCTAAAACATGATGACCCAAGCATGAAACATGTGTTCTAACAAGTCATAGAAATAATAATACAAATATTTTCTTCATTCTTTTGATAAGTACATCTCAAATACATTTATGAAGACCGAACCTAGTTACATATTTCAACACTCCCTCTTAACTAGGGAGGTATTCATCAGTACAAGTACAAGGAAGATCTCAGAACACATGAACCATGAATAATTTTAGGCACCGCAATGCCATGGACTAGATTCCTGACCAAGGTAATCTATCCAAGGTCCTACAACAGTTTAGGCACCCTAATTCCATGGACTAGATTCCTGACCAAGGCAATCTATCCAAGTGGGCCTAAGATGGACTAATGCTTTCAACCTCTCTAGGTACCATTAGGCTTACTTACTAACCATCAACCCAAGGATATAGGTGCATATCCGAGGTCAGAGATGACCAACGCCACCCTCCCTACTTCGGGAACTAGACATCAACACGAAGTGTCCACTAGATGTCCTCCCAGGCAATGTCTCACACAAAGCCTCAACTTCCAATCAGTAACAAATCCTCCCCGATCAAACAAATCAACAACAAATATCTCCAATCAAACTGATCAACTCTAACATGTAAAAACATGTTATCAAACTTCTGAGAGATTTACCTGTACAAACACAACCCCAATCAGTAACAAACTTTCAAATGTTCATAAATAAATACAAACCTTCGGGGTCTTCTAGACAACTTGATGTTACTTCTCAATTTTCCATAGTAGGACTTAGAGCTTTCCTAATGAATCTTGATAGAAGATTCCTCAACCATACAACTTCCTTTCCTATTTCTCATGCAACAACATATTCCACAAATCGATCTGACTTTTCTTATCTCAATAGCCCTTCAAAATACATTCTCCAATTTCTTCTTTCAAGGTGTCCATCATGACCTTTCCCTCAACTAGGAAGATTCCTTTTACCCATGTTCCCTCTTAACTTGGAGATATTTCTTTCATTCAAGCTCCCTCTTAACTGGGAGAGTTCTCCTTCTTTCTTTGACATCTGAGAATCTTTCATGGCTTCCATCATTTTTATAAGAGTTATCGTTACAATCTTCACTCACATCATGCTTATCACATACTCTCTTTACGAACATCTTCACCATCTTGAAGATCATGTACCCACACAATTTAGATAGCAAGTATAGCCAAATCTATAGAAGCATGAATTTAACCATATAAAAATAATGGAAACATTCAACTTTATATATCATATGCCCAAACATAATTGCAAACAAGAGACATATACTCTTCAACTTCTTGCTAGGATTTTGTCATAAACCCTAGATTACTTCATCATGACTTCGAGCATTACATTAAACTTTCACCACATCTAGGGTTTCAATGTTTCTTCCAGAGGTATAACATACCCTACTATATCATATTGAAAACCCTAGAAACAATTTAGAAAAATATAGATCTACAATGTATCTAACAATTTCAAAAACCATATGTTAGACTTCTCACTAGGATTTTGTGCGAGATCCTAGATTTCATACATGAGCTCTTAACAACCAAAACCAATCACAGCCCAATTCAAAGTAACAACATGACTAGCTTCCACTGGGGCTTGTTGCAAACCTTAGATTTTCTCAACAATCAAACATCAATCATAACTAAGACTCGGATTTAAACAATCTTACACACTCTCAAATTGTCACATAATCATCATATATCAAAGATGTAGACTTCTACTAAGGTTTAATTACAAAACCCTAGATTTTACAAACATTGTCATCCTAGAGAATCAAACTTCGACTAGGGCTTAGTTCGAAACCCTAGGACTCATGACCATAAAAGAATTAGGCCAACTCATATATCTAGGATTCCATCATCATGCACAAGCATATCATAACATGTGTTAGTCAAACCCAACTACACAAATATCGATAAGAGTTGAACATATAACAAACTTGATCAAACTAAGGTTTGATTGGACAAACACATTCCAAGGCTTTCATTTTTAGAACATTATAAGGGTCTTGCTTACACACCCTACCAAACCCTAATGATCTAGGGTTTCAATACAAAATATAGCAACCCCTAAATTACCAATACCTCAAAGGTTCGGGATTTCAGACATTATCATTCAACCCTAATAAGTTAGGGTCTCCATAACCATACCAAAACCTCAAACATGACTTCATCAAAACATCAAACATTTTCTTGCAACAATAACCCTAAGCAAATTAGGGTTTTACACATAGTCATCTACATACCCTTAAGTTAGGGTTTTCCCAATGAACCTTTCTAGGGCTCCACAAGAGTAATCAAAGATGTGAGGAGGGTAGATTTATCTAATTATGAATTACCCAATCAAGAATCTTTAAGGTTCAGGAAAGCTAGACACAAAGATGTTAGTAATAGCTAATCAAGAATGAATCTGGAGAGAGCAAAATTTGTAATTCAAAACATACCTCTTGTTACTTAACAAACCTTGTACTTCCAATGCTTTGTTTTGTGAGGCCTTCTTCCTCGAGTGTTCAACAAGTTTTCCCTAAACAAGGAAAATAAGAGGAGAAATGTGATTAGTATTTAATGCAAACAAAACTTGATAAGTAAGGAAACTAACATTGAAAATGGTAATAAGATACTTATCTTTGGAGGTTGATGAGGGCTCCCTCCAAGCTTGAGGGATACCTATAACCTTATAATAATAATAAAAATTCCAAAATATGTTAAGCCTAAAATCTAGAAATCAAATTGAAATAATAAAAGCTTAGATCAAAGGATTTGAGTAGTGTAAGTCCCTTAAATCCATTTCTTTGGACTTAATCTTCTTTAGAGATCCTTCTTTAGCTACATTGGCTTGATCATTGCTTCTTTTCTTGTTCTTCGGTTTGTCGGGGTAGTGACTTTTATAGTGACCCATCTTGTGGCATTGGTAGCATTCTATCTTGGACATATCAACCTTCTTTCTTGGTCCTCTTGACTTCTTGGAGTGTCCTTTCTTGTGAGAGGCGGAGTATGCATTTGACACCTTTTCTTCTTCATTGTTGGATACTAATGAAATTATCATTTCTTCTTGGGTGCAAGCATTCCATAATTGTTCAAAGGTGGGAGCTTCTTTCTAACTATTGAGACCTGAAGCAAAAGAGATCCAAGTAGGTGGTAATCCCAATAGTGCAATGATTACTAGCTCCTTCTCTGGTACTATTTCATCTATGGCTTGAAGTTCATCTCTAATCCTTGATATCCTTACAAAGAAGGAAGCGATAGTATCATCCTTTGTCATCTTTGCAATCCTTAACTCATTCTTCAAGCTTGCTACTTGACCGATGTTCTTGATAGTGAATAATTTTTTCAATCCATCATACATTTCTTGAGCATGGTCTGCAAGGATCCCTTGACTTCTGCTCCACGTCCTTTATTGTCCTTTATGCTTTCTACCATCACAATCAGCCAAAATATCCAATTCTCTATACTTCACCTTGTCTGCATCACTGGATTCTTCGGTAGGTTTCTTCACCTTTCCTCTAACCACATCCAAGACCTTGTTCTTTTCAAGAATGAGGTCAATCCTTTTTTCCAAGATCTGTAGTTTGATTCTCCTTCTAATTTGTTTTCACTCCTTAATGTGTTAGACATTGTCCTTGAAGATAGAGAGCTTCTTCTCTTATAAGAGCTCCTTATATGATCCCTAGTTCAATCCTTTAGATTCCTTCTAGTAGATACTCAAGACTTCCTTTTTCCTCCTTCACCTTAGCTCTAATACCATGTTCTTGATACCTTCACCTTAGCTTCTTATATAGATAATTACTTGTGATTCTTTTATGTTTATGTTATTATTTTATCTTTAGTTCATCAAGCAATTACCAAGACAATAACACAAGGGCAACAAATGTAGGCGGACAGCCAAGGCAAAACCCCAATCTAGGGGAAAACTTAGTCATCAGTTCTTCCTTCAATAGTTTCTCAAGATAATCCAAGACTCGAGACCTAAACAAAGATTCCATCCACACCAAGTCAACCCTTAATTCTTCTTGCAGATGAAAACCCTTCACAAGCAACTTCGACCTACCAGCATCAGCAACAACTTTGACCTAGTAGATGTAGCAGCAGCAACTTCAACCAAACTTGGAAGACTTCAATCTCCCTTGATACACCTCGGTATTGAGTGAAATTTGTCCCAAAATTTTGATCTTGAAGCCTTCTATCTTCCTCCAGAAACTCGCACTTCTTTCCAACTCCTTTTCTAGCCCTTAAACAATTTCACACTTTTCCAGCTTCCAGCTTCAAAGATCGAACTATGTGAGAGAGAATGAGATGCTCCAAATGAATTCGAACTCCTTGTATTTATAGCCTTCTAGGGAGGTCGAATTACTTGACTTGAGGCCGACTTGATCTTCTTGAAGCCGACTTGGTGTGGACGAGACTAAATTCATTTTTGACTTAAAAATAATTCTTTTTAAATGATCTAAAGCCCAAGAAGGGTCTCTTTAAATGTAAAATAACTCTAATGGCTCGGAATAAATCCTAGAAGTTCTCAATGGGGACTTTGACCTAAAACATGATGACCCAAGCATGAAACCCATGCTTTAATAAGTCAAAGAAATAACAATAAAAATATTTTCTTCATTCTTTTGATAAGTATACCTCAAATACATTTTTGAAGACCAAACCTAGTTACATATTTCAACACATCTATCATCTAAATCAATGTACTCCACTAGACCAACTAACCCCAACAATAACACTATCAAAGCCCAAGTCATCCTTCAACCATCTCCAATCCTTCGAAAATTAATCCAAGCTACTACATGTAAACCAAGCTTGAAGTCCTTGATGATGCACATCACTTGACATCCCTTTTAGGGTGCTCTATAAAAAAATTGCTCCACCATGAGGCCTTAATGAAGGGCATCCACCAAATTGCCAAGAGATCTCCAAAGCCTAATGGAAGAACATCAATCCTACAATCAACTAAGGTCAAGCATCCAATATACAAGTTGCTTCAACCATGCAAGGGTTAAATGTAACACCATGTAGCCCAAGTCTCATGAAGAACCCCCAAACATGGTTTAAATACTTCTCAGGCAACCCAAAAATCTACCAACTCATTTATCCTTCCATCCCATTTAACCATTTTATTGCTTCATATTCTTTAAGTAATTAAATGTAAAAGGCTTCACATTCGAGTAAGCGTGCGTATCCTTAAATCCACATGACATTCCTCCATCGATCAAATGGGATTTATACATTTACCTATATATAGAGTGTTACCACTCAAACTAGCGGGGGACCTAAAAGGGGTTCCTAAGAGGGAAATTGCTAGGTTAAGGGCAATGGTGGAGGCTTAGCCCATTGTCACCACAGCTAAGTCTCCCTGCTCTTTACGGACTTTTACCGATGGGAGGAGTCCCGGTAGTGTAGCGATCGCTTATAAACTATATGTCAATGGATAGGTGGAAAGTGACCTTGGACACCCTTTCCCAAGGATGGAGTGAAGAATGGAACTTGCTTGCTCTTTAAGCAAGGGACTTGGTCCTCCAGGGGTAAGGGGGAGGATTGGAGGGTTGAGAGTGAAGGAATAGGCTTATAGACGAGGTTCTCAATCCCTATAATCCGTGGGAAACTTAGATTCCCAAATGGTCCTTGACAAATAATTTTTATTGAGAAGTAGGACCATGTTAACGGGAAAAGTGTCTATTCAGAACGACCCTATCCCACTAAGGTGTGACAGTGACCTTAGAAACAAACAGAGAAAACTACTTTTATATTCTCCTTTATGAACTATAAACAAAGAGAAATAGGACGAACCAACCTGTGTCTTGCGTTAGTCCTTTGATCCAATCTCTCTCCTCTTTGACAGCTTCCAGCTACCTGCTCCTTTACTTGCCCAGCTTCACCAAGTACCTGCAAGATCACAGAAGAAGGAAACTATACAAAGACATGGGGTCATACTCATAAAAAGCTTAGGATCAGATTTAAGCTAAACATACAAATGTAACAAACGTCAATGATACACAAGCATGTAGGAGAAACTCAAATAGTTTTATTGATATAACAAGAAGATCCAGGAGGAGTTACAACTGATGATTCCTGATCCAGCATCAACCTCCCAGCAGAGAAACCCCTCTTCACCTCCAACAAAGCATAAATCACCCAATACTCTGATATCTATCTCAAACCAACAGCAATTCTCTGCAATGTACAATATTCCAGCCTCTAGATCTCTTGGATGAGGGATCCATATATAGATGTATGCAAGGAGGATGAGTCAGCTCATGAATTGATTAGTGGCTTCTCTCTATCAGTTCTTGCTTCCACTTGGAGACTGAGAGCCTATTACTCATCCCTTGTCGAATTCAGTGAGGCAAGTGTCATTGGAGAAGATTCTGGAAGCTTTCATTGTCTCTCCACCTCGTGGAATGACTCTGCCACTTGTCATTTCCCGCTCAACGCACCCTGGTAGTGCATTTAGGTGCGTTGCAACGCACCTAGCTAGTGTATTTGGGTGCTTTGCAATGCAGCTAGCTAGTGGAGCAACTGAAATGATCCTGATTTGACTAGTTCTGAGCAGTTTCTGGTGGAGAACTACTGGGAGAAGTTGTAATTTGTTGACCTTGTTCCTTTAGTAGTTATAACAACACTTTTAAGGACTTAGGAGCCCTTGGTTTATGGACATTTCATGCTTGGAGCTGTAAGGCACAAAAATGTCTATAACAGTTGCCCCCTAAAGTATGAGGCCGTTTAACGGGTGAAATGCTTTATTAGGAGGATCCGAAGTTCTTTCAATGCTGGGAGGAGACCTGTAATAAGATACAATAAAATACATTATCTTCATACTGTTTTCATGATCTAGCTGAGGCGGGCATTCCCATGCTCAGCTTTATAAATTCATTTTCATGTACATAGGACAGAAAATCGTCTGATGGTAGACTGATGATTCTGATGGAGTCATCATCCTTTTGGTAGGATTATTATCTGTGCTGCAATGTTGTACATTTCAATGTCTTTATTTTCCTGAATGTATATCGCAACCCGGATGGATGAAACTAGATCCGGGGTCTTCAATCTCGTCTGATCTTCACTCGAAGTACAAGTCGATCCATGTGAGAAATGTTTTGAAGTCGAACATGGAAAGACATCGCTTGATTACCAGTCAATGATGTGAAATGTTAACAAGCGCGAGAGGAATCACCGATAATGATAATGACCCTCAAGGTACTGCAGTACAATTCACGTGGTGTGAATAAAGGGCTTGGCGTCGAACACCACGCAAAATATTTCGGTCGAAGGTCATTGATGTATACCTGTCGCCGAAAGTGAGAAACTTGCCATTGAGGCATGCAAGCTTCAAAGTACCGAATGGGGTGTTCCTAGATCAACTTCTTGGATAACGAGCTGATGTCGACAAGAAGCGATCCGTCAAAGGAGGGCCTTAATGAATCCCACATCAATGACACGGAACGGAGCAAATGATTTTGATGGAGGTGAAAACGATCTGATGATATATGGTTCAGGGTGGCGGTCATGAAGGAATGAAGTATAATGTATGGTAGTGGATGGGACACAGGTGACTTCTCTGGATGACTTCTCTTGAACATGTCGGCGACACTTATGTGATGGATTGGTAGCATTTACCCCAAATGTGGATGGTATGGCATGACCATGGTGATGTGACCAGTGAATGAAACAACCCAACCCGACTCAGGCACGGAGTGGAAGTGTCATGTTCAAGAGCAACTTGCTACCAACAAAGTTTCTTTGAGTTTTCTTCCCAATTTTTCCCCAGTCATTGCTGACCAGTACCTCTTTATTTTTGTCAAGCTTGAGGAGAATAACATATGCTTGTTCTATAATTTGCCCTTCGGGCAAACCCATCGCTATGTTTTAACGAGCCTAGCGATAGTGAAACTCGTTCTCACCTAAAGACAAGTTTGTCACTATTTAATCTTTTTAACGAGTCTAACGACAAAGATAACTCGGTCCTTTTCATTTTTAGAGAGTCTGAAAAGGTACGTAAAGGTAACTCTGAAATTCCTTTTTCGTCATCTAATCCCTTAAGTCCGAAAAAGTATAAAACAATACAGAAGGGATGAATTTTCGATAGTTTTAACGAGCCGAACAAAACAAGCGCTCGATCTTTTTGTGCAATAATCCCTCAGGTCCAAAAAGATTAAAATCTAGAGGAGGGATAGCACTTCCTGTCGCTTTAACGAGCTGGAAGGCAAAAACTCGGCAATCTTTTCATATTTTACGAGTCAGTTGAAAAGAGCTTAAAGAAGACTCGTCTTTTGAGGAACGAGTGATAAAATGGGTAGCAGCTGATTCCAGGTAAGGTTTGGAATTTTCCAATCACGGCAGTGTCACAAGGATGGCTAGTGAAATCACTCTTCACAGCTGTTCCTCAAAATGGGTAAACAATCAAATGGAGGTGAATGATCGGCCAATGGAAAAGTGGAGGTGACGGTGCAAACACGACCAAGGCTTTAATGGCTGAAAATGCTTCATTCACGGTGGTTATTTACCGGGGGATAGTTCATTTTTTAACGAGCTTAAACGCGGGTGGAAACATTTGCTCAGATCTTATGTTTATTTTTTAACGAGCTTGAACTATGTGCTAAAACTGCTCGATTAATCCAGTCATATGATAAGAATGTCTCATATAAAAACGGCAACTTTTAGATTTTTGCCCCACATCCTTTCTTTATGCAAGTTTGGTGACGACTAATCCTACGAGTTTAAAGGGTTAGCCTACGGGTTTAAAGGGAGGACCTAAAAATTTAAAAAATAAATAGTCGTCCTTCGCTTGCACTCCAAAAGGTTTGCATGCCCCCAGGTATAAAATATGGTTTCAAGGTTACCCCTCAATTTGCAGACAAAACATTTGTTCTATCGGGAGAGGCCTACCTCTTACAGGTTACCCAAAGATTGCTCTATTCGCGGTGCAAACAAAACACTTCTTTGGCGATGTCTACCGAGATAAACAAAGGTGAGCGACGACGACCGCCAACTCACATAACTTTGACAAGAGAATCTTATTCTAGACTAACCCCTCTTCCACCGACGGACGGGGTACAGACTAGTCATATTCTCCCGCGGAAACCTACCCTATACCCGAAGTTTTCCTGCCGAAGCAGACCAGGACGCATGCCCCCTGGGTTTCAGTCATATCCCTTCGAATTACTCGCGCTCATCGGGAGGACGGACTGGGAATTGAGACATTTCTTGCATGAAGAGACCATTTAGGGACGGTATATGACTATTTGCTATGCGTGATCCGGGAAATGAAAGCTTGTCCACGAGCTTGACCACTCTTCCTTCGTGCGGAAAACACATTACTCTAAAGAGTGAGGAGACGATGGCTCCCATGCAATAAATATAGTCTCGTCCAAGGAGTAGGTTATAATCCAAGGGTCCTTGAACGACCATGACGTTCATGCGAACTGTCTTCCCTCTCAATGTTATGGGCACATCGGGAAGGATCCCTAAAGGTCGACCGGTTCCTTTATCAAAGCCTGTCAGATTTCTCATCTCAGGCAACAACGATGGCGAACCAAGCGCTTTCCAAGCAATAGATGAAACGATACTCACAGAAGCCCCCTCATCTATGAGGGTACCAGCCATGACCATTCTATATATTTGAACGATAATTCGGAATGGTATGCTTGCTGGCAGGCGGGGTCTGCCTAGTTGATTCCAGTCGAAGGAGACAACTAGGTTGCTTGGAGGTGGGACCGAGTAGACGGTCGGGCATGGCTCTGACGAACTTCCTTCCTGCGGTAAAGGAACGGGTGGATTGCCCCCATGTTCGTCGGAGTCTGTGTTGATGAAGAGAATTTGGATGGTGTCATCCTTATTCTCTTCAGTGATTGTATCATCCGAAGATAAAACCTCTGAAGGCAAGACCGGGTCAACTTCCGCCTCGACCTTTTGACTTTCGTCTGGTATGGATTCAGTTGGTTTATCTTCAATGATAGGCGCTTCAGCCGACCACTTGAGCGGGCCAGCTGGGTTCTCAACTAGTGACGGACTCGGCAAGAGTTTTTTATATCCAGGAGGAAGTCGTAACGGTGAAACCGGACGATCATCCAAAACTCTTTTAGCCTCGTCTAAGAAGGGACAACGGTGGAGGGCATGGTCGCCTTCGCACAGTTTACAAGGAAATCTAGCTTTCCCTTTTTGTCCTAGGGCTTCACTTTCACTAGTTGACGGTGTGCTTTCAACATGATCTCCAGAGGTTGATGACACCGGATTGTGCAAACGAGGAGACCAGTCCCTTAGTATCCGGGGGATGCAAGGACAATCTCTGTGAAAGTGGTCTCCTTTGCAAATGACACATGGCGATTTAGGCCTGGTGTGTGGATTTTCGTTAGACGACACTCGTTTTCCCCCACCCGCCTTTGGCTCCTTCTTCTTTTTCTCTTTCTTCTTCTTTCCCTTCTTCTCCTTAGGAATTTGGCTTTTAGCTTTACCAGTTCCATTAAGCGAAGAGGAAGGAGGAGAGGAAGAATTAGAGGAAGTAGAAGGCTGGTAGGCAACTCTGGACTCGTCTAATTGCTGATTCGATTGTTCAGGAATAGTGGTGTTCTGAACGACATTGGTTGAGAAGAGCCATACTGGCAAGCCAATTGTCAGTCCTGGAAGCGATAATGTGGCCATATGGGGCGCACCAACATCTCCCCAAGAGGAGAAGGGACTAGGATTTCCACCAAGGGGAATTCCTTGGTTGGTAGGCTCCATTTTCTCAACCCAAAGATCAACGTAGGAAAAGGGTATGAATATTCCGTTTAAAATAAATTTTAACACGCTTTGACACAACTTGTTTTTTCAGTTTTAAAGAGTCGAGAAAAAAAAAAGATGACTCTAGTCTCCTTCGATTTTTAATGAGCCTGAAGTGACAAGTGCTCAGATGGACCTTTTCCGTTAAGGAGTCTGAAAAGGAACGAAAGGGACTGCTCTGGAGGTCTAGGTAGAGGGAGTACCAAACCAATCGCAAAACTGCAGAATATTTTTTACGGTACGGCAGTCAATCTTCCCGAATGTTGTGTTCGGTGCATTGCGATCAGTAGGGAAGCCGACACGGCTTCCTATGGATAAAAGGTCTTAAGCCTATAGGGGTCTCCCAATATATACTCGACGGTACGTGGGAGCACAAGTCTGTACTAGCACTTATCGTCTCAAAGTGGAGGAATCACCCAACCATCAGTGAGGACAACAGTTACCAGGCTTTACGACGCCAGAATACGTCTCTAGCCTAGACCTCTAAATGTTGTGCGTTAAGTTACAAAGCGTTGTTAAGTTCATTGAATTTATTTTAAGTTGATCTTTCTTATGAAGTTTGCCTTTTGGGATCACCACGAGATGTAGATGTAATTCCTAAAATGCAATCTAAAGATGATAAACAAGTTTTTATCTCTTTTCAGCAATGAAAATCCTAGCTACAAGGGAAAAGAAAGACACAATCTTTTCGCAAAGAGCAAAGAGCACACTGTAAATGCACTTTTCCTAAATCAAGCCAAACAGACTGTCAATATGCAAATGCACATGCATGTGTTTTGCTTTTCACTTTCTTAATATTGATGCCTAAAAAGAAAGTTGTTGTACAAATTTGAATTCGCTTTCAAGTGAAAAACACAAACAAGCTTCTTTTCGAAATCAAAAGGTAGAGACGATTACGACACTTTATGATTTTGAAATAAACACTCGTTTCGACACTAGAAAGTCACAAATTCAAACCAAAGGCAAAAGTAAAAGCATAATCCACTGTCAACAGCAAATAAACTTCCTCCTATGATCAAAATCGACACTTGTGACAAATCTAAATCAAAGGACGACAGTATGACTATTCTACTTTTGCAATGGAAAACTGTAAATGACGTAACAAACACACAAAAACATCTACAGTTTCTTTTATACAACTGAGGCGGAATATCAGCAAAGAAAAGGGGTTTTTAAACAGACACACACTGATCACACGCTGCAAAAATCAGAGACAAAACTGAAAAAATTGAGCAAAGAACCTCAGCTGCACAAGGCTACGCTGATCAACGCACCTGCTACACAGAGAAACTGGATTGCAACGCAGGTTGCCCTCTCGGGAACTGCGCTGAAATGCAGGAACTCTTCACAGTACCTGCGCTGGGGCAGAAACGAGAATTCTATCAGGGTTCTGGGTCACGATTTGCAGTTTAATCTATGGTTTTTGGCCGAGTAAAAGCAATCAGTGATGCACAATCAGAGGGTAGATTTAATGAAGGTTTAAGAGCTATCACAAAGGGCAATCAGGTCATTTGTGAATCAGTTGTTCAAATCATAAATAGATCCAGTGAATGGATTGAAGCAGCAGATGTCTACTTTGCATTTGTTAATGGCAAATGCAGTTCGATTCGCTACTTCTAAGTTTATGAAACAAACAACAAGAGAAACACAAACAAACCAACTAGACGATCGTCCCCAGTGGAGTCGCCATTTTGTTAACGGTAAAAGTGTCTATTCAGAACAACCATATCCCACTAAGGTGTGACAGTGACCTTAGAAACAAACAGAGAAAACTACTTTTGTATTCTCCTTTATGAACTATAAACAAAGAGAAATAGGACGAACCAACCTGTGTCTTGCGTTAGTCCTTTGATCCAATCTCTCTCCTCTTTGATAGCTTCCAGCTACCTGCTCCTTTACTTGCCCAGCTTCACCAAGTACCTGCAAGATCACAGAAGAAGGAAACTATACAAAGACATGGGTTCATACTCATAAAAAGCTTAGGATCAGATTTAAGCTAAACATACAAATGTAACAAACATCAATGATACACAAGCATGTAGGAGAAACTCAAATAGTTTTATTGATATAACAAGAAGATCCAGGAGGAGTTACAACCGATGATTCCTGATCCAGCATCAACCTCCCAGCAGAGAAGCCCCTCTTCACCTCCAACAAAGCATAAATCACCCAATACTCTGATATCTATCTCAAAACCAACAGCAATTCTCTGCAATGTACAATATTCCAGCCTCTGGATCTCTTGGATGAGGGATCCATATATAGATGTATGCAAGGAGGATGAGTCAGCTCATGAATTGATTAGTGGCTTCTCTCTGTCAGTTCTTGCTTCCACTTGGAGACTGAGAGCCTCTTACTCATCCCTGGTCGAATTCAGTGAGGCAAGTGTCATTGGAGAAGATTCTGGAAGCTTCCATTGTCTCTCCACCTCGTGGAATGACTCTGCCACTTGTCATTTCCCGCTCAACGCAACCTGGTAATGCATTTAGGTGCGTTGCAACGCACCTAGATAATGTATTTGGGTGCTTTGCAACGCAGCTAGCTAGTGGAGCAGCTGAAATGATCCTGATTTGACTAGTTCTGAGCAGTTTCTGGTGGAGAACTTCTGGGAGAAGCTGTAATTTGTTGACCTTGTTCCTTTAGGAGTTATAACAACACTTTTAAGGACTTAGGAGCCCTTGGTTTATGGACATTTCATGCTTGGAGCTGTAAGGCACCAAAATGTCTATAACAGACCACATGAGGCCAAGTGGACCCAGTGCAGGTTCGGGGTTGGAATGTAGAAACCAATGATGTTCCTATCCTGGACAACGTAAAAGGAAAGGACCAAACAAGAATATTTACTTCAAAACGTTGAATTGATCATGTCGAGGTCTAGCCTTAGGGATGCCCAAGAAAAATTTGATCCATGAGCTAGGGCTTGGGATTCCCAAAGATTTGACTGTTAGAATTGCCTCAAATTTCGAGGAGAGGGAGGGGACCCACCAGTGCAATAGCCTATACGAGATCGAAATTTTTCCTTGGGTCAATTCCCAAGAAATTGATGCCCTAGGTAACCTACTGGGCTAGACCTAGGGAAAAAGGGGAAAGGGTAAAAATAGGGTTAAAATAATCACCCTTTTGATGGATCAGTGGCTAATTCACTTGGGGATATGGAGTCAAAGATGATGATGAGTAAGAACATAGTTTCTTGATCAAGGAGGCCTAGAAAGTCAGCTTCATCCAATGTTGAGAGAAAGAAAAGAAAAATGACCTTCAAGCATTTATACTTCAAAGAAAATGATGCAATTTTATCAAGACAAATAATCTCTATGACATTGCATTCATATGACATTGGCCCATACATTAAATTAGCTAAAAAAGGCTTAATTCTACATTTCAATTATGCGGCAACTAGCCCTAATTTTAGCAGTATGCAAAAACAAGAATAACAATGTCAAAATTTACTTACAATGTTATAGAATATATCCAACCAGCATTTCATTTGCAAGAAAAGAATCCAAGACAGAAAAATAACCCAAATCCATACGTCAAAATTCATCCATCTACAAAAAAAATATCCTCCAAGGAAAAAATGTGAAGTTCTCTATGATTAGAGAGATCCCAAGTCAAGTGATGATCCAGATGAATGTATCTAACATTAATATATAGCCTCCTAAGGAGTTCGAATTAGCCTATGGGCCTACATTAGCTCCTAATGATAAAATAATGTGTAACTAAAACCCTTATTGGTGATAACCCACCAAACTAACTCACAAATATAAAAATAAGCCTCACAATGGGCCAAATAATAATATGTACATGTCGTAGGGTCCTCCAAAGGCCTAATAATGTCCTAAAGTGCCATACTGAGGAACAAATTCCTCTGAATATGATGGACAAGGGGGGCTGGGAGGCGGGGGAAGGGGGACCTGTTCTCCAAGTAGTAGACATGTGGTGCTCCTAGTGGGTCTAAGGGCACATAAATGACCCCATGGGTCTCCATATGAATCAGAGATGTCTATAGATCCTCTGCAAGGATCCGAGTGATGGAATGAATGTTACCATGACATCGTACAAGTCCTGGGATACCTTCCAAGAGTGTGGGGCTCGTATGGGGCCCTACTAGGTATAATGTACCAAGCATATCACCATCATCCCAAAAGTGGATTGCTAGTAGTTTTTGAACATCGATGAAGATCCATGGAGTGTTGTCTGCTGATGTGGAGGCCAATGGCTCTCTATGCACACCCTATATGTGCCAGTGTAGACCTCTAGGCATTAGGATCCCGTATAGGGAGACCAAACACAAATGGAAACCACCTGTAATCCTGCATAAGATCCAATGCATTCCCTAGGCTTCCAGTACAACCAATCATTAAATAATTGGGCAAAAGAGCTTACAAATCATGGATAACAAAAAGGGCACTTCATAATGGCATGCCCTTCCGTATTGGGCTTTAGCATGTGCTAGTGTCTCCAAGCTCCAAAGGGGGTTAACCATGTACCTTATTAGGCAGTTTCAGCCCTTAAAGGGGATAGTATGTCCAAGGTACATCCCTCTAATGGCGGTGGCAAGTGATAAATAAGTGGAATGGAATAGGAAATGAGAGGGGCGACCGTTGGCCACATATTAGGGCATAGGGTTAGTTGGATAAGGGGAAGCCCACACCCAGGTATGTATTGTGTAGGAGGGAGCAATCGTGGTGCATGAGGTGCCTCGATCTTAATTTTTCCACCCTCTTTCATATGCCTTTTTTCTTTTATGAATTTTCTTTCATTCATTGCTCGGGGCTAAAAGGACAAGAGCATGATGTGTAAGATATAACAATGACTACCCCCTTTTAGGTAGGGTGATTCATTTCCCTCCAGGGATTGGGACAATCATGGGTTCCTGAATGATAAAGGAGGCTCATCTAGGGCTTATGGAACCAAAGCGATGACCATGGATTGGGGTAGAGCTCATGTATTGGCTTTTGCCCACATGCCAATTATTTTTGTTCCGACCATCTTTTGCATTTTGTGGTACAATTTCCTGTTAAATGTGGTAAATTATGCTTTTTTGCTTTTCTTTTAGCTGCTTCAACCTTCGGGTCATCATTCCAGGCCTGACCCAAGATGGGGGCAAGGGGTTAGGGATGTTGGCCCTATGTGGACCTAGAATGGAAATGTGTACCCAGGTGGGAGAAATGATGAATGTGGTATAGTGAGTGGAAAGGGAGTAATATATGTGAATAAAGGAGCGAGACCACGCACCCAAAGTTGGGGTTTCCCAAGTAGTACCACCCTAGAATCAAATGGTCAATAAAGGAGATCCCACGAAACTAAGATCCCAAGGGTAACATCCAAAAGAGACCAAGGGGACAAGAGCACAAACTAAGCCCACCCTTTCTACCAAATCCCCCCATCAATCCATACCCAAAAGTATCCATGATAAGTAAACCCAATACTCAATTACCAAATGACAAGACATGCCTTTAGATTCAGGAGGCCCACCTTCAAACATACAATCAATACAAGTTGGTGAGGGACCACATGGTTAGCTCAAGTGGCAGAGAAATGTTACAACAAGCTAGTAGGAGGTTGCAACGGGTTGTTCGCTATCATCTGAGGTTCATCATGGAGACCAAATTCTCTTGGGATACCACCCTAGAATCAAATGGTCAATAAAGGAGATCCCACAAGAATAAGATCCAAGGGTAACATACAAAAGAGATCAAGGGGACAAGAGCACAAACTAAGCCCACCCTTCCCGCCAAATCCCCCCATCAATCCATACCCAAAAGTGTCCATGATAAGTAAGCCCAATACTCAATTACAGAATGACAAGACATGCCTTTGAATTCGGGAGGCCCACCTTGTTATAGACATTTTTGTGCCTCGCGACATGGAGCATGAAATGTCAATAATTACAGGGATCCTCAGTCCCTAAACATGTTGTTCTTACCCCTAAAAGAACAAGGTCATCAAACAACAGCACTTCCAATCAGTTCTCCACCTGAAAACACTTCAAAACAGGCTTATTTTGGATCATGTCAGCTGCTCCACTGAGCTTCTGCGCTGGAATGCAACTGTCCCTCCTTGTACCTGCGCTGGAAGTCAAAATTAATGAAGGCTACCTGCGCTGGGCGAGATTGGCCAAGTGGCACAGTCATCCTGCAAGGTGTCAACTGCCCAGGAAGCTTCCAAACTGACACTTGGTTCATGAGATTCGCCCTGTGATGAGTAAGAGGTACTTGATCACCATGTGTAAGCAAGGATCTCCAAGTGGACTCAAGAACTGAAGATTAACTGAAGAGGGAGAGGACACAAGGCAGCTTCATGTCAGTCTCAAGCTGACTCATCCTCTCTTCTTCTATCCTATATATAGAGCTCTTCTATGAGGTCTAAGGAGGCTGAAATTTTGTGTAAAGCAAGGAGGTGTTGTTGGTTTACAGTTAGAGCTATTGGGTGATTGTTTTACTAGAGGTGAAGAGGAGAGTTCTTGCTGCTGGGGAGGTGCTGCTGGATTGGAGCCATCATTGGTTGTAACCTTCTCAGAACCCTGTTACTTCTATCAATAAAGTTTTGCATGTTCTCCTATATACTTGTATTGCATTGATGTATTGTATTTACATGTATATTTGATTCACTCTAATCCATGCATCAGTTATGAGTACTTGTATCTTGTAGTTTCCTCTCTTGTTTGTGCAGGATCTGTGTGTAGCTAGACCGACAGAGAGAGCAAGGAGCTGGGAACAAGAGACAAAGAGAGAGGACAAGGATCGACTAAGCGAAAGACACCAGGTTGGCTAATCTTTTCTCCCTTCTCTCTGTACTTTCATAAAGGAAAACATCAAAGCTTTACTTTCAGTTGTTGCTAAAGACTGTCACCTTTAGAGTAGGGATAGGGTCATCCGCATCGGATACTTTTCCCCACAACAAACTGGCGACTCCACTGGGGACCCTAGTATCTTGTTGGTGTTTGTAGTATTTTGCTATTCATTTCTTGAAGAAAAGAGTACCAAATCGAAAAGTTTTTGACTATATCAAAAGCGAAGTAGAGGGACTGCTACTCTTGCTCATTTGCTGAGCAAATTCAAGATTTGAAGAGCTTATCTACAAAAGACTCTTTACTCTTTGTGATAGATCTTCATCCTCTTGATCATCCCTTAGCCTGTACTTGACCTATAGCTTTTTATTTCAGCAAAAACAGTGCATTTTTGAGCTTTTTATGACCCGGAATTCTTTGTAGACGAAACTCTCGTGAGTCAGTGCAGGCTGTCCACAGGCAGTCTACATTACAGCGCAGGTGCTCCCTTCGGGAACTGCGCTGAGAGTCAAACTGGCAGACTAGAACCTGCGCTGGTCCAGTTAGCCATTGTCTTGCTCAGCTTTCCCTTTGTGTCTTGGCCTTGTTTTCACTGATTTTTTTGCTGATTGCTTGTTGGTCATTGTACTTGCTGTAAACCACTTCTCCTTGACATTATTCCGCCTCAGTTGTGTGATGAAACTGTGAATGTTCTTTCCGTATTTCTTGTTTCAGTTACAGTTTCCCATTGTGAAAGGCGAACCAGTATAGCTGTGACCTCTTAGATCCTGAACTGTAAAAGTGTCTTTGTGATCTTAAAGAGCTAGTTTGATTACTGTTCATGGCTGTTTGAGTTTGTTTGTTTTTCACTTTATGGTTTGAATTCATACATTTTTAGTGTTGAAACAAGTACCTGTAAAGCGTCTTTTCATTTTAGACAATACTTGTTTGTTTACGCTTCAAATTGAATTCGAAAATTATACAACAATTTCCTTTTGTCTACATCAACATTAAGGGAAAAGAAAAGAAATACATGCATCTTGCATTTGCATTTTGATAAGTTTGTGTGTCTGATCTAGGAGAAAGTGCATTAGTTTGTGCTTTGTGCTCTGTGTGGAAAGATATTGTTTTTCTCTCCCCTCAGTAGTTAGGATTTTCAAAGCTAAAAAGATTGTGAAAGCTTGCTTATCATTTTAGCTGCATTTAGGAATTTGTACCAATACATCTCGTGGTGATCCTGAAAGACAAACTGATAAACAAGATCAACTTAAAATATATTGAATGAATCTAAAAACGCATTGTAACATAACGCTCACAATAGAGGTCTAGGTAGAGACGTGTTCCGGCGTCGTTAAACGTAGTGACTGTCGATCTCTACGAAGGTGGGTGATTCCTCCTGAGGGACGATAGCACTAATACGGACTTGAGCTCCCGCATACCGTCGCGTATATTGGGAGACCCCTATATGCAATTATCTTTTATCCTTAGGAAGCCGTGTCGACCGCCCTACTGATCGCGATGCAGTGAACACAGCATTCACGAAGATCGACCACCCGTACCGTAAAACGTATTCTGTGGTTTCGCGAAAGGTTTGGCACACCCTCTGCCTAGATCTCCAGAGCAGTTTCTTTTGGCCCTTTTCAAACTCTATAACTGAAAAGGTCCAACCGAGCATTTGTCACTTCGGGCTCGTTAATACATCGAAGGCGACTAGAGTCATCTTTATCTTTTTCTCGACTCTTAAAACATGAAAAAGCAAAGTTGTGTCTAAAAGCGTCTAATAAAATTCATTCAATACGGAAACATAATTCCCCTTTTTGTATTTTAGTTGATCAAGTAATCCGCAACCGTGGAGGAAAGTCAATTAAAACTCCGTCGTTCGGGGAGACTCGCGAGTCAACCACCTTTGTCTCCGGAACCGAGAGTAGTACGGGCGAAGCGATCTCGCTGGACCAGGTCAAAATCTCCTTTTAAAGTTAGAACGGAAGTTCCAACAACATCTGAGATTCTGGTCACTCCCAATATTTCTGGAATCCCTGCCTCTATTGAAGAAGTTCAACAGCAACAGAAGGACAGTTGTACTGATCCTAGTCTGAAGACAAGTACTTGCATAACTGAACCAGTTACATCTGAAACCGGTCCACAGAGTCTTGTTGTTCAAACAACTGTCGTTGTCGAAGCAACCCCTTCTTCGGCACCAGAAATCTTTTACGGACCTGACGGTCTTCCTCTTCCTCCTGGTCTGATTGCAATAGAGGAAATCGTAGAGGACCAGCAAGCAAATACTCCAATTCATTTTGGAGTAGGTACCACTCTTTTTCCTTCTGCGTCAGAAGTTTGTCTATCACCATCAGAAGTTCCTGAAGAATCGTTAGGAAGTTTATTGGATAGACTTAAAATGTCTGAACAACCGTCGACATCTAGAACTGTGCCAAACGACACAGCGACAGCAGAAGCTCCTGCTGCCAATCCAACGATGTTTGTCGGCATACCAGCCGTCCCGACTAGCTCTCATCAACTAGAAGGAGTCCACCCAGGGACTATTATGACAACTTGGTCTGTTCCAGTTTGTTCTTCCGGTATAATACCCGGTAATTCTTATGTTGAAACTAGACAAATTGATCCCTTTGGGAATCAGTTTGGACCATCCAGTCCTCAAAGGCCATCTATACCCTTGAGCTCCGGATTGTTACCGTATGGGGGGCAATATGCCCTTTCACTTCCCCTTTCGGGGGGATACCCATACGGCAGTTTTCAACCACATTCAGGTTTGACTGAAGTAACGACGAGTGGTTGGGTACCTATGTTACCCCAACAACCAAGAGTTGTATATTCCATGCAACAATGTGTACCTATGTCCAGTATCCCGACGACGCCAGCAATTGTAACAGTGTCGCAAGTTCAATCGATGCCTGTTGTATGTCAACCCCAAGTTGTAATGCAACGGCCTATTGACCCTGCAACACAACCACAATCGCCAACTGTCGGGACAACACAGATACAAACGGGAACTATAACCCCGCATCTTGGTCCGTCGGTTAGTGTCGCACAACAAAACATGGCTTCACAACCATGGATGGTGCAATACCAACAACCTCAGTTTCAACAGGTGTACCAAGGATCTGAGCAACAGATCTTTGCGAATAGTGGGCAACCCTATATTCAGAACGGGTTAAATCAACCACTTTACAGTGGCCAAGCCCACCAACCATATCAGTCATATCAACATCAGTTGCATTATGCTGGTGTGCAAAGACCTACTGCTCAGGCGATTCCATCGTATCCTGGGTACGCCTCGCCAAACCTGAATCAGCAGTTGCCATTCATGGCGACACTAGAATTACCAGATTTACATCGATTGACGAACGATCCAATCGCCTATGCCCATTGGTGGCCAGCGATTCCTCACAAACTTCCTTCGGACATTCCTAAATTCAATGGAAATCCGGGCGAAGACCCGTCGAATCATGTGATGACATTCCATCTGTGGTGTTCGTCGAATACCTTGAATGATGATTCGATAAGGCTTCGTCTTTTCCAGAGGACATTGACTGGTCCGGCGGCCAAATGGTATATTGAATTACCTAGAGCCTCTTTCGACAATTTTAGTTCCCTAGCCACGACTTTCTTAACACACTTTCAGTTACCTATAAGGTACGAAACTGGAACAGAGATCTTGACCAATTTCAAGCAGACAACGGCCACACATATATCTGATCATATACATGAGTGGCGTCGTCGTCGCAGAATGGTAAAAACCTATGTTCCAGATCAGCTATTAGCTGAGTGGTTTATAAAGTCGCTTCTGCCGGCAATTACAGAAGATGTGGCCAAGGGAGGCGTCGTAACAGAGGAGCAAGTTATTGCTCGTGCTCAATATTTGGACTTAGTGTATACTCAGTCGGGCACGCTCTATGATAAAATACCTGATGCCCCCAGACCAGAATTTTCAATCCCTCCTCCTCCCGGATCGAATAGTGACTCTCATGCCGGTGATGGCGTGATTGGAACTGCAAACGCTAAGTCGACAAGGGATTCGAATAAGAAAGCCCGTAAGACTTCGAATCAAAAAGCAAATCAAGAGATTCTTGCTTCGGAAGTAAATGCTGTATCTACGGATAAAGACAAAAACTCCAATCAACCAGGAAGCAAGAAGAAACAAAACAAAGGGAAGAAGAAGAAACAAGGTGGATCATCCCCTCAAAATACTTCTTCAAACCCTCCTGGGCAAGGGAAACAATTTCCTCCATGTCAAATATGCGATGAAAATCATTCAACAAAGAACTGTCCGTTCAAAGCTGAGTTAAAGAGGTTCCTGAAGAGTTCCCAAACTTCAGCTGTGTTGACTGATCCATTTCCCGCCCCAGGTCAAAATATGGTTGATAGTGGAAATGCTTCCCCGTCTCAAGTGCTTATGTTGTCAGTTTCTAAGCAAAATGATGCTTTGATCTCGACTAGGAATAAAGATTACGGGAATCCGCCGGTGTCGAACGACAAAGGGAAAGATCAACCCAGTAGTTCGACAACAACTTCGGCAGAAGTTGTACCCCCCCTCGCGCATGAATTAACAATAAAGCCGCCTAAGGGAGTAGTCCACAAGTCGACATTCAACCCTCGCGCCAGAGCGGCGCAACACTATAATATAGTGGAGGATTTGGCCCAATCGCCATCTGCTATGTCGACTCTTGAGGTACTACAAAATTGCCCATCCCAAAGACAGGCATTGTTATCAGCAATTGGTGGAGTGGATCCTAAAGATTCCAATCTTGTATCCTTTGATCACAAAGGATATGATCCTCAGTTACCAGCGCAATTAGCTTTCCTTATTCAAGTGAAAGTGTTAGGATATTCCGACACATAGGATATAGTTAAGTTCAACTTGGTCTAGCATAGAGTTAGGTTAGAGTTAGGTAAAGTGTGTTTCTTTACCGTTGTACATTTTGTAACTTACAATCCGACGGTCACGATATGTAGTGATCCGACGGTTCACTCTCACCTCGGTATTACCGACACTTGATCCGTGGCTTGACACCCGATTGGTCCATGAGTTCTATTTAAAGCGCATGGAGGGTCATTGTTCGGGTAATCCGTGCATGAGAGAAGCTTATGTAAATTTTCATTCTTTGATTAATAAATTGTCTGTACCCACGTTGGGACAGGCCGTGGACTGTTTCCCTCCTTGCACTCTGAGGGTTTTAACCACGTCAAAAATACTGGTGTATTGATTTGAGATCTGGTTGTGAGCGGTGTCCTTTTGGTATTCTTTCTGAGGAACTTACCCTGTAAATTCCTACATGGTATCAGAGCTATTTGAGGGCCGCGTCCGTTGGTGATCCAAATCTGAAGCCGGTAGAACTGCATGCGGCTGTCGTTTCCTAGATCTGTTGTTTCTGACTGCTTTCGGGCCGAGAGGACTGCTCTGTTGCGTTCGGAGCATCTGTTTCAGTGAGGAACCCCTTTCGTTTCACGCGAAAAGGTTTCCGGTAGCCCTAGCTGCGTCATTTTTCAGATCGGGAGGTATACAGTGTTTTTTTTTGCAGTTTACTGTCATTTTCTCTCTGCTTATTTCGGTTTCGGTTTATTTAGCCTTTTTTTTCCCGGATCTATACCTTTCATTTCTGCGTATGCTCTTTGCCCTGCGACTCTGTGCGATCTGGGCAAATCAGAAACAGAAAGAAAGGATTTTTCTCATGCGTATGCTCTTTTCCCTGCACCTTAGTGTGATCTCGGAAAATCAGAAACATTGAGAAAAATATTTAGTTTTTCGGCTAAAAGCTAACTTTGAGATTTTTTTTTAAAAATTCTAGTTTTTTGGCTAAAGCTAACTTCGAGCCGTAAGGTTCGTTTTTCTTTGCATATTCGTGTTGGGGTTTTGTGTTTTGTAGGGAAAAGAGCCTTCCCAAGGCAAGCACGCAAATCGAGCCCCCCCCCCCCCCCCCCCTCTCTCTCTCTCTCTCTCTCAAATATTTTGTATAGATCAATTGGTTCAAAGACTTTTTAAGAGAGTAGAGGTCTTGGGTTCAAGTCTCCATTTTGTGGGGGCGGATTTTTTCATTCGCGCACTTTGCCGGCAACGTCAACAATTTTTTTTCAAAAAGCCATAACTTCTTCATCCGGAAGCCTTTTTCAGAGCCGTTTTTTTTAAAACCGCCTATTTTTTCGAGATCTATCCATTGGACCACTTACTTTCAGCATCTTCAGCTTCAGTTTTTTTTCAAAAATGGAAAGTCCATGCCAAGTCATTCTTGACAGCACTAACTACTTCCAATGGGTAGCCTACATGGGAGATTTACTTAGAAGTAAAGGTCTCTTCAGAATAGCCACAGACCAAGAGAAGAAACCCAAAGATGAAGACAAGGCCGAAAAATGGGAAAATAGACAAGATCAAGCACGTGGTTTGATAGGAATGTCTGTTTCTCCTGATCTTAGATTCCACATTGCAGAAATTGAAACTCCTCATGAAGCATTAGAAAAACTTGCTAAAGTTTTTGGGATTAAAAATGAAATTAGAGCCCATCAACTTGAAAATGAGTTGCTTACTTTGGATCCTAATAATTTTTCTTGCATTGAAGATTTCTTGTCCAAATTCAAGACCCTTAGATATCTCTTGGAAGGTGTTAAAGTTAAGAAAGAAGATGGTAACCTTATTTATTCCATCCTTACTAAGTTGGGACCAGCCTACTCTGTATTTGTTTCCACTTTCCATTCTACAAGGGAAGCTTTCATTTGTCAAGGCAAAGACTACAACCCCCTTCCTTTGACTCCTTTTGTGATTCCTTAATAAGAGAACAAGAAAAACTCTTACACCTTGGTCTTCTTAATCTTGGAAACTCTTCCACGAAAGCGTTAGCCGCCCAGCAGCAACCAAATTCAAAGAATCCTAAAAGTCTTATCCTCAAAGGAATGGTCCTAAACCAACTCAGCCTCAAGATGAAAGATCATTTCAGCAAAATGACAAGACCAATAAAAACAAATGGAAGAAGACTGATAGACATTGTAACTTTTGTAATCGAGATGGCCACTTAGAATCTAAATGCTTTAAGAAGATGGAAGCCTTGGAAGCCGCAATGAAGAAACATAACATCCATCTGGAGCCTACTTCAACTTCAACTTCCGGAACGGCACTTTCTGCATGTCATCGTCAATCATCTCAGTCTGGTTATGCATTAAATGTATCTTCTTCTTCTTCTCATTCTCATGAGTGGCTCATTGATTCTGGAGCCTCTTGTCACATGGCCAAAAACCAAGCCATGTTTTCTTCTTTAAATGATTGTAACACCAAAAATATATATGTTGGTGATGATAGATCTCTTAATGTTGTAGGGACTGGAACTGTTCATCTAGACAATGGTCAGTTCAATGATGTATTATGTGTTCCAAACTTATCCTGCAACCTTCTATCTGTCTATCAGATAACTCATTCAGGTGAAGGTAAAATTGTTGAATTTTCACCTCATGATGTTGTAATCAAGGATCTAAAAGATCCTAAACAGATTCTAGCTACTGGTCTTGCTGATGATTCCAAAAGGTTGTATAAGTTTCACAACTTTGGGTCATCCCATCTTCCCTCAGTATTTGTTGCTCATAATGATGAAGTGAGCAAACTTTGGCATGAGCGGTTTGGTCACTTAAACTATCGCTCCCTTCAGCATCTATGTAAAGAAAATATGGTGACAGGTCTTCCTATGGTATCTTGCAAAGATGGTGTTTGTTCCGGATGTGTACTCGGAAAACATCATCGGGACAGTTTTGACAAACGTGCCTCTTGGCACGCCTCAGCCCCTTTACAGCTTGTGCACAGTGATTTATGTGGTCCTCTTCCTGTTGCTTCATTCTCTGGCTGCAAGTACTTCTTAACTTTCATTGATGATTTCTCTAGACGCACTTGGGTATACTTCTTAAAACTCAAGAGCGAAGTATTTAACACTTTTTTGGCCTTCAAAGCATTTGTTGAAAAACAATCTGGACATCAAATTCTTAAGCTAAGAACTGATAATGGTGGAGAATATGTTAAAAACACATTCATCAACTTTTGCACCGAAAATGGAATTCAAATGCAACATACTGTTCCATACACTCCACAACAAAATGGTGTAGCTGAAAGGAAAAATCGCACCTTAAAGGAAATGGCTAATTGTATGCTGCAATCTAAAGGACTCAGTCTTAGTTTTTGGGCCGAAGCAATTAATTGTGCAAATTATATAATCAATCGCACTCCTACTAAGGTTCTAGAGAATATCACTCCAGAAGAAGCTTGGAGTTCCATTAAACCAGATGTAAGTCACTTTCGTGTGTTTGGAAGTGAAGCATGGGCCCATATTCCAGATGAAAAGCATAAAGCTTTAGAACCTAAGAGTGAGAAATGTACTTTTGTTGGATATTCTGAAGATGTAAAAGGTTATAGACTTATTCCATTTAAGTCCAAAAATGTTATCATTAGAAGAGATGTAAAATTTGATGAAAATAAATCGGCCTGCGAGCCTAGTCCGGCGGATGTGCCACCTCTTCCTATCTCTTCTATCTTTGAAAACATTTCTTCTTCTGATGATGAAAGCGAGGATGATAATCCTCCCCCACCTTCTCAGGATCCTCAACTTCCAAGATGGGTCCGTGCTACTCGGGATGCAGCAGGTGATCTTGCCGGTGATCCTACAGATCAGCGACGTACACGTTCTCAGTTTGAAAGAGC
This sequence comes from Pinus tabuliformis, assembly GCA_031772625.1. Lineage (NCBI taxonomy): Eukaryota > Viridiplantae > Streptophyta > Pinopsida > Pinales > Pinaceae > Pinus > Pinus tabuliformis. Next base: position 30,409,703 of record CM062812.1, read on the forward strand.
CTCTTCTTTACTGGCTCAAGCTCCAGTAAATCATGATCCTGACACTTTTGCAGAAGCTTCAGGCCATCCACATTGGGAAGCAGCTATGAATGAAGAATATCATTCATTGATGACAAATGATACATGGGATCTTGTTCCTCTACCAAAGGGACGCAAACTTGTTAGATGCAAATGGGTTTACAGAACCAAGTATGGACCAGATGGGAAAGTTGATAAACATAAAGCTCGTCTAGTTGCTAAGGGCTTTTCACAGGTTGAAGGCATTGACTACACTGAAACCTTCTCTCCAGTTGCCAAAATGAACTCTATCCGCCTTGTTCTTTCCCTTGCTGCCTCTTTAAAATGGGAAGTCCATCAAATGGATGTTAAATCTGCCTTCTTGCATGGGGACTTGCAGGAAGAAATCTATATGGAACAACCCATTGGCTTCATACAAACAGACTCCAGCCTCGTTTGTCGACTTAAGAAATCCCTTTATGGCCTCAAGCAAGCTCCTCGGGCTTGGTATGCCAAAATGGATAGCTTTCTTTTAGAATCTGGCTTTTCTAGGTGTCATTCTGACAATACTGTCTACACCAAGAAAGTGGGCAACTCTCTTATCATCCTTGTTCTTTATGTTGATGATCTTATTCTTACTGGTAGTGATCCCAACCTTATAAACCATGTGAAGTCCAGCCTTAAAAAGAAATTTGAAATGACAGACTTAGGACACTTACACTATTTTCTCGGTCTTCAAGTCTTGCAATCCCAAGAGGGTATTTTCCTTTCCCAGTCCAAGTATGCTTGTGATATTCTTCGTCATTTTCACATGGAAGACTGTAAGCCAGCCCCTTCTCCCTTTCAGTCTGGAGTCAAACTTTCAGTCTCTTGTACTTCTCCTGAAGTTGATGCTACCTTATACCGTCAACTTGTCGGAAAACTCTTGTATTTAACCCATACTCGTCCTGATCTTTCCTTTGCTGTTGGCCTTGTTGCTCGTTTTATGCAAAACCCCCGTGAAAGTCATTGGAAAGCAGCTAAAAGAATACTTCGTTATGTTCGAGGTACAGTACAGTTTGGGATTCATTACAGTGCCAAAGCAGCTCCTCTGTTAGTTGGTTTCACTGATTCTGATTGGGCTGGTGACCTTGATGATCGGAAGTCTACTGCCGGTTATGTCTTCACTCTTGGTTCAGGACCTATTACATGGGCTTGTAAAAACAGGCTGCCATTTCTCTTTCGTCAGCAGAAGCAGAGTATCGTGGTGCCGTGGAAGCTAGTAAGGAAGCCTTGTGGCTTCGTCAGATCCTATCAGAGTTTGGCTTTGAGCAGCAGCATCCAACCACACTTTGGTGTGATAATCAAAGTGCCATTCAGCTATGCAAAGATCCAGTCCAGCATCAGCGCAGCAAACACATTGAACTACACATGCACTTCATCAGAAAGCTCATTCATGACCATGTTCTTGAAGTGCAATATTGTCCAACAGATGATCAGGTTGCAGACATCTTCACAAAGGCTCTCACAGAGGCGAAGTTCACTAAACTTCGATATATGCTTGGAGTTCAGGAAGTTGTCACTAAGGGGGGATAGGCTCTAGTGCCTCCTTCCTTCTCCTATTGTGTCATATTTGTAAATCCTTCAATCCTATCCCAAGTTGTTCTTAAGGGGGGATGTTAGGATATTCCGACACATAGGATATAGTTAAGTTCAACTTGGTCTAGCATAGAGTTAGGTTAGAGTTAGGTAAAGTGTGTTTCTTTACCGTTGTACATTTTGTAACTTACAATCCGACGGTCACGATATGTAGTGATCCGACGGTTCACTCTCACCTCGGTATTACCGACACTTGATCCGTGGCTTGACACCCGATTGGTCCATGAGTTCTATTTAAAGCGCATGGAGGGTCATTGTTCGGGTAATCCGTGCATGAGAGAAGCTTATGTAAATTTTCATTCTTTGATTAATAAATTGTCTGTACCCACGTTGGGACAGGCCGTGGACTGTTTCCCTCCTTGCACTCTGAGGGTTTTAACCACGTCAAAAATACTGGTGTATTGATTTGAGATCTGGTTGTGAGCGGTGTCCTTTTGGTATTCTTTCTGAGGAACTTACCCTGTAAATTCCTACAGAAAGCACTCAACAAAACTGTTCATAGAACAATTATTGATGAGGGAGCATCGACATGTATCATGTCGATGAGTTGCTGGAAAACTCTTGGATCTCCAACCTTGTCGCGATCTTCGACGACATTGAAAGCATTTGACGGTAGGTCGTACACTCCGTACGGTATCCTAAATAACTTTAAGGTTGAACTAGGAGGAAAAACAGTGGAAATTGATGTTGAAGTCATTGATGGCAATCTTGACTATAACATCCTACTGGGAAGACCATGGATATATGCCATGGCAGCTGTAGTGTCGACATATTTTAGGAAGATCGCATTCCCGTTTGAAGGGGGGATTACGATCGTCGACCAACAGAATTTCCTCCTTAATAGTTCACAAGTTACTGGAAGCATTCCCCTGATCCATGGGAGCGACCATTCGATAAAAGATATCGGAGTAGGCTTGCTAAAAGATCCCACAATGATGGGAACTTTCGCGTTGCCACCTCCTTTCCATATAGTGGATATCCCGTTTGTAGCAACATGCAACATGGTATCTTCATCGAAGGTCGCAGAAGACAAAGTCGTCATGGATCATCAAGTGGTATTGCCACCGAGCCCTATTGAAATATTGTAGCAATCAATGTTTCAGGCATGGGAGGCGAGCCCAAATGAACGCTCGTCAAGCGTTTGGGTAGATAGGTCCGAAGAATATGGTACCCCATTAGATCCATGGTCAAAAGTTCATGGGACTGACGAAAGAATCTTACAATCAATGATGATTGAGGGGGCACCATGGAATGATCACCACCATCGTTCCCTTCTTCCGGAATGTGAAGAAGAAACTCATCACGACCTATACCACCCTTCAGTATTTGAATTCCTAACAAATACTGTAAATACGGTGGATTCAGAGCGAAATCTATCCAATATTGAAGAGACCGTAGCCGTAAACATCTCGACAAAATCTGATGTTGTAGAGAACATTCATGTCGGCAAAAGTTGTTCCCCTTCAGAACTGGAAATATATGGTGCTCTCTTTCACGAATTTAGAGATGTCTTTGCATGGTCATATGATGAAATGCCAGGCATTGACTCGAGCATAGTTGAACATGAGATTAAAATGTATCCTGATGTCAAACCAGTAAGACAACGGCTTCGGCAGGTACATCCGAAGAAAGCCGCTGCCATTAAGGCGGAAGTTGAAAAACTTCTCCATGCTGGATTCATCTACCCGGTTCCTCTAACCGATTGGGTATCGAATATTGTCCCTGTTATGAAAAAACAAGGGACAATAAGAGTGTGCGTCGACTATAGGGATGTAAACAAAGCTTGTCCAAAGGACAACTACCCTACACCCTTCATCGACCAGATAATTGATGAATGCGCCGGATGTGAAATCTTTTCCTTTATGGATGGATTTTCCGGGTATAATCAAATAAATATCCGCCCACAGGACCAGTCTAAGACTGCATTTATTTGTCCGTGGGGCACGTTCGCTTATCGAAAATTACCCTTTGGTTTAAAGAACGCAGGGGCGACGTTTCAGAGGGCAATGAATTATGCCTTCCATGACATCAAGAACATTGTTCAACCTTACCTCGACGATCTTCCGGCTCATTCGCGGAAGCGGACTGATCATCCGCGGCATTTGAGAGCGATATTTCTACGTTGCCGACATTACAAGATAAGACTCAATCCGCACAAGTGTGTGTTTTGCGTCGGTTCTGGTCGTTTACTTGGCTTTGTTGTCTCTAAGGATGGGATTCGTCTCGACCCCTGTAAGGTTCAGGCAATCATTAATTTGCCTCCACCTTCAAATTTGCTTCAGATTCAGAAACTCCAAGGGAAAGCAAACTTTCTGAGGAGGTTCATTCCAAATTACGCAGAACTTGCCAAAGGTTATACTCGTCTTTTGAAAAAGGATGTACCTTTTGTCTGGGACCAGGTTGCGCAAGCTTCCTTTGACGCTCTGAAAGATTGTCTAGTAAGAGCATCATTAATGTACGCCCTGGACTATCAAAGAGATTTTAACCTGTATCTAGCTGCAGCAGATACGACCATTGCGATGGTCTTAGTGCAAGAAGTCGATGGAATTGAACATCCTATTTATTATTTAAGTAAAAACTTAAATGACACAGAAAGTAAATATTCCTATGTTGAAAAACTAACGCAAGTAAATATTCCTATGTTGAAAAACTAACGCTTGCTGCTGTTCAAGCGATTCAAAGGTTTCGACATTATGTCCTCTTTAGGAAAACTACCGTTCTGTCAGATTGCAACCCCATGACATATATACTGTCGCGACAGTTGCTTGGGGGCAAATATTCAAAATGGATAGCCATCCTTCAAGAGTTCGATTTAGATTTTGTAAAATCCAAATCGAAGAAAGCTCTAGTTTTCGCGGAATTATTATGCGATCTCCCATCGTCGTCCAACGATGAAACATCAGAAGAGTCGATCGTGGATGAAAATTTGTTTCTGATATCAGTAAGCGATGAGTGGTATGGAGACATCATTGTTTATCTCCAAACCCAAAAATTTAGGCCTAATACCTCACACTCGGAACGGAAGCGTATACGATACCAATCTAAAGACTACATGATCGTCGGTGATACACTTTACCGTCGTGGCGTCGATACGGTTCTGAGGAGGTGCCTTACCCATGAGGAGGCCGAAAAAGCCCTGAATGATTGTCATTCAGGCGCGTGCGGGGGGCATCAATCTGGATATGCAACAGCACAAAGAATCTTACGAGCAGGATACTTCTGGCCAACTATGTTTAAAGATTGCATAATAGCTGTCAGAAGTTGCCACGCATGTCAGATCTTTGATAGCAAAACCAGAAGATCGCCCGCACCCTTACAGCCGATAGTTGCTGTTGGGCCCTTCGCCAAGTGGGGCATCGATTTCATGCAATGTAACCCCACCTCGACCGGGGGGCATGGGTATATTATAGTCGCTGTTGACTATTTTACCAAATGGGCCGAGGCGATGCCTACATTGGATAACACTGGTGAAACAGCTGCCCTTTTCTTTTTCAATCATGTAGTCGCCAGGTTCGGCGTTCCGCAAACTATAGTGACAGATCATGGATCGCATTTTCGCAATCACATGATGGTTGAGTCAGCTGCCAAACTAGGGCTATCTCACGACAGCTCTACCCCATATTATCCACAAGCCAACGGACAAGTTGAGGCAATCAACAAGGTCCTGAAGCGTATGTTGCAAAAGATGATCGGGGTTCACAAGAGAAGATGGCATCTAATCCTATATTCAGCATTGTGGGCTTACCGAACCTCGGTAAAGAACGCCACTGGGTTCACACCATTCCAATTGGTGTATGGCCTAGAGGCAGTGTTACCGATCCAGTGCGAAATTTCGTCTCTTAAACTCGCAATTGACCTTCTCCCCGGAACCTCAGAAGAAGAGGCTCGTTTCTTGAAATTAATCCAATTGGATGAAAACCGTCGTGACGCCGCTTTGGCGAACGAAGCCCATAAGAAACGAGTCAAAGCACAGTTCGACAAGAATGTCAAACCTCGCATCTTCTCTGAGGGTGACTTGGTTTTGCTTTACGACCAAGAATCCGACAAATTAGGAGCAGGAAAATTTCAGTCCTTATGGATGGGTCCCTATATTGTTAAAAGGGTGTTAGCAAAAGGAGCCTACGAGTTAATGGATTATGACGGAATACCACTGGCGCAACCCCGTAACGGGTTGTACCTCAAGCGTTACTATGCCTGAATAGTAACCTGAGTGCTTTTGTTGTATTTTGTTTTCACTAAAGTGTTTGTTTCGGTTTAGTAATCCACCCTTCTCGTTTGTTGCAGATGTCGAATTATTCTGATACATATGTGGGATATGCCGACGGAGCGAGTCGTAGTACGCGGAATTTGTCCTCCGCAGCCTGGGCCATTTTTGATCCAAGCGGCGAGTTAGTGAGTTTCAGAGGTGTGTGTATTGGACGATCAACAAACAATATCGCTGAGTATAGTGCGTTGATTGAACTCCTCTCTGATACCATCGCTCATGGTATACGCCAACTAATTGTCAGGCTAGACTCACAACTTGTGATACTACAACTCACTGGTATATATTCAGTCCGCAATCCAGCTATTTATCGTATGTTTCTAAGAGTTAAGATTTTGGAAAGAGAGTTTGATTCAATTCAATACCAACATATTTCCAGAAACTTGAACACATTAACAGATTCATTAGCAAACTATGTATTAGATAGACATTTACAACATATATAAAAGAGATGCATCGGTGCTATGTAAGTGGATCACAAATAAACTGAAATAAACTCCAAAAATCAAAATATATAAAGCTGTTTTTAGTTTGTACATAATGTGCTGTAATCAAAACAAAATTGGTCATATGACCTAGAACTCAAAAAGATGCTAGGGGGCACCCTAGCCTAGTGGTGCTCATGAAAGTACGTCACAGTCTGTGCGATCATGCGCAAGAGACGAGTCCATCGTCTAGGCACGCCGATGGTGTGCCGCTGCAACTATAAAGGTAACTCGTCAATCTGTACATCCGGAAGACCACGAGTAAGGCTCTCAACCTGCTCCTGCACAGCTGCAAGTATCTCAGTATCACCAAGGTCGCGGATAACAACTCTCCTAGCAGGCTCTGCTGCTGGGGCAGCAACTGGCGATCGTGGACGAGCTACTGGACGAACAGGACCAACATCTGCATGCACCCAAGAGTTTGATCAGTTTTGAACAGTAAACATCATGAATAAAAACAGTAAACAGTGATATGGTCAGAGATTTTACCAATAGCGCCCCATTGCTCGCCATCCGGAAGCACCAAGTCCGGATCACCTCGGTAGTCCATACCCACGTATGGATACTCAGAAAATGCCATCTCCTGACGCTCGAACCACCTAAAGAAGGACTCAGTGAAAGTAATATGAGGTTGACCAGCATGCCGGGACATATGGTCAACCCACCTCTGCATGCGTGGCTCGGTCGGAGAAGGCAAATCAAGCAGGATGTACTGAGGTTGCATCAATGGGATTTTCTCCAAGACAAAGGCAGTCAGAATAGAACCAAATCCAAAGTTCTTCAGCCCCCCGTCCTTTACCTTGGTCAATTGACTTTTCATCTGAACAAGTACTGCATCACACCAGTTAAACACTTTCGGTTGGAGACACTCCAAGGCGTGCTGCATATAAGATCTGTTGGCAACATGTAAAGCTGCACTACCGGCCATCCTACCAATGGTAAACAGAATGGACCTGAGAGACCTGTCAGTGATGTCACGGATATTGATCTTGCCGTCTTTGCTCGGCTGTGAACCTTCCCGGCAATACTGACGGATATAGTCTCTGGTGGAAGTAGTCCCTCGAGCCGTACCTGACAAAGAAATGGGGGCACCCCGCCTTGACAACCCAGTCAAGAAGTACATGTCCTCTATGGTCAAGGGGAAGGACTTCCCCCTAATCTGGAATACTTGGTTAACAGGATCCCAAGCATCAAGCATATACTGCAGTAAAGAAATCTGTGCTCTCATGCTAGAGATACGGAAGAACTTCAGCAGGCCACAGTTCCGAAGCGCGTTCACCGTAACTGGGTCGTGGAGTGCAACCATGTCCTCTGCTTCGTGTTCTCGTTCTCGCCATGTAAGGGACATTTTGTTCAAAGTTCCCTACAATCAAACAAGAGGAGGAGTAAGTTCCTGATTTTGATGAAAATCTGGCGAAAAATCATCAAAAAACTCATGCAAAGTCAGCTTTTCTAAGCCCAGCGCAGGCAGAGAGGCTTCCCCTTGCGCTGTAAGGCAGTCTGCCTTAAGGCTGCCTGAAATACAGCGCAATTTTCGAAAGGGGAACCTGCGCTGATGCCAGGGCGCCCTAATGAAACCCCTGGGGCTCAGAAACCCTGAAAAACATGCATGAAACTAAAAAAGGAAACCATGAAAGTGAAGGACTAAAGTTTAGCTCCTACCTGGTCCAAACGGCGCCGAAAATCGTCCACAGAATCTCCCGGAATCAGCTGGTGAAAATCAAGGAAGAAGAGGCACCTCCAGAGCTCCAACAAGCAAAATGCAAATGAAATGGTAAATGAGAGGTAAAAACCCCTTTTTATGACTTTTTACACAGTTTAAAGTTAAATATTAGGGTTATAATCTCGTTTTCATGCAAATATTGTCCATTTCTAACAAAATTTGTTGCAGCAATTGAAGATGAAGTACTACATTTGAAAAGAGAAAAGCTAGTAAAAGTAAAAAAATTAAATCTGACCATGAATCGAGCAGTTTTACCACAGAATTTATGCTCGTTAAAAAATAGAAAAGTGTGAGCAAAGTTTTTCCGCCAAAGTTCAAGCTCATTAAAAAATGAACCTATCTCGGTAAACAACCATCGCGATCGTAAATTTATCAGCCTTAAAAGCCTTGGTCGTGTTTTCCTCCGTCACCTCCATTTCATTTGGCCGGTCGTTCACCCCCATATGTGTGTTTACCCTTTTGAGGAACAGCTGCGAAGAGTGATTTCACCTAGCCATCCTTGTGACACTACCGTGATTGGAAAATTCCAATTTGTACCTGGAATCAGTTGCTATCCCTGTTTATCACTCGTTCCTCAAAAGACGAGTCTTCTTTGAGCTCTTTTCACTGACTCGTAAAATATGAAAAGTTTGCCGAGTTTTGGCCTTCTAGCTCGTTAAACGACCGAAAGCTATCCCTCCTCTAGATTTTAATCTTTTTGGACCTGAGGGATTACTGCACAAAAAGATCGAGCGCTTGTCTTGTTCGGCTCGTAAAAGTACCGAATAGCCATCCCTTCTGTATTGTTTTATACTTTTTCGGACTTAAGGGATTAGATGACGAAAAAGGAATTTTGGAGTTAACTTTCTGTACCTTTTTAGACTCTCTAAAAATGAAAAGGACCGAGTTTTCCTTGTCGTTAGACTCGTTAAAATGATTAAATAGCGACAAACTTGTCTTTAGACGAGAACGAGTTTCCCTATCGCTAGGCTCGTTAAATCATAGCGATAGGCTTGCCCGAAGGGCAGGTTATAGAACAAGCATATGTTATCCTCCTCAAGCTTGACAAAAATAAAGAGGTACTGGTCAGAAATGACTGGGGAAAAATTGGGAGAACATCAAAGTTTAATGGTAGCAAGTCACTCTTGAACATGACACTTTTCCTCCGTACCACATCGGGTTGGGTTGTTTCATTCACCGGTCTCATCGCCATGGTCCTCGCCAAACCATCCACATTTGGGGTAATGCTACCGATCCATCGCATCAGTGTCGTTATATGTTCAAGAGGGGTCATTCTGAAAGTGTCAACCGTGTCCCATCCACTGCCATACATTATCCTTCATCCATTCATGATCGCCACCCTGAGTCATATGTCACAGTTTGTTTTCACCTCCACTAAAATCATTAGCTCCGTTCCGTGTCATTGATGTGGGATTCATTAAGGCTCTCCTTTGACGGATCGCTTCTTGTCGACTTCAGCTCATTATCCAAGAAGTTGATCTAGGAACACCCTCATCAGTACTTTAAAGCTTGCATGCCTTAATGGCAAGTTTTTCACTTCCGGCGACAGGTATACATCAATGACCTTCGACCAGAAGATTTTGCGTGGCGTTCGACGCCAAGTCCTTTATTCACGCCACGTGAATTGTACTGCAGTACCTTGAGGGTCATTGTCATTATTGGTGATTCCTCTCGCGCTTGTTAACGGTTTTCATTATTGACCGGTAATCAAGCGATGTCTTTCCATGTTCGACTTCAGCGAAATTCTCACATGGATCGACTTGTACTTAGAGTGAAGATCGAACGAGTTTGAAGACCCCGGATCTAGTTTCATCCATCCGGGCTGCGATATATATTCAGGAAATATAAAAGCATTTGCCATGTACATCATTGCAGCAGATGATCATCCTATTCAAAGGATGATAATTTCAGCCGAAAATTATCAGTCTATCTTCAGACGATCGTCTGTCATATGTACCAAAATGTATTTATAAAAGCTGAGCATGGGAATGCCCGCCTCAGCTAGATCATGAAAATAGAATGAAAAATAATGTATTGTATTGTATTGTATTACAGGGCGCCTCCTCAGCACTGGAACGAACTTCGGACCCTCTAGATAAAGCATTTCACCCGATAAACGGCCTCATACTTTAGGGGGCAACTGTTATAGACATTTTTGTGCCTCGCGACATGGAGCATGAAATGTCAATAATTACAGGGATCCTCAGTCCCTAAACATGTTGTTCTTACCCCTAAAAGAACAAGGTCATCAAACAACAGCACTTCCAATCAGTTCTCCACCTGAAAACACTTCAAAACAGGCTTATTTTGGATCATGTCAGCTGCTCCACTGAGCTTCTGCGCTGGAATGCAACTGTCCCTCCTTGTACCTGCGCTGGAAGTCAAAATTAATGAAGGCTACCTGCGCTGGGCGAGATTGGCCAAGTGGCACAGTCATCCTGCAAGGTGTCAACTGCCCAGGAAGCTTCCAAACTGACACTTGGTTCATGAGATTCGCCCTGTGATGAGTAAGAGGTACTTGATCACCATGTGTAAGCAAGGATCTCCAAGTGGACTCAAGAACTGAAGATTAACTGAAGAGGGAGAGGACACAAGGCAGCTTCATGTCAGTCTCAAGCTGACTCATCCTCTCTTCTTCTATCCTATATATAGAGCTCTTCTATGAGGTCTAAGGAGGCTGGAATTTTGTGTAAAGCAAGGAGGTGCTGTTGGTTTACAGTTAGAGCTATTGGGTGATTGTTTTACTAGAGGTGAAGAGGAGAGTTCTTGCTGCTGGGGAGGTGCTACTGGATTGGAGCCATCATTGGTTGTAACCTTCTCAGAACCCTGTTACTTCTATCAATAAAGTTTTGCATGTTCTCCTATATACTTGTATTGCATTGATGTATTGTATTTACATGTATATTTGATTCACTCTAATCCATGCATCAGTTATGAGTACTTGTATCTTGTAGTTTCCTCTCTTGTTTGTGCAGGATCTGTGTGTAGCTGGACCGGCAGAGAGAGCAAGGAGCTGGGAACAAGAGACAAAGAGAGAGGACAAGGATCGACTAAGCGAAAGACACCAGGTTGGCTAATCTTTTCTCCCTTCTCTCTGTACTTTCATAAAGGAAAACATCAAAGCTTTACTTTCAGTTGTTGCTAAAGACTGTCACCTTTAGAGTAGGGATAGGGTCATCCGCATCGGATACTTTTCCCCACAACACACCTTCAAACATACAATCAATACAAGTTGGTGAGGGACCACATGATTGGCTCAGGTGGTAGAGAAATGGCACAATGAGCTAGTAGGATGTTGCAACTGGTTGTTGGTTGTCGTCTGAGGTTCATCATGGAGACAAAATTATCTTGGGATATCACCCATGAAGTGGTGGGTAACATCTAGCTCCAACTGGGATGTGATCTCTCGAAAAAGTGGACGAGGCTGCTGGAACGAAAGGTCACGAGAACTCCAACAATCTCTTGGTCACCGTAGACCTATTATCTGCACATGTCAAAGATCAAAGCCGTGGGGCAACATGTTTTTCGCAGTGTCTTATGATCACCCAAGCTTAATGTTAGCCCATAGACCAACACGAAATAAAATATGCAATTTTTTATTTTTTTTATTTTTTTACCAAATGCGGTCTAATCTATCATTAGAAACTTCATATGCGGTTTTGTCTAATGCGGAAATCAACGTGCAATGCATCGTACCCTAACATGCATGTGATAATGCTAATGCTAAGTGTAATCATAAAGCCAATGCAACCAACTCATCATCATATCAATATACATATGCCTGCTAGTATGACTGCTCATGTAGCAAATCCCAAAGCGAATGGAAACCCAAACACATGAAGTATGTTGTGGGTGAGGGGTAGGAACATATGATCCCCACACATGGATGATTATGTGAGAAGAGGTGAGAAAACAATGTGATCCAATTCGTGAGATCTTCTCTTGCAACCAAAATATAGAGATGTCAACAATCCATCTCATAAACCTTTGATGGACAGAAACCTCTGGCATATCACTTCCACCATTGTCCTTATTATTTACGTCATGGCTTATGGCCTTCATTGGGTTATGATTAGTGGGAAAGGGAGGCCAACAAGATGGAGGAACACAAGTAGGTTGCACATGATGATTACACTAGAGAGGGGAGACTATGGAGTGATCAAAACCTTGAGGGTGCATCCAAGGAGGAAAAATATAATCGATGTAGGGCCTTTCCTTGACACTAGACTCGGGTCGGGGGAAGGAATCGCAATTACTTGACATCATATGACCAAGGGTGAGGAAATCACTTGACAAAGACTCATGATTATGATCAATAGGAAAAAGGGACAAAGAAATATTACATTCAACGGGTTGCGCTTTCCCAAAATCATAATAAAAAGGCTCAAGTGATTTGAACCTAGTATCATATTCAGGAGAAGTGGGAGCCTTACCAATTTCCTTAGTATCAAAGATCGGGTCTCTCCTAAAAGGGAAATTGATGACTTCCAACTACCCCTCTTTATGTAAAGGAAAATGAATATTCTCCTTCCCAAGGGTACCAAGAGGTATGTCATCATAAATCGTGCCTAAAGGGAGGGGAAGACCAATATCATCCTCATCCTCCTTGTCGGTGTCGTAAATGGGAGCACAATCAAATTGAGGACCAATAATTTACCATTTTTCCTTTTCAATGCAGAGATAATCTTCAATGTCATCTTTCAAGGGGCTAATGGGATCATCTCTCTCAAGGTTTTCAAAAGAGGATTCATCGGGAGTAATATCCTTGAGCAAGATAGCGTTGGTCTCAGTGTCACTTTCCATAAACTCATCCTTCCCATTACATGTGTCCTCAAAATCATGATTTTCATCAAGTGGACCCAAGGAGGACTCGTCTTCTTGCTTATTACCTAGACTTTCAATGTTTTGATGATGCTCGATGAAAGCTTCCTCTTGGATGTTTAATGTGGGGTGTACTTGAAAATGTCTAAGAAAGCCCTCAACGAACTCTTCAATAGATGAGATGCTCCTAGGTTCATGATCATGCAACCATGAGTTGTGACCACCGAGAGATCCCATGAACAATAACATGAGGACATCTTGGTGGACAACCTTCTCTCTTGAAGCATGTGCATTAAATCTTTCTACGTGGTCAATTGTGGAGAATGGATTACCATCAAACATGGGCACGCCACATACCATCCTTCCCGCAACATGATTAGGATGTCCAGGGATGCTAGCAATGTCCAAAGCGGGAAATTTACGAAAGAATGACAACCTATTTAAGGTATACATGAAACATATGTAGGAGTCGCCAGGATGAAATTAAGGATGCCTAGAAAAATGCTTGCTTCACCCTACAAGCATTGACTATAAGGTTCAATGAAGAACTAGGGCTTCGTTCTTCCAATGGAGTCACCAATAATGATATGTCAATATGCCGTATGGGGAACAAAACATACATTTCGTGTCCCCGACAACAGCACCAGAAATGTTACCACTCAAACCAGCAAAGGGACTAAAACGGGTTCCTAAGAAGGCAACTGCTAGGTTAACGGCAACGGTAGAGGCTTAGCCCACTGTCACCACAGTTAAATCTCCTTGCTCTTTACCGACTTTCACCGATGGGAGGAGTCTCGATAGTGTATGGATCACTTGTAAAGTATATGTCAATGGATAGGTGGAAAGTGACCCTGGAAACCCTTTCCCAAGGATGGAGTGAAGAATGGAACTTGCTTTCTCTTTAAGCAAGGGACTTGGTCCTCCAAGGGTAAGGGGGAAGGATTGGAGGGTTGAGAGAGAAAGAATAAGCTTATAAACAAGGTTCTTAATCCCTATAATCCCTAGGAAACTTGGATTCCCAAATGATCCTTAACAAATATTCTCTATTGAGAAGTGGGGCCACACGGAACCAAGTGGACCCAATCCAGGTTCGGGGATGGAATGTAGCAACCAATGATGTTCCTATCCTGGACAAGGTGAAAGGAAAGGACCAAACAAGAATATTTACTTCAAAACGTTGAATTGATCTTGTTGAGGTCTAGCCTTGGGGATGCCTAGGAAAAATTTGATCCTAGAGCTAAGGCTTGGGATTCCCAGATATTCCACCGTTAGAATTGCCTCAAATTTGGAGGAGAGGGAGGGGACCCACCAACATAGTAGCCTGTAGGAGATCAAAAATTTTCCTTGGGTCAATTCCCAGGAAATTGATGCCCTAATTAACCTAATGGGGCTAGACCTAGGGAAAAAGGGGGAAAATGTAAAAATAGGGTTAAAATGGTCACCCTTTTAAGGGATCAGTGCCTAATTCACTTGGGGATATGGAGTCAAGGATGATGATGAGTAAGAACTTCGTTTCTTGATCAAGGAGGCTCGAAAAGTCAACGTCATCCAATGTTGAGAGAAAGAAAAGAAAAGTGACCTTTAAGCATTTATACTTCAAAGAAAATGATGCAAGCTTATCAAGACAAATAATCTCTAGGACATTTCATTCATATAACATTGGCCCATACATTAAATTAGCTAAAGCATGCTTAATTCCACATTTCAATTATGCAACAACTAGCCCTAATTTTAATAGTATGCAGCAACAAGAATAACAAAGTCAAAATTTACTTACAACGTTATAGAATATATCCAACTAGCATTTCATTTGCAAGACAAAGCTCCAAGACAAGAAAAATGGCCAAATCCATACGTCAAAATTCATCCATCTCCAAAAATATATCCTCCAAGGAAAAAATGTGAAGTTCTCTATGATTAGAGAGATCCCAAGTCAAGTGATGATCCAAATGAATGTATCTAACATCAATATATAGTCTCCTAAGGAGTATGAATTAGCTTATGGGCCTACATTAGCCCCTAATGATAAAATAATGTGCAAATAAAACCCTTATTGGTGACAAGCCCACCAAACTAGTTCACAAGTGTAAAAATAAGCCTTACGAGGGACAAAATAATAATATGTACATGTCGTGGGGTCCTCGAAAGGCCTAATAATGTCCTGAAGTACTATACTGAGGAATAAAGTACTCGGAATATGATGAAGAAGGCAGGGGGCCTTGTTCTCCAAGTAGTAGACATGTGGTGCTCCCAGTGGGTCTAAGGGCACATAAATGACCCCATGGGTCTCCATATGAATCGGAGATGCCTGTAGATCCTTTGCAAGGGTTCGAGTGGTGGAATGAATGCTACCATGACATCATACAAGTCTTGGGACACCTGCCAAGAGTGTGGGGCTCCTGTGTGGGCCTGCTAGGCATAATGTACCAAGCATATCACCATCATCCCAAAAGTAGATCGCTAGTAGTCTCTGAGCATATATGAAGATCCATGGAGTGTTCTCTGTTGTTGTGGAGGCCAATGGCTCTCTATGCACACCCTATATATGCCAACGTGGACCTCGAGGGGTTCAGATCCCATATAGGGAGCCCAAACCCAAATGGAAACCACTTGTAATCATGCATAAGATCAAATGCGTCCCCTAGGCTTCCATTACAATGAGTGGTTAAAATAATCGGGTAAAAGAGCTTACAAATCATGGATAACAAAGTAGGCACTTCATAATGGCATGCCCTTCCGTAGTGGACTTTGGCATGTGCTAGTGTCTCCAAGCTCCAAAGAGGGTTAACCAAGTACCTTATTAGGCGGTTTCAGCCCTTAAAGGGATAGTATGTCCAAGGTACATCCCTCTAATGGGGGTGGCAAGTGATAAATAAGTGAAATGGGATAGGGAATGAGAGGGGCAACCCTTGGCCACATATTGGGGCATAGGGGTAGTTGGATAAGGGGAAGCCCACACGTGGGTATGTAATGTGTAGGAGGGAGCAATCATGGTACACGAGGTACCCCAGCCTTGATTTTTCCACCCTTCTTCATATGCCTTTTGCCTTTTATGAATTTTCTTTCATTAACTGCTCGGGGCTCAAAGGACGAGAGCATGATGTGTAAGATATAGTAGTGATTACCCTCTTTTAGGTAGGGCAGTTCATTGCCCTCCAGGGATTGGGACCAGGGGTTGGGCCAATCATGGGTTCCTAAATGAAAAAGGAGGCTCATCTAGGGCCTACGGAACCAAGGTGATGACCATGGATTGGGGTAGAGCTCATGTATTAGCTTTTGCCGACGTGCTAATTATTTTTGTCCCGGCGATCTTTTGCATTTTGTGGTACAATTTTCTGTTAAATGTGGCCAATTATGCTTTTTTCCTATTCTCTTAGTTGCTTCAACCTCTGGGGCATCATTCCAGGCCTAACCCAAGGTGTGGACAAGGGGATAAGGAGGTTGGCCCTATTTGGACCCAGAATGGAAATGTGGACCCAATTGAGAGAAATGATGAATGGGGTATAGTGAGTGGAAAGGGAGTAATATATGCGGATAAAGGAGCGGGACCACGCACTCAAAATCGGGGCTTCCCAAGTAGTACCACCCTAGAACCAAATGGTCAATAAAGGAGATCCCACGTGACTAAGATCCAAGGGAAAAATCCAAAAGAGATCAAGGGGACAATAGCACAAAATAAGCCCACCCTTTCTGCCAAATCCCCCCATCAATCCATACCTAGAAGTATCCATGATAAGTAAACCCAATACTCAATTACCAAATGACAAGACATACCTTTAGATTCGGGAGGCGCAAGTTACAACATACGATCAATACAGGTGAGTGAAGGACCACATGGTTGGCTCAAGTGGCAAAGAAATGGCACAACAAGCTAATAGAACGCTGCAAGGGGCTACTCGCTGTCGGCTGAGATTCATCATGGAGAAAAAATTCTCCTGGGGATATCACCCATGAAGTGGTGGGTAACATAAAGCAACCCCTTAAAAACACTCTTGAAGTGTGCATATTTTATTTTTTGCCATTCTACATCTCTCCATATGCCTTGTTGCCTCTAGGGAAAATAAGTAGTCATCACCACTTGTACCTCTATCATAAGTGAGCATCAATGATAAACCCATGTTTCTATGCCTTCTTCTCCAAGATAGAAATCCCTATCCATGTCAAAACTATACTCATCATTCTTATCTTTATTCTCTCAATTGAAGCTCTCTAATCTATCTCTATAGTGTTTTCTTTGTGGACTTTCTTATAAGCTCTTCCCCATAGTCCTTCCCAATCTCCTTTACGCACTTCTTTGTGTTTCTCATTATTTATTTATGGTGTGCTTAGACCCACCTCCCTTGTCTATCAAGGGCCCTGAATTCAAAATTTCTCCCTCCATGGCTTCCATGGCTTAGGGAGGAAATGCACAATTCTTACCAATGCATAAAAAATGCAAGATAAAATGTAAAAGATTCAATTCAAAATTACGTAGCATAACATGCAAATGTAACTCTATTCATAGAGAGAGAAACAATTCAACTTTGAATTCTCACTTTCAATCAAAATTCTAATTTTGCTCACTTCAAACCCATAATTCCCATAACTACACCATTCCAAATTCCTATAACTACATCATTCCTAGATTCACAGTTGAAGATATAGACAACTTGACTACAAATAACAATTCCATTTGTTTTACCCATTTGCATGCCCAACATCCCTATCCAGGACACCCCACCCCCATGCACATGCATTATTGTAACTCACTTCGGAAACTAGTGGTACTCAGTATACAATTTATTGAACATATAGACAAAGCATGCATACCCTAACTACATCCCATACTTGCGCCAATAGGCACTCTACAACTAGGATGGGGAAGATACTCACTTTAAATTGTTATATTTAAAATTAAATTAAATAAAAATAATATCGACACAATTAAAATTAAAAAGACATAAAAAACAATAATATTTCTATATATAAGCCCCTTGGGGTCAGCTCAATTGATGATTGTCGTGATAATGTAATGTTATGTACTATGAAATTTGAGGTTCAAATCCCCTCAATTTACCTGTGTCTATGGAAGGAGTGTACCTCAGGGACCTAAAGGTTATAGTGGTAGCGATTGGAATTGACCCGTGACAAAACCAGTCCAGTGGTTGATTACTCTATTCACAAAAAGAAAAAATACATAAATAATAATAAAAAAAAAATTATATATAAAGATGTGAAATATATATAAAATATAAATCGTAGCTATAAATTAAGATCCATTTTAACATATAAATTAAAATAATCATTTATATTCACAACTATTATATTTCAGAACTTCATACATATTTAAATTTAATTAGTAAGCTTATAAAAACATACTATTTACAATAAACTACTTTTCTATAATATATATGTATATATATATATAAAAGTTTCTCAAGCAATCATCTTGCTCACTGTCCATCTCTCCTGGGATCTTTCCTCTTCCTCTTTTCCATACTTGACATAGTAAATGTAAAGTGACGACACTGTCAAGGCAAATGATTATGACAAGAAACAGCAGCAAATAATTCCCTGCAATGTATAAGGCTGGAGGATGCCACGTCATGTTTGGAATGACAAACAAATTTAGTAAATTCTTGAGATCCTAAGTTGCAACAACCTTCAGCACTAGTGCTTTCATCTTATAGTAAGTTGTGAATTCTACCTTCCCTTTTATTCTCTTTCGCATTGGTCTAAAAATGCCTTCAAAGAATCACGTAAGAAGTCCCGCATGCAATGGATACCGCATAGATACTTAAATAGTGTTTTTCCTTCATTGGCAATTGTTGTTCTGAAGATAAATGTATCATACTGACGTAAGAAGGTAGAGTTCATTAAGATAAACATGAGATCAAGTTAGAAATAAACTGTAGTCTATTTTCCAAGACATAAGTAAATACGTTGCATCGCTCCTGCTGATTTGCTCTGCAAAGATATCCAATACGTCATATCTGGACCTTAAAATATTTCGAAGCACGTGAGAAATATCTTTATCACTTCCAAAATCTCCAAACATTCAAAAAGAAACTATTTCTTTTATAGTTGGATTGATTTACTAATCGGGGGAAGGTTTTAAAGGCATCATATTATCCTACATAGTAAAAATAAGACATCAGCAGCACCAACATAACATTCTAGACAAAACAAGTCTAGAGTGCCTACAAGCCAGACGGTCAATGTTCATTCTGTTAGATGAATAAGAGAAGTTCCTTGGTTTTTTTGCCAATTCATTTGATATTTATTCCATCAATGGTCCTATTGAGTTTAAAAAATTTGAAAACAGCTTTCAGCATCATTCTCAGGGGTACCTAGTAAGGTATTTTAAAGTTGTAAACGGTAACCAATATCATCAGAAATCAACTTCTCAGAATTGAAATATATTAATTCTACTAGTCATTGCTAAGTTGCATCACTCCTCAGTTCAGCAGTGGGCATTAAAGAACTCTATCTTTGGACCCAAATATAATTCATAAATAAAAAAGGAAACAAGGTTTTCCTTTGTTCAAACTACTCATTGGCATTATCAACAATATATACAATTGATCAAGTTACCAAATATCTTGATTCTATGTCATTGTATCCCAAAAAGTTTATTGTCGGTCACAATCTTTCATTCATGTGCACTTCATCTTGCACCAAAAGCATTGTATTGAATATATTCTCCTGTCAACCATAAAACTGGGCAATCTTCGGCAATTAATGATGGGATGATTTGCATCAGAACAGAAACAAAACAATAATAAAAGGCAAGTAAAAATCATGTAATCAGCATCCCATTTCACCTGCTTGCCAGATGTTAATCTTATTAAGATAAAACTTCAAGATAATAACAAATCCTGTATTGTGCAACAGTGGAGAAAACCAAATACCTTAAAGATGAAAGGGGATGATTCACTCTCCTGCTTGCCAATTAGGAATATTAGATGTTGCTTCATTGACCATTTTCACCAAAGTCACCTGCAGGTTGCAAATATTGAGCAATTTATGAATTCTGGACATGAGAAAGGCAAGTCAAACTGAAAACTTGTACTATTACTACTACATAATGTCATTCCAAATTCAAACCACAATTAAGAACTTTCACTAGTTTGTTGCAAGGAAAAATTGCAAAGTTGACTATGTGTCATCTATTCACTGTAATTTGTATTGGAGGTCAAGTGCATAAAAAGACTGCAGAGAAGACCCTTGGAACATAGACGTGTCTCTGAAGCTTTCGCAACCATTATAAAAATTGCAAAATTTAAGACACTCTTGTAGCTGAAACTGTAGACTGGACAGAAAAATCACAGTTCAGCAGCATCAATAAAGTTATATGTTCATGTTTCTTGGAATCTTATATTGTAAACCTGACTGATTGCATGTTATATAAAAATTAGTTAATTAGTAGTTATTAGGCAAAGGGCATGATCTTCACCAAGAGGCACCCAAGACAGTATACAGCCAGGGGCCTCCCACAAATTGTAATCATCTTCTATCTGTTTTAATAATAATAAATATGAATTTGCTAATTATATGAGTTAAATGGTGCCATAATAATAAATATGATTTCTCTGAACCATTTATCATCGAGTGTGACGCTTCCGGGTTCGGTATAGGTGCAGTGTTAATGCAAAAAGGGCATCCAATAGCTTTTGAAAGCAGGAAGCTCAACAAACGAGAACGTCTTAACTCCACATACAACAAGGAAATGCTCGCTATTATGCACGCACTAGCCAAGTGGAGACAATATCTTTTGGGAAGTAAGTTCTCCATTCGAACAGACCATAACAGTCTCTAGCACCTCCTTCAACAAAAAACACTTTCCAAAGAACAACAAAAATGGATTGAAAAAATTGTCGCCTTTGACATGGAGATACTACATAAAAAGGGAAAAGACAATGTAGTAGCAGATGCCCTGTCTAGGAAGGACGAAGAACCAACATTACTTGCAGTCTCGGTTGTTGTTCCTGAATGGCTTAATGAGATTCGAAGTGAGTATGCCAAGGATCCAGAAATAACTGTGATAATCAATAACCTTCCAGACAACTCAAAATTTGAATGGAAGAACGATATTCTATGGTACAAAGGAAGAATCTATTTGAATTCAAACTCCAAGTTTAAATCCAAGATACTCAAGGAGTCACATGATTCACTGTCAGCCGGACATGTAGGATTCTTTAAAACTTACTACAATGCACGTCAATCATTTTTTTGGAAGGGGATGAGTCACGATATTCAGAAATATGTAGCAGAATGTGACAAATGTCAAAGAAATAAAAGTGAAAATATTATGACACCTGGATTACTTCACCCCTTAAACATTCCAAATCAGAAATGGAAGAAATATCAATGGACTTTATTGACGGATTACCTATATCTGAAGGCAAGGATAAGATTTTCGTAGTAATCAACAGAGTCACCAAATATGCTTAATTTATTGCAATGAAGAAATCAGACTCGGCTAAACAAATCGCTGAGATATTTTGCAAAAATATTTATAAATTACACGGTTTTCCAAAAGTCATTGTGAGTGATAGAGATGCCAAATTTAAGGGTAACTTCTAGAAGGAATTGTTCAACCATATAGGAACCTACCTAAATATGAGTTCCGCTTACCACCCTCAAACAGATGGATAAACGAAGATTGTCAATAACTGTTTGGAAGCCTACCTACGTTGTTACACTACAGAAAAACAAAATAAATGGGCTCAGTGGTTGCATCTCGCTGAATGGTGGTATAATTCTACTTATCATACGTCAGCAAAAATAACTCCATTCCAAGCTTTGTATGGGTACGAACCTCCAAAATGGAAGGATCTAGCTACTGTCCAAACAAATCTACTACTAGTTAAAAACCAACTAGAAGAAACCCAAAAAATCGTCCAAACCCTAAAAGAAAACTTAAATAATGCAAGAAACCATATGAAGCAACAAGCTGACCAAACAGAACTGAGAGAGAATTTGAAGTTGGAGAATGGGTATTTGTCAAGCTCCAGCCATACAAACAGTGGTCCTTGAAACAAAAAGGAAAAAATAAATTGGCACCGAAGTTCTATGGACCATACCAGATCAACAAAAAGATCAGCCAAGTTGCATATAGTTTAAGCCTTCCAAATAAAAATCGTGTTCACAACGTCTTCCATGTATCCTGCCTTAAAAGGGCACTAGGCGACCATCAATCAGCACAAACAATGCTTCCATCCTTAGATGATGAAGGGTCATTTTAAAACCAGAAGGTATCATATCCGCCAGAGAAAAGAAGCTTCGATCTCGTGTAATCAAGGAATACTTGATTGTAAAAATTTCTCATTTCCCACCCTGGTTTCAGTTTCACCTTATTTCTCCCATATAGTTAAATGCCCTTTCCCATATCCATACATTCAACAAGCTGGAAAAATAAATTTTGCTGAAAACACAAATTCTGGAAATTTTACAGAATGCTGGAAAATGCAGAAATAAAAAATCAGCAGGTACAAACAGCCATTTAACACATTTGAACAAAGTAATTTTTGGTCAAGGTGACCCTGGAAAAACCCCATACAAATCTTGGGGAAAACCAGTTCGAGAGCTCTTTCTTATTTCTGAAAAATGCTTTTACAGTGAGAAATATTCAGCAAAAAATCAGCAAGCAAATTTTACAACTTATCTCGTTTTATGTGCCTCATGGCCAACTGGAAAACACTAGCAAACAGCAAAACAGGACAGCAATAAATGTTGTACGGCCTCCTCGATTTTCGTGCCCACTTTCAGCGTTAAATGTTGTTGTACAGCTTACAATAAATATGTTGTACGGACCTCGATTTGTGTGCATAAAAACAACAATACATTGTACAAATTTCCTTGGAAAAATGTGCCAGCAAACTGCTCTTCGATTTCTGTGCAAACTGCTCGATTTCTGTGCAAACAGTTGTACGGATTTCTAGAAAATCGTGCCAAAATCTGCCTTTCACTGTATGCTAACGCAGCTGTACAGATTTGCTAAACTGCTGCCTTGGAATGTGTGCCAAGCTGCTATCTCCTTCTCCTCCCTGTCCAGAAATCTCCCTTACTCTCTTGCTCTCCTTCTCTCAATCTACTCATGAAAGAATGAATGACCTTTTCCTCCTTTTCCTCCCTTAATCCAACCCTAAGTGACTTTTGGATGATCCCTAAATCCAATGGCTAAAATGAATTGAGATCTAGGGTTGAGATTAAATGCTCATTTAAATCTTACTTTTTATTTTTTAATTCACCCCACTTTAATAAAGACCCACTTAGTCATTTATTTCCAAAGTCACTTTTCCTTTCTAATTTTACATTGACTTTAATAAAGTCACTTTAAAATTCGACTTTAGTAACTTTATCACTTAAAGTCACTTTTAAATTAGATTTGACTTTATAAAAATTATAAAGTCACTTTAGGAGAAAAATTAAATTCTTTTGGACACTTTTCCCTAGGCCAAAGATCAAAGCCTTAGGGAACCACTTGTCCTCCAGTACCAAATTTCAACACTCCCTCTTACCGAAGAAGGTGTTCCTCACCACACCCATCCTGTCTCTGAAGTAGTCATGCTTGCCATGTGGTAAGGCTTTGGTAAGAATATCTGCAACCTGCTCATCAGTGGGAATATACTCAAGCTTCAAACTCCCTTCTGAACACAGTCTCTGATGAAATGATATTTGATCCCGATATGCTTGGACCTGTCATGAAATACTGGATTCTCCGTGAGTTTAATGCAACTCTGATTATCACAATAAATCAATAAAGGTCTCAATCGCTGACCAAATAAGCCAAACAACATCTTCCGAAGCCAGATCGCCTCACAACTAGCTAGACTGGCTGCCATATACTCTGCCTCTGCTGAACTCAATGCTACTGACTGCTGCTTCCGGCTGAACCATGACACTACTGCCGAACCCAACCGAAAACAACACCCTGAAGTGCTCTTCCTATCAGAAGCACAACCTGCCCAATCAGAATCAGTATAACCTGCCAATCTCACTCCATCCCCCTGCCTGTAGTCCAGACCATAATCCATTGTCCCCTGCAAGTACCGCAAAATGTGTTTTGCAACCACCCAGTGAACCTTCCTGGGCTCACATAAACTGACTCATCGTGTTGACTGCAAAACAAATATCTGGTCTACTGTTGACCAAATACATCAAGGAACCAATCAGCTGCCTGTACAATGTGGGATCCACCAACTCGGAATCCGAAGCATGAAGCTTCTTCCAGTTGGTAATCATCGGTGTCGACATGGGTTTACAATCCTCCATGTGGAATCTGCCAAGGATGTCCACAATATATTTCCCTTGCCCCAAGAAGAAATGCCCCTCCTCCTGCCACACCTCCAAACCCAAAAAGTAATGCATCAAGCCGATGTCCTTCATCTCAAACTCCGCCGCAATATCTCTCTTGCAGTGCTCTATGAGTCTCTCTACACCTGTAATGACCAAGTCATCCACATACAGCACCAGAATGAGAGGCTCCTCACCTATCACAATAAAGTAAAGGTTCGGATCTGCCTCACTCTTTGTGAAACCCAACCCCTGCAAGTATGTATCTATCCTGAAGTACCAAGCTCTGGGAGCTTGCTTCAGGCCATAAAGGGCCTTCTTCAGTCTGCACACATGGACTCCTTCCCATGCACCTCAAAGCCCTATGGTTGCTCAATGTACACCTCCTCCTATATGAAGCCATTGAGAAATGCAGTCTTGACATCCATTTGGTGGATCTTCCAACCCATCTCTGCTGTTATCGATATAATGGAGCGGATCGAAGTATATCGAGCCACGGGAACGAAGGTCTCCTCATAATCAACTCCCTCTACCTGGGAGAACCCTCTAGCCACAAACCTCGCTTTCAATTTCTCAATGCTGCCATCTGCAGCATGCTTTACCTTGTAAAGCCATCTGGAAGTAACCACGGATTTGCCCTCAGGCCTCGGCACCACCTCCCAAACATCATTCTTCATGATAGAAGAATACTCCTCCTGCATGGCCTCTCTCCAGACCTGCTCGCTAGCTGCCTCCTCATAGCTAGAAGGCTCAGAGTCAAGGATGATGGTAGTCATTGCCATATAGCTGCAAAACCTCTCAGGTGGTCTACTCTCTCTGACCGGCCTCTTAGGCGCAGCGACAGATGTGACATCTCTCAAGGTGTCCTGAAGCCACTTGGGCTTCCTCTTCCCTGAGTGCACTTCTCCCATTGGAGAATGAAACTCCTCCTCCCCATCATCATCAGGAGCCTGAACTCCTGACTGTTTGTCTGTTGTCCTCCTGCCTACACCTGAACCTGTAGAAGTTGAGGTACCGTGTGAACTGTCCATCAGTGGACTCCCTAGTGAACTGCTCTGTGAACTGCTCTGCATGCTGCCCGAAGCACCACCCCTCTGGCTCGGTGAGCCACTGCTCACTGACGGACCTGACATCCTCATAGATGTACCTCCGGATGCTCCTGATCCCTGCCCACTAGATCCCTGCGACTGACTTAACTGTTGCTGAGGGTTTGGCTAATCCAAATACTCTAACTCCCGTGATCTCCTAAAGGCCCTGTCCTCCTCGAACTTCACATCCTATCTGACAACAACTTTCCTCTGTGCAGGAATGTAAATCCGAAAGGCCTTTGAGGTCTCACTGTAGCCCACAAAGATACCCTTCTCTGTGGTGGGCTCTAGTTTGGTCCTCTTCTCCTTGGGTATGTAGGAGTATATAATGCAACCAAAGATACAAAGATGACCAATATCAGGCTTCTTCCCAGAAAAAGCCTCCTCTGAAGTCATGTGCCCCAAGGCGCGATGCGGACTCTTGTTCTGCAAATAAACAGCTATGTTGCAGGCCTCTGCCCACAAGAACAATGGCAACCCCTGATCATGCAACATGGCTTTGGCAGCCCCTACGATGGATCTGTTCTTCCTCTCTGCAACCCCGTTCTGCTGGGGGTTGTAAGGAACAGTGAACTCCCTCCTAATGCCTGCCTCCGCACAATAGTCAACAAACTCTCCAAGGGTGTACTCTCCCCCATTGTCCGACCTCAGGGACTTGATCTTCCAACCTGTCTGTGTCTCCACAAGAGCTCTAAACTCCTGAAACCGCTTGAAAACCTCACTCTTGGTCTTCAAGAAATAAATCCAGGTCCTCCTGGAGTGATCATAAATGAATAAAACATAGTACTCATATCCACTCAAGGAAACATGAGACATCTGACCGCTCACATGGGAATGAATCAAATCAAGTATCCCAGTCGCTCTGTTGTCACTGCTGGGAAAAGGGGATTTGGCAAACTTGCCCATCGCACATCCTCTACAAGTATCAAAGTGATCAGTACTGAAATCTGGCACACCTGTAGTGATCTCCCGCAAGGTCCTCAAGGCTCCATGATACATATGTCGCATCATGCGGTGTCAAATCTCACACAGCTCAGAACTGCTAGCTCTGCTGTCGGTACTACTGCTCAATGCCACAAGGGACTGGAATGCAAACTTGTACACCTTTGCATGGCATACACCTATCACTCTAACTGAATCCGCTGGAGTGCCCCTGGGATACATCAACACCTGTCCTCCCCTGAATAGTACCCCATATCCTCTGTCCTCCAAAGCTGATACGGATATGAGGTTCTTCCTCATCCCTGGCACATAAAGAACATCTGTCACCTTCAAGGGAGGTTTGGACTCCCTCTAAAATGTCAGTGTCCCCACCCCGACTGCTCTAACAACTCTGTCATCACCGAGTACTACCTCTATATCAGTGCCACTCTCTGAAAGCTCTGAGAAGTACTCACGGACTCCTGTCATGTGACGTGAAGCCCCACTGTACACATACCAGATACTCGAAGATGCTCCGCTAATCGAGGAAAAAGCATGCTCCCTCTGAACCTGTGTGGCAGGTGATCCTGCACTAAAGGACTCATACGCAGTGAACCCAAACTCTCGGTCAAAACGAACTCCAAAGTCCTCAACCTCTACTGAAGTTGCCACGCTCTGGTTCTTCCCCTTCTTCTTCTTCTTCTCCGGACACACAACTGCATAGTGTCCCACCTTTTGACAATTCCAACACTTCACCTTGGAATAGTCCTTCTGTGTATTACCCTGTTTACCTTTACCTTTGCCTTTGCCCCCACCATTGCTTGTGGAAGCCTGCTTCTTCCCTTTGCCTTTCTTGCCTCCTGCCGACAGTGCTACATCCTCATCTTGCTCAACTGGTTTGGCTGCCCCAAGCTGACCTTTCCTGATCTCTGTCTGAATGCAATCATCCCAAAGCCTCTCCCATGTGGGAAGGGTCTCACGTGCACAAACCCCATCAGCAAAGTTCATCCATGAACGAGGGAGGTCATTCACTGCAATTCGCACCAACTCAATGGGTGGAATGTCCTCTCCAACTGTTGCCAACTCATCTCTCACATTAGTAATCTTTGTGAGATATCCAGCTGTACTATCATTACCCGTCTTAATAGTCTTCAGCTTCTCCTTCAGGACCATTTTCCGGTTCTCATTGGTACTCTGGTAGAGATTGGACAATGCTGTTCACATCTCATGGGCATTTCTCTTTCCTCTCACATGAGGAATGCAATGGTCTTTGACTCCGTCTAGAATCAGTCTCTTACCCTTGTTGCTTTTTTTATTATACTCAGCCAACTGAGTGGCATCAGTAGGCAGAACAACAGGGTTCTGTATGGTATGCACCATGATGTCCCAAACTTCTGCCTCCTCAAAGATACTCTGCATTCTCTCCTTCCAAACGCTGTAATTTGTATGCCCATCCAACCTATCCTCCACCCTCAATCCCAATGACATCCTGCTGTCCTAAAACTGAAAAATAGCACTGTTGTAGTAAAGATAAAACTGTTGTTTGTGAAAAATCAGCTTGCTGGTATTTTTTGAGTGAAAAATCAGCAGCTGTAATTTTCCTTCTTGCTGTCCCAAACTGCACTTCAGCACTCAAGCTCTGATACCATGTAAAAAATTCTCATTTCCCACCCCGGTTTTCATTTTCACCTTATTTCTCCCATATAGTTAAATGCCCTTTCCCATATCCATACATTCAACAAGCTGGAAAAAAAAAAATTTGCTGAAAACACAAATTCCGGAAATTTTACAAAATGCTGGAAAATGCAGGAATAAAAAATCAGCGGGTACAAACAGCCATTTAACACATTTTAACACAGTCTGGAAAAACCCCCTACAACTCTTGGGGAAAACCAGTTCGAGAGCTTTTTCTTATTTCTGAAAAATGCTTTTATAGTGAGAAATATTCAGCAAAAAATCAGCAAGCAAATTTTACAACTTATCTTGTTTTCTATGCCTCACAGCCAACTGGAAAACACTAGCAAACAGCAATAAATGTTGTACGGCCTCCTCGATTTTCGTGCCCACTTTCAGCCTTAAATGTTGTTGTACGGCCTGCAATAAATACGCTGTATGGACCTCGATTTGCATGCAAAAAACGCTGTACGAATTTCCTTGGAAAATGTGCCAGCAAACTGCTCTTTGATTTCTGTGCAAACTGCTGTATGGATTTCTAGAAAATCGTGCCAAAATCTGCCTTTCACTGTATGCTAACTCAGTGGTACGGATTTGCTAAATTGCTGCCTTGGAATGTGTGCCAAGCTGTTGTCTCCTTCTCCTTCCTGTCCAGAAATCTCCCTTGCTCTCTTGCTCTCCTTCTCCCAATCCTCCTTTTCCTCCCTTAATCCAACCCTAAGTGACTTTTGAGTGATCCCTAAATCCAATGGCTGAAATAGATTGAGATCTAGGGCTGAGATTAAATGCTCATTTAAATCTCACTTTTTATTTTTTAATTCACCCCACTTTAATAAAGACCCACTTAGTCATTTATTTCCAAAGTCACTTTTCCTTTTTAATTTTACATTGACTTTAATAAAGTCACTTTAAAATTAGACTTTAGTAACTTTATCACTTAAAGTCACTTTTAAATTAGATTTGACTTTATAAAAATTATAAAGTCACTTTAGGAGAAAAATTAAATTCTTTTGAACACTTTTCCCTAGGCCAAACATCAAAGCCTTAGGGAATCAACTGTCCTCCGGTACCAAATTTCAACATTGATCAAGTTGAAGGACTTACCAGAAGAAGAAGCTCTTGGGAGACTGAAGCATTTTGTCAACAACATCCGTTGTTACGTATGCTTTGAGGACAAATTATTTTTTGGGAGGAAGGCAATGTTATATAAAAATTAGTTGATTAGTAGTTATTAGGCAAAGGGCATGATCTTTGATCATACCCATTCACCAAGAGGCACCCAAGGCAATATAAATCCAGGGGCCTCCCACAAATTGTAATCATTTTCTATCTGTTTTAATAATAATAATTATGAATTTGCTAATTATCTGAGTTAAACTGTGCCATTGCATGTACTTAAAGATGACAAATCTAAGAATTCCAGATTCCCGAAAATAGTGTCCCATGTTTGTGATGAATTTCCACTATTGCAAACATTTAAACCCTGGAAACTACCATGGATCAAGTGTTTGTCCTTTCCAAGAAACCAATCAAGCTCTTCCTTGGTTGTTTCAAGAAATGAACAGAAACTCCGACCATTTCAGGGAAATTTATTGCTTTTCTTAATTTGAAAATAGAAGAGGAAAAAACTACATTAAAAACTAAAAGACCCTGTTGACTCTAACACATCAAAATAAAAGGCCTTTTAACTTGAAAAAAAGATAGGTATTTAATTTTACAAAAAAGCACAGTAGACCAGCAAAGGAAAGTGCACTCAGAGGGTTTTTCGAGGCAACCTTTCCACAGGAGGTACAAAAATGTTACATTTATCTCAACAAAGAGTTGGAGGAGCAAACGCCTCAGTTTCAGCAAAAAAAGGGTGGGCACAAGAACATCATTTATGAAATTTGTGATCAAAGTAAGCAAAAGAGCCAAGAATATAGAGGGCAACCACTTGTATGGATGTAGTTTTGCAACAAAGAGTTCCAAAGCAGCGATACAAGAGTGAAAGTTCAATTGTTATCTCGAAGGGTTTTGGAGTTGTAGCTTGTTTATGTGTGACACCTGAAAATGCACAGTTCATTTTCTATTTCTCAAAGTAGTCACTAGTTAATATTTTTTATCTTAGGATGACTCCTAATGTTTGCAGGTTATTAGCAAAATCTTGGATGACACCTTTGGTGAGATCTTAGCCCAAGTATGCTTATGTTCACTTCTCATGGCTAGATGAGGACCACAAAATTTGGCATTTAAAGTTGTCGAGCGCATCATATTTAAGGAGATATATGTTGATTTGGGGTAGCATTGGATGTGCTTTAGCCACGAAAATTGGTGGAGAGGTTAAGGCACATGAGATCTCCAATATCCAGAAAGGGTTTCAGCAGATTCTAAACAGTTTGGGAGATATTAAAATAATTAATATTTTTAATGGAGTCCCTAAGTCTAAACTTAGGGAAAAAAATATTAATGTGTATTAATATAAAACTGTGTTAGAATGATCAAAAAGTCATGGATCAAGCCATATCTAATCTTAGCTGTTGATTAAGGACTTAATCTCGACCGTTGACTTGTCAACGAGAAAAGTATAAGAGGAGGCTTGAGGGTCACTTGGAGAACACACACTGAGGGAGACCAGTCAGTTCAATTTCTAGAGCGGGGTTAGCTGAGAAATTGAACCAGTGGTCTGGTGAGCAGTTAGGAAGCAGCAAGTACGGAGTAGAGAGGCGGGATCAGCCACTGGAGATCAGCGCTGAGGCAAGAAAGGCAGACGCAAATGCAACAAAAGACTGTGCAGTCACTTGCTAGGCCTGCGTGAGTGACGCAAAGAGGCCCAGGGCTGATGCAGTTAAGCAGGGGCTAACGCAGAGGGTTTGAGAGCCACGCAGAGGTCAGCCGGGCTGACGCTGGGATTGGGAGAAGTGCTGGAGAATTATTTCTCTCTATGGGTAAGCCAGTTTGGCACCCTGTTGTATAGAAGAATTGCTGAATAATAAAATCCTCCCTTGCTGCACCGGTTTTCCCACATTGGGTTTTTCCAAGCACTGTTGTCCAAAATATCTATGCCAATGTGTTAATGCTTGTGCATATGTTTGTTTCTGTATTACAGTGTGATTTCTGCAACAGTATTTATTTTAATGTTTATTGAAGTAATTTCATAAATAACTTATTATGGAATAAGTAGGGAAAATAAATTAGTTGTTGCAGTGATAGAATTTTCACATGGTATTAGAGGAAGTAATCAGAGACAGAAAGGGAAAATCAGTTATGGGTCGAGACCATGATGCAGAAGCATCCATGTCATGGGACTCACAAAGATTTTCAGAAGATTGCACAAGAGAGAGAATTTGATTTCTCCATGTTGGCTTCTAGGCTAGAAGAAGAAGTGTCGTGTATGACTAGTGTTGCATCATCAAAAATATGATATATAGACAATGGAGCTTCGTGGCATATGACGAGAATCAGGGAATGTTTCTCAGAATATCGAGAAGAGAAGATGAACTGTTAGATCACCATGGGAAACCAGGCAAAGTGTACTCCAGTAGGGAAGGGTACCATAGTTTTTCAAACAAAATCGGGAGAACGGTTCCGTACTACAAATGTACTGCATGTACCAAAATTGGGGATGAACTTAATTTCCGTGTCGCAACTACAAGGCAAGGGCTATGAAGTCTACTTCATCAAGGAGAACGCATATGTCAAAACACCCAAGCTGGAAAAAGAAAGAGCAAATCGGGATCAAAAGTTATTGGTTGTATAGATTGCAACTAGAATCACCAATGACACTAATAGGCAATCATGGAGACAAGGACTTGAACGAACTATGGCACAGAAGAATGGGTCACTTGCACCACAGAACTCTGAGAATTCTAACGAGCACTGTAACAGGGGCTTCGGATCGGAGTACGGAATGAGATGATGTATGCAGGGAATGTGTTCTAAGAAAGTATGCCAAGGCAGCGTTTCCTAGGAGCAAACACAGGGCCAAGAGTGTACTAGTATTGATACACTCTAATATCTGTGGACCTATGTCCATCAAAGCTCTCAGTGGTGTCGAATATTTCCTTAACTTCATTGCTGACCACTCAAGGAAAACTTGGATTTATTTTCTGAAAACCAAGGATGAGGTTTTCTATCAATTCAAGGAGTTCAAGGCTCTAGTGGAGAATCTGACTAGGAAGAAAATAAAAGTTTTGCACTCAAATAATGGTGGAGAATATGTCGATGAGGACTTCACTGATTTTTGCGCTAAGGAGGGCATCAGAAGAGAGTGGACAGCTCCATATAATCCGAAGCAGAATAGGGTAGCAGAAAGAAAGAACGGGACTATTGTAGAAGTAGCTAGGGCCATGATGTATGATCAGGATATGCCAAAATTCAGAAGCATGCAACATAGCAGTCTATGTTCAGAAGAGGACTCCTCATCGTGTTGGAAATACTGAGAGGGGGGTTGAACCAGTGTTTCTTTTCAAATGTTATTTTACCAATTAAAATATTTATATTCAGAACACAAGATGAACAACAAGAATAAATGCTTTTATTAATATAATCTTTGCAATAAAATAGATACAATATATATATGGTTCCAATCTGTTGCCAAGCACCAACTTGGACTTTTGTGAGGCTCCAACCTCCAGAGCACCAACTCTGTTTTGTCAAGGCACCAACCTTGGACTTAGGAGCACCAACTCCTAGGACACCAATCCTTCCAGTTCTGAGGCACCAACCTCAAGGGCTCCAACCCTCTGTTGTCAAGGCACCAACCTTGGATATAGGAGCACCAACTCCAAGGACACCAATCCTTCCAACTTCTGAGGCACCAACCCCAAGGGCTCCAACCCTCTGCCAGTTTACAACTTCATTGTAGTCTCCATGCTACAGCATCAATGACAACCAATCTTCATATGAAGGAGTCTTTACAACTCTTCATACTGTCCACATAGAGTCTGCAAAAAGTTATCTCATGATGATATCAAATAGCCATCATGATCTCCAATAATGTCTCCACACAACTTCAGTGTGTCTACAATTAACTGCACTAAGCTCTGCACAAGAATCAACTCTCAGTTTCAGGCCTCTGTTCTCACTGTCACTGTAAATGCTTCAGGCGTGACTGCTTCTCACTGTTCTAGCTATCTCTTACTTCCCAGAAAACAAATTCACATACGCTTCAATGCTAGTGCTGGTTACTATTCCCTTCAAGCTATGTTAGATGAAACTTTATTTATCCCTTCACAGAATTGTTCTTCAGGTTGCGTTATGTACTTGATTAACCCAACACTGGTCTGAGCTTTTCAAAGGTGAATCCAATCAACAGAGTTGCTCGTCCTTCGGCTTCCTCCTGTCCTGCTGGACCTTCAGCTTCCTCCTGTCCTGCTGGACCTTCAGCGTCCTCCTGTCCTGTTGCACCTACCGCTTCTTCCTTTCTTCCAGTTCGCCAACAACCACCTTTTTTTCCTCTGTTATATAAGCCTGATACGCTGACCTTTGGCTTCCTCCTTGCTCGCTTGAGCTTTGGCTTCCTCAACACTCGCTCGACCCTCGGCTTCCTCAATGCTCGCTCGACCTTTTGGCTTCCCTCCTCTGATCGCATTAGCTTCCTTTGCGCTCGCTCGTCCATCTACGCTCGCTTGATTCTTCAGCTTCCCGGTCCATGGATTCCTCTGTCTATTCGAGTGTTCCAATACTCACAGGACACGTAAATTTAGAAGAGAGGCCATCTTTATTATTATTCAAAAAATAGACTTATTCTTTATAGCAATCGCAACATTCATGAACAGTCGGAGTTATTCCTTTAAACCCACAATCACAATCGCAACATTCTGGAGGTCTTTATAAGTCGTGCCCATAGTATAGCCGATGGCCGATAGCCGATTCCCCTGCACGGGTCCATCGCCTTATCGCAATCGGCAGTTTATATCGTTACACTCCTTCAAGACTTGCGATTGAACCAGATGCGATATTACATTAAACATAAGTTAATACCCCCGTCGAGTCCATATATATATATATATATATATATATATATTGCAATCGCAAGTTTGCATCCCTTTGAGACTTGCGATATCGCAATTGGAGCTTTAACATGACAAGGCCTTAAACACTTGCGATACATAACTCCCGACGCGGCGGACGCGATATAACATTAGGGCGTATTAAAAGGGTGATGACGGAACCCGCTCGGACACAGTTCCTGAGGTTTAACTTTATCGGGTTCATTCTCCACCGTAGATTTCAACCCCCAAAATCCGATGGTCTACAGCGATTTCGGGTGGACTACTTGCACGAGAGTTACCTGCCCGATAAAGCGGTTTCCTCTCTCCTCCGACGTGCGACGTGTCAATTTCTTAATGGAATCGGGTGACTCCCTCCTATTACCACTTACCGCTTATTCTCAACCCGATAAACCATTTCCGCTTATAAACCCGCCTTTCTCTTTGACTAACGCCCGAGCTATTTAGCGCCTGATGACCGTAGATCTTCTACCATCGACAGCTGCGACGGCTCCTCCGATTTCCTCATCCACTAATACTTAAATTAATCTCCGTCGTTCATTTCTTTGACTTTACGCTGCGCGACTTAATCCTAGCCGCTCATTACAAACAATCTCGTTCGTTGATCTCCAAGATCCAACGGTTCCTGTGTGTTTAATCTTCATCTATCTCCTCACTTTGACTTTGATTCATTTCTTCAGTGTTTTTCTTGTGGTTTTGGGTTTTCTTCAAGGTTTCGGCCTTTCATTTTTCTGCTACTCAACTCTCTCTGAGCCTACCTTTTGCGAATTCATACATCGCTGACTCTCTCTGAGCTTTACTCTAATTCTTCAACCGGATTCAAAGACCCATTATGGTTCCTCTGTCTCTTCTTCTCCTCTGCTGAATTCTGCAAGCTAATGACCTCTTTGCTTCCAATGACCTCTTCCTCTTACGCTTTGGCTTCATGATGGCTTTCGATAACCTGTTTCCGATGAACTCTTCTGATATGCTTCTCTTGATAGCTCCTATGACTTCCGATATTTTCTACTCTGATATTTTGCAATACTCCTCTAATGTGTTCCTCTTCTGATGGCTTCCCTGATGGCTTCTCCTCATGGCTTTGCTCCTGTTTCTTCACGGATCTGCTCTGCTTCTCCTTGGCTTCATATCATCATTTAGTATCCTAGAATATTGCCATATTGACATACTCATGTTGCTTCATGGATCTGCTCTACTTGGCTTCACATCATTGTTTACTGTCCAGAATATTGCCATATTGACATCAACGACAACCTAGATTAACACATCGGGCAGTGGGCAAGATTACTCCAGAGAAAGTCTTCACAGGGAAGACACCTGAAGTTAGTCATTTCAAGATATTTGGGAGTCTAGCATATTGTCGCATACCCGAAGAAAAGAGGAAGAAGTTGGATCAGACTGCAGAAAAGGGATATATGGTAGGATATAGTGAGAACGCTAAGGCATACAAAATCTATCTTCCAGGGAGCAGGAAGGTAGTAGTACGACGAGATGTAAAGTTCATGGAGGACAAGGCTTTCAGAAGATCTCGCGAGATCCCTTCGAGGAGCAGTCGAAAGAGGAGCCGTTGGTTAAGCCTCTTCAACCAACAGAAGTAAAGAATTCTTCCTCAGGACAGGGAGATTCTCAGGACAAGGAGGAGGAGCAAACAGAAGCACCTGCTGGCAGAGGAAGAACTAACAGGGAACTTCGTCAGATTTTGCGAGATGCAGAGGACTTCATCAGTGCGCCAAGAAACAACAAGAAGGAGCGAAAACAGCCAGATAGATATCAAGCATTAGTAGCTCAAGATGGAGAGCCTGCCAGTTTCAAGGAGGTAGCTCAACATCAGATTTGGCTAGATGCGATGGTAGAGGAATACAACTCCATAATGGTAAATGATGTCCAGGAGGTGGTGCCAAGTCCTCAAGACAAATCAGTGGTAGGTTCAAGATGGATCTACAAAATCAAATACGCTACAGACGGCAGTGTTGAGAAATACAAGGCCAGGTTTGTGGCTAAGGGGTATGCTAAAAAGGAAGGGATTGACTATGAGGAGACCTTCGCCCCAGTAGCCAGGTATACATCTATTAGGACCGAAATATCTCTTGCAGCCCAGATGGGATGGGAGATCCATCAGATGGATGTCAAAACGACATTTCTGAATAGAGTAATAGAAGACGAGGTATACATTGAACAACCAAAGGGCTCTGAAACTCATGAGAAAAGGTCTCATGTATGCATATTGAAGAAAGCCTTGTATGGGCTGAAACAGGCACCGAGAGCATAGTATGTTCAAATAGATGGGTACCTGCAGAAGATGGGGTTTGTTAAGAGTGACGCGGATCCGAATCTCTACTATTTGGTTGTAAAGAATGAGCCGCTAATCTTAGTATTTTATGTGGATGATCTCTTTCTGACAGGATCATCCAGACTCATTGGAGACTGCAAAAAGAATCTAGCCACAGAATTCAATATGAAGGATTTGGGATGAATGCACTACTTCCTAGGGTTTGAAGCTTGGCAGCAGAAGGGAGAAATCTTCCTTGGGCAAGGGAGGTATGCTACAAAAATCCTGAAAATATTCGGGATGGAGGACTGTAGACCTATGGCTATGCCAATGATCACCAACTGGAAGAAGATTGATGCATCAGAAGACAAGGATGTCGATCCCACCCTATACAGGTAGCTCATAGGGTCCTTGATGTATTTGGTCAATACCAGGCCAGACATTTGCTACTCTGTCAACACCCTCAGTCAGTTCATGGTGGAACCGAAGAGGGCGCACTGGGCAGCAGCCAAACATGTTCTCAGGTATTTACAGGGAACAGTCGATTATGGACTCTTGTACACCAGGAGTAAGGATATCAGATTGAGTGGATTTACTGATGCAGATTGGGCAGGAAGTTCAGTGGATCGGAAAAGTACCTCTGGGTACTGTTTCAACATTGGATCAGGAATGACCTCCTGGTGCAGTAGGAAACAAAAGTCCATGGCTCTGAGCTCATCTAAGGCAGAATATATGGCGGCAAGCACAGCTTTGTGTGAGGCCATATGGCTTAGAAAACTATTTGTGAACCTATTCAGAAGGAATATGGAGGCGACCAGGATCATGTGTGATAATCAGAGTTGCATCAAGCTCTCTGAGAATCCAGTGTTTCATGATAGGTCGAAGCATATTGATATCCGGTGTCACTTTGTCAGGGACTGTGTCCAACGAGGAGCTGTACAGTTGAGCTACACTCCTACAGGAGAACAGGTGGCGGACATCCTCACCAAGGCCCTTGGAAGGACAAAATTTGACTACTTCAGGGAAAAGATGGGGATGGTAAAGAACCCGTTTCAGTAGCAGAAATGGGAGTGATAACTGCAAGGATGTAGAGGGAGTTGCAGTGCGGATGCAGTGTTGGGAGAAAGGACCAGCAACAACACGGATGCAGAGGGAGTTTTCATACAAATGCAGCAGTGGCAGTAGCAGAGTCATGAACAGTAGTACAAGATACAGTAGTGCAGAGGATGTTGGGCAGGGAGGCTTAGCATCAGCACAGGGGCCGATGCCGGATGATCAGGGTGATACTCAGTGAGGAGTATTATTAGAGCACAGTGCTCGCTAAGAGGGAGTGTTGATTTGGGGTAGCATCGAATGTGCTCTAGCCACAAAAATTGGTGGAGAGGTTAAGGCACATGAAAAGGGTTTCGGCAGATTCTAAACAGTTTGGAAAATATTAAAATAATTAAAAAATTTAACGGAGTCCCTAAGTCTAAACCTAGGGAAAATAAAATATTAATGTGTATTAATATAAAACTGTGTTAGAATGGTCCAAAAGTCATGGATCAAACCAGATCTAATCTTAGCCGTTGATTAGGGACTTAATCTCGGCCGTTGATTTGTCAACGAGAAAAGTATAAGAGGAGGCTTGAGGGTCACTTGGAGAACATGCACTGAGGGAGACCAGTGAGATCAATTTCTGGAGCAGGGTTAGCTGAGAAATCGAACTAGTGATCTGGTGAGCAGATCAACGCTGAGGCAGGGGAGGCAGACGCAGAGGCAACAGAAGACTACGCAGTCACTTGTTGGGCCTGCGTGAGTGATGCAGAGGGGCCTAGGGCTGACGCAGTTAAGCAAGGGCTGACATAGAGGGTTTGAGAGCCACACAGAGGTCAGTCGGGTTGACGTTGGGATTGGGAGAAGTGCTCGAGAATTATTTCTCTCTGTGGGTAAGCCAGTTTGGCACTCTGTTGTACAGAAGAATTGCTAAATAATAAAATCCTCCCTTACTGCACTGGTTTTCCCACATTGGGTTTTTCCAAGGACTGTTGTCCAAAATATCTGTGTCAATGTGTTAATGCTTGTGCATATGTTTGTTTAAGTATTACGATGTGATTTCTGCAACAATATTTATTTTAATGTTTATTGAAGTAATTTCATAAATAACTTATTGTGGAAAAAATAAATCAGTTGCTGCAGTGATAGAATTTTCACAATATAACACTTAGCACCCTTCCAAGGTTTTGTTCTTTAAAGGATGAGTCAAACAATATCTTGTACAATGAATGAACCCCAAGTTGAATGCTAAGTATGAAGAGACAAGAACGTAAGCATGGATGAGGGTGACAATTGACATATGAGTCAAGACACATTCATGTGAAAAATTATGTCACTACTACATATTTGCTGGCATATTTCAGCATTAATAAGGGGCGCTTGGCTCTAAGAAACACCTTTGGTGTTAGAAATTAATTAACAGAGCAATGAAATACATAAAATACTACGGAAACACAAATACAGAAACACGTAAAACAAGAGAGACACAGATATACGTGGTTCACTCAATTTGGGTTACGTCCACAGAAAAACAACCAGTCCTTCCTTTTATATTATCCAACAAAATGAAGAGATACAACCTACAGCAGATCCGTTGTAATTTCCTCTTCCCTCTCGCACAACCTCCTCTCTCTCTCTCTCTCTCACAATAATCATCCACAACTGCAATACAATTCCCTCATATAAACCGAGGGAGTGTCTTCTAGGGCAAAAAACCCTAAATTAACATAACTTCTACTGTCAGATCATCCACCTAATGAACGACCCAGATTGACTATGAAATTAGAATATTTTATAAGGCAATTTTTCATCTGTTTTTAGCTTCGGGGGCATTGCTTTTGAACCCCTGCCAAGGGGGGGGCTCATAAAAGTCGTCGTCGCCCCCCCTGGATCCCCCTGACGATGATTAAACGAGAGGCGTTACCGACCCATTAGGAACAGGGATCCAACGCGACTGAAACAAAAACCTCTAAATAATTATGTAGTCAGGGTCCACACCCAACAGTCTCCAAGTATAGCAACTCCATCGCTGCTTCACTTGCTAGACAATGCTTCCACTTTGGACATAGTTGTTTCTCATCTTCATCATCATACTTGAAGACCAATTGAAACTGAGCAAAATCTCAATTTCTCCCCGGTTACAACATTTGTTAACATATCTGCAAGATTCTAGATAGTGGGTATTTTTTCTAGCTTCAACTATGCATCTTCTAACACTGACCATATGAGATGGTACTTGAGTTGTATATGTTTAGTCTTGGAATGAAATGTTGAGTTCCTTGCAAGATGAATGGCACTTTGGTTGTCACTGTGTAACCTGCCCATCTCCTGCTTCTTGCCCAACTCATCCATAAACCTTTGTAACCAAATCATTTCTTTACTAACCTCTGTAGCAGCAACATACTACACTTCTGTTGTTGAAAGTGCAACAATATTTTGCAACTTTGAAACCCAACTAACAGTTGTTCCACCTACAGTAAACACATACCCTGTGGTGCTTCCCCTGTTACCTCTATCACCTGCCATATCTGCATCAACATACCCCTATAGATAAATGCTTGAACCACCAAAGCATAATGCTTGATTTGTCGTACCTCTCAAATACCTAAGAATCCACTTCACTACCATCCAATGCTCTTTTCCTGGATTGTTCATATACTTGCTTACAACTCCCACTGCATGTGCAATATCAGGCTTTGCGCAGACCATTGCATACATTAAGCTTCCAACTACTGATGCATATGGAACTTTACATATATAATCCATTTCTTCATGGGTCTTGAGACACATCTCCTTACTTAGTTTGAAATGGCTAGCCAAAAGTGTACTAACTAGTTTTGCATTCTGCATATTAAATCTTTCCAACACCTTTTATATGTATTCATTCTGAGATAATGTTAATTTGCGATTTTTCTGTCTCTAATTATTCTCATACCGAATATTTGTTTTGCAACACCCAAATCCTTCATTGCAAATGAATTTGCCAATTTTCCTTTTCAGAACATTTATTTCCTGCATGTTAGACCCTACAACAAGCATGTCATCTATATACAATAGCAATATAATATCACTACCATCATTTTGTTTTTTAAGATAAACAAAATGGTCAAAGTCACATCTAATATAACCTTGTTCAAACATAAACCTGTCAAATTTTAGATTACTGCCATGGAGCCTATTTTAAGCCATACAAGCTCTTCTTCAATTTGCACACTAACTTCTCCTTCCCTTTGACCTCATACCCTTGTGGTTGCTACATATATATTTCTTCCTCCAAATCCCCATGGAGAAAGGTTGTCTTCATATCCAACTACTCAAGATGAAAATCTTCTACTGCCACTTGACTTAAAATAGTTATGATTGAAGTTATTTTAACAACATGAGAAAAAAATTCATCAAAGTCTATACCTTTCTTTTGTGCAAACCCCTTCACCACAAGTCTAGCCTTGTACCAATGTTTTCTTCCATCTTCTTCCTTCAACCTATAAATCCATTTATTTTGCAATGTTGTTTTACCTGAAGGCAACTTGACTAAGTCCCAAGTTTGGTTATGCATCAAGGAGTCCATCTCTTCTTCCATGACTTGCTCCCACTTCTTCCTGGTTTCTACCTACATTGCTTCTTCATATCTTTTCAGTTCACCAAAATCAATCAATAATACATAATATAATGAAGGAGAGTATTGTCCATGGGGTCTACTTATCCTGGTAGATCTTCTAACACTAGTTTCAGGTGTTTGAAGTGCCTGTTGTTGTTGTTATGGCTACTGATCATTTTGATTTTCAGACACCTTTACTTTTTCTGTGATTTCATCAAGGACTGCATATTCTTTGTTTTCTTTTTCATGTTTTTTCTCTGGATTTGATCCTTATACAATACCTTTTCATTGAATATGACATCTCTGCTCCTAATGATTTTGTGATTTTCATAATTATAAGCGATAACCAAAATCATTAACACCATATCTAATAAAGGTACATTTCTTTGATTTTGTCTCAAGCTTCGTTCTATTTTTTTTATTAATGTGAACAAAAGCTTCACAACCGAAAGTCTTTAAAAGTGACTAGTTTACCTTTTTACCTGTCCATGCCTCCTCTAGAATACCACCATCCAAGGAACTTGAAGGCCCTCTAATTATTAGATAAACAACAATATATAGCAGCTGCCCAAAATTGTAGGGGCAATCTCATGCACCTTGCACGCTCCCTGATTGTCCTGTTCATCCTTTCTAACACACCATTTATATGTGTTGTACCTGGAATTGTCTTCTCTCTGCGAATTCCATGCTCTAAACAGTGATTATCAAACTCTCTACTGCAATATTCACCTCCATTGTCTGATCTGAGACACTTCAACTTCTTTCATGTCTCATTCTCAACCAAAGCCTTCCATTTCTTGAAAGTATTAAATACATAAGATTTATTTCGAATACAATAAATCCAAGTTTTCCTAGTTGCATCATCAATAAAGTGACATAATAACGAGAGCCACCAAAAAATGGTACCTGAACAGGCCCCCATACATTTGTATGCACAAGCTCTAATTTTTCTCTCTTCTTTTATTTCCCAACTTTGATAAATTGAATCTCTCTGTTAGGATATTCCGACACATAGGAAATAGTTAAGTATAACTTGGTCTAATGTAGAGTTAGGTAAAGTGTGTTTCTTTACTATGTACTTTTGTAGCTTACAATCTGACGATCACGATATGTAGTGATCCGATGGTTCATTCTCTCCTCGATATTACCGACACTTGATCTGTGGCTTAACACCCGATTGGTCCATGATCTCTATTTAAAGAGTATGGAAGGTCATTTGTAGTGTAACCGTTCATGAGAGAAGCTTATGTAAATTTTCATTCTTTTATTAATAAATTGCCTGAAGTGGGCGCGTTGGCTCAGGCCGTGGACTATTTCCCTCTTTGAGGGCTTTAACCACGTCAACAATACTGGTGTATTGATTTGTGATCTGTTTGTGAGCGGTGTCCTTTGGTGTTCTGTATGAGGAACTTACCCTATAAATTCCTACATGGTATCAGAGCCAAGTCGAGGGCCGCATCCGTTGGTGATCCAAATCTGAAGCCGGTAGAACTGCATCCGACTGTCGTTTCCTAGATTTATTGTTTCTGACTACTTTCGGGCAGAGAGAACTGCTCTATTGTGTTAAAAACATATGTTCCAGTGAGGAACCCCTTTCGTTTCACGCGAAAAGGTTTCTGGTAGCCCTAGCTACGACATTTTTAAGATTTGGAGGTATATAGTGTTTATTTGCAGTTTTTAGTTATTTTCTCTCCGTTTATTTCGGTTTATTTAGCACTTTGTTTTTTTTATTACTAGATCTATACCTTTAGTTTTTGTGTATGCTCTTTGCCTCGCGACTCTGTGCAATCTGGGAAAATCAAAAACAGAAAGGAAGGATTTTTCTCATGCGTATGCTCTTTTCCGCCGCGCCTTAGTGTGATCTCGGAAAATCAAAAACATTGAGGAAAATATTTAGTTGTCGGGTAAAGCTAACTTCAAACCGTAAGGTTTGTTTTTTTTTTGTATGTTCGTGTTGGTTTTGTGTTTTTTTCTTTGTAGAAAATAAAACAGCTTTCTCAAG
The DNA here is from genome assembly GCA_031772625.1 of Pinus tabuliformis. NCBI lineage: Eukaryota > Viridiplantae > Streptophyta > Pinopsida > Pinales > Pinaceae > Pinus > Pinus tabuliformis. Next base: position 30,452,485 of record CM062812.1, read on the forward strand.
TAAGCACGCACCCCAAAGCTTCAGTGACTAATTAATAATAAATTAAAGACAACAACAACAACAAAAAAAAACCCATTCATCTTTTCCAAAAATTACGAAACTTTTAATCTAGCTCACTTGGTCCAAAGCTACTTTATGAAAATAGAGGTCTTCAATTAAGTCTTTCTTTTTGTTGAGCTAATTAGATTAAGTTTGGAAAGGGGATGGATTTTTTTTTAAATATAACATTATCATTCATTTCCACACATTCTCGCATTTCGTCGGCATCTTCAACAACTTTTCTTCAAAAAGCCATAATTTCTTCATCCGGAAGCCATTTTCAGAGCTGTTTTTTTTAATAAGCCTATTTTTTCGAGATCTTTCCATTGGAACACTTATTTTCAGCATTTACAGCTCCAGTTTCTGTTAAAATGGAAAGTCCATGCCAAGTTATTCTTGACAGCACCAACTACTTTCAATGGTGGTCCTACATTGTGGATTTACTTAGAAGTAAAGATCTTTACAAAATAGCCTCAGGCCAATAAACCAAACCGAAAGATGAGGATAAGGCAGCGAAATGGGAAAATAGGCAAGATCAAGCACGTGGGTTGATAAGATGTCTATTTCTCCTTACCTTAGATTCCATATCGCAGAACTTGATACTCCTAATGAAGCAATGAAATAGATCACTAAAGTTTTTGGAATAAAAATGAACTTAGAGCCCATCAACTCGAAAATGAGTTGCTTACATTGGACCGCAATAATTTTTCTTCCATTGAAAATTTTCTGTCCAAGTTCAAGACCCTTAGACTTCTCTTGGAAGGTGTTAAGGTTAAGAAAGAAGATGGTAACCTTATCTATTCCATTCTTACTAAGTTGGGACCAGCCTACTCTGTGTTTGTTTCCACCTTCCATTCTACAAGAGAAGCCTTCATTTCTCAAGGACAAGACTACAGGTCCCCTTCCTTTAATGCCTTTTGTGATTCTTTAATAAGATAACAAGAAAAAATCTTACACCTTGGTCTTCTTAATCTTGGAAACTCTTCTAAGAAAGCCTTAGCCGCCCAGCAGCAACCAAATTCAAAGAATCCTAAGAAGCCGTATCCTAAAAAGAATGGTCCTAAACCAAACGAGGGTCATAAGCAATTTCAGCCTCAAAATGAAAAATCATTTCAACAAAATGATAAGAGAAATAAAAACAAAGGGAAGAAGACTGATAAACATTGTCACTTTTGTAATCGAGATGGCCACTTAGAATCTAAATGCTTTAAGAAGATGGAAGCCTTGGAAGCCGCAATGAAGAAGCATAATATCCATTTGAAGCACTCTTCAACTTCAACTTCATCTTCAGGAATAGCACTTTCTGCATGTGGTCGTCAAACATCTCGGTCTGGATATGCACTAAATGTATCTTCTTCTTCTAATTCTCATGAGTGGCTCATTGATTCTGGAGCTTCTTATCACATGGCCAAAAACAAAGCAATGATTTCTTTTTTAAAGAATTGTAACACCAAAAATATATATGTTGGTGATGATAGATCTCTTAATGTTGTAGGGACTGGAACTGTTCATATAGACAATGGTCAATTTAATGATGTATTATGTGTTCCAACCTTATCCTGCAACCTTCTATCTGTATATCAGATAACTCATTCAGGTAAAGGTAAAATCGTTGAATTTTCACCTCACGATGTTGTAATGAAGGACCTAAGATATCCTAGACAGATTTTAGCTATTGGCATTGCTAATGATTCTACAAGGTTGTATAAGTTTAACAACTCTGGGTCATCAAATCTTCCCTCGGTATTTGTTGCTCATAATGATGAAGTAAGCCAACTTTGGAATGAGTGATTTGGTCACTTAAACTATCGCTCCCTTCAAAATCTATGTAAAGAAAATATGGTGACAGGTATTACAATGGTATCATGAAGAGATGATGTTTGTTCCGGATGTGTACTCAGAAAATATCATCGGGATAGTTTTGAAAAATGTGCCTCTTGGCACGCCTCAGCGCCTTTACAACGTGTGCATAGTGATTTATGTGGTCCACTTCCAGTTGTTTCATTCTCTGGCTACAAGTATTTCTTAACTTTCATTGATGATTTCTCCAAACGCACTTGTGTATACTTCTTAAAACTCAAGAGTGAAGTATTTAACATGTTCTTGACCTTTAAGGCCTTTGTTGGAAAACAGTTTGTACATCAAATTCTTAAGCTAAGATCTGATAATGGCGGAGAATATGTTAACAACAAATTCATCAACTTTTGCACTGAGAATGGAATTCAAATGCAACATATTGTTCCATATACTCCACAACAAAATGGTGTAGCTAAAAGGAAAAATCGCACCTTAAAGGAAATGGCTAATTGTATGCTTCAATCTAAAGGACTTAGTCTTAATTTTTGGGCAGAAGCAATTAACTGTGCAAATTACATAATAAATCGCACTCCTACTAAGGTTTTAAAGAATATCACTCCAGAAGAAGCATGGAGCTCAATTAAACCAAATGTAAGTCACTTTCGTGTTTTTGGAAGTGAAGAATGGGCCCATATTCCAGATGAGAAACATAAATCTTTAGAAACTAAGAGTGAAAAATGTATTTTTGTTGTATATTCTGAAGATGTCAAAGGATATAGACTTATTCCACTTAAGTCCAAAAATGTTATCATTAGAAGAGATGTAAAGTTTGCTGAAAATATATTAGCCTACGAGCCTAGTTCAGCGGATGTGCCACCTCTCTCTATCTCTTCTACTTTTGAAAATATTTCTTCTTCAGATGATGAAAGCAAAGATGACAATTCTCCCTCACCTTCTCAGGATCCTCCTTCAGCTCCTCAGCTTCCAAAATGGGTCCGTGCTACTCGGGATGCAGCAGGTGCTCTTGCCGGTGATCCTACAGATCAGCGACGTACACATTCTCAGTTCGATAGAGCCTCTTCTTTACTGGCTCAAGCTTCAACGAATTATGATCCTGACACCTTTGCAAAAGCTTCAGCCCATCCAGATTGGGACGCAGCTATGAATGAAGAAGTAACGAATAAAATATATAAATAATATAAATATAATGTAAATGATAATAATCATAAATAATAATTAGTTAAGTAGTAATTAGGTTGAAAAGGCATGTCTAAATGAGACATGACTCTTCATGAAGAGACACTTATGTGGTATATAAGCAAGCCTCTCGTTTTCATTGTAGATCATCATCATTCTTATTCATATATTTAATATAATATTTATATCCTCATGGATAACTTCATATTCCAAGTCTTCTAGAGTAATTAATCTGTAGAAGGAACTTTGTTCGCTTCATTTGGTATCAGAGTAGTTTGGTCCTCTAGGTTGCTTAATCGGTGCACATAGCTTGATCTCCGATCCAAGTGTTTGGCTATCGACTCTTTGTCAAATTTATTGTTGTTGCAGTTCAAGTGTTTCACTAAATATTTGGGGTTTCTCCATTCTCGCTACCAGGCCTTTGGCTATATATATATATATATATATATAACAAAAATAATAATAAAGATTATTAATTAAAAAAAAATCATAAAAAGAGAGAGTGAAAAAAAAATATGGAAAAAAATAATAAAAATAAAAATAAAAAATAAAATGAAGTGCGTGCATAATAAAGATAAGAGGGTATCTTTCCAAGTATATTTAAAACTTTTTACATGGAGAAGCTCGTGGTTTTAAAAACAACTCATGGTAATTGCCCATGGTATTTTAAAAAGTTAAAAAAATAAAAAAACAAACAAACAAACAACAAAAGGAATACGTTTTACTTTTTACGTAGAGAACATTTTAACGGAGGTTTTAAAAACAACCTGTGGTAATAGCCCATGGTATTTTAACATCATGACCGTGACCATGTCATATGAAAAGACGTGACCTTTATATTTATTAAGTGGGGTGACATTAAAAATTTATCAAGGAAGTAATTAAGTATATAAAAGAAAGAGGACCAATTTATTATTAAAAAAAAAAAAAAGTAAAACTATTATTATTATAAGATAATAAAGTTATTTTGAAAAGGGGTCTTAACATAAAAAAATACATACATATATAGAAGGCAACGTTATAAAGGAGAAATTTTTTAACAAAAAGGATATTCAAGTTTTTAACAATCCACATTAAGGGAGAATATTTGAAATATATATATAAAAAATGGAGATAAATAAGTTACAAAAAAAAAAATCATACAAAGTTAAAAGAAGTGAAGAAAAAGAAAAAATATGGAATCTTTGAGTAATGAACAAAAACAATCAATCGCAAGAGATATAGAACAATTAATGACAATAATTAAGCGACAAGGTGAGGAGAGAAAGAGAATGGAATCCTTCTTCCATTCTCTACATCCATCATCACTTCCACAGAATGATGTTATCCAGTGTACCGAGAAAGTGCAGCTAAAAGATCAAGAGAATGACAAAATAGCCAAAAGTCAACAAAACAAGAAAGTGTTAGAACACAAACATAAAGATCTTGTGGATATGCATTACAAAGAAATAATGAAAAAGGACAAAGAAATTTCTCGTATCAAGGACCATGTCAAAAAACTGTTGGCGCAAGTGAAGAACACTAAGGTCACAAAAAAAGAGCTCAAGAAGCACTTATCAGAACAAGAAGAGGAAACCTTGCGTTTAAAGAACCTTAATAAAAAATTATTAGAACAAATCAGAGATCTAAAAAATGAAAATCTTAAAATTCAAAACACTGAAAAAAAGTTTGATAAATCAGAAACCGAAGAAATTTTACAACTGAAAAACCATAATCAAAGTCTACTCACTCAAATTAAGAAGCTTAAGGATGATAAGAAAGCATTAAAAGATAAGTTGGAGCAATCCACTCAAGTAGAAGTATTAGAATCTCCAGTCGCAACCGTTCAAGTTGAAAAAAAGGGAACAAATACCGATCCCGTTAATATGACAACTCAAGAAGACAAGTCAGTTGAAGAAACGACACACTTAGATGTTGTAGTTCAGACAATGGATGTCCCAAGTGAATGTTCCATAACCAATTCAACAACATCTTCACCAGAAGAAAATATAAAAATTGTCACATGCCTAATAAGGGAAAGTCAAACCAAAAAAGTTTCCTATCGACATCCAAATCGTGAGAATAGACAACTCAACCAATCTACGTATCGGGACCATTCAGACCAGAAACAACAAATTGATGTTTCAGAGAATAATGACATAACATCAATCCCGTCTTATGCTGACAAGTCGGTACAAAATTCCAATGATCAAAATACTATACAAAAAATTAATCTGGGATGGTCTGATCCCTTCTCAGTGCGACAATTTTGTTTGTCACTAAGAAGATCATATAAACTTGTATCAACGAGGATGACTACTCCGAAAGAGAAAGACTTTCAAAGCCGAAAAAGAGATCAAGCCTTTTCATCGACAAGCTTTGAGGACAAAGCTTTTTGAGGAAGGAGGCAATGTAACAAATAAAATATATAAATAATATAAATATAATGTAAATGATAATAATCATAAATAACAATTAATTTAGTAGTTAGGTTGAAGAGGCATGTCTAAATGAGACATGACTCTTCATGAAGAGGCACTTGCATGGTATATAAGCAAGCCTCTCGTTCTCATTGTAAATCATCATCATTCTTATTCATATATTTAATATAATATTTATATCCACATAGATAACTTCATATTAAAAGTCTTCTGGAGTAATTAATCTGTAGAAGAAATTTTGTTCGCTTCAGAAGAATATCGTTCATTATTGGCAAATGATACATGGGATCTCGTTCCTCTACCAAAGGGACGAAAACTTGTTAGATGCAAATGGGTTTACAGAACCAAGTATGGACCAAATGGAAAAGTTGATAAACATAAAGCTCGTCTTGTTGCTAAGGGTTTTTCACAAGTTGAAGGCATTGACTATACTGAAACCTTCTCCCTTGTTGCCAAAATGAACTCTATCCGCCTTGTTCTTTCCCTTGCTGCCTCTTTCAAATGGGAAGTCCATCAGATGGATGTTAAATCTGCCTTCTTGCATGGGGACTTGCATGAAGAAATCTATATGGAACAACCTACTGGCTTTATACAAACAAACTCCAGCCTTGTATGTCGGCTTAAGAAATCCTTTTATGGTCTCAAGCAAGCTCCTCGGGCTTGGTATGCCAAAATGGATAGCTTTCTTTTAGAAACTGGCTTTTCTAGGTGTCATTCTGACAATATTGTCTACACCAAGAAAGTGGGCAAGTCTCTTATCATTCTTGTTCTTTATGTTGATGATCTTATCCTTATTGGTAGTGATGCCAACCTTATAAACCATGTGAAATCCAACCTTAAAAAGAAGTTTGAAATGACAGACTTAGGACATTTGCATTATTTTCTTGGTCTTCAAGTCTTGCAATCCAAGGAAGGTATTTCCCTTTCCCAGTCCAAGTATGATGTGACCTTCTACGCCATTTTCACATGGAAGACTGTAAGCCAGCCCCTTCCCCCTTTTAGTTTGGAGGTACAATATAGTTTGGGATTCATTACAGCGCAGATGCATCTCCTCTATTGGTTGGTTTCACTAATTCTGATTGGGCTGGTGACCCTGATGATCAGAAGTCTACTGCAGGTTATCTGTTCACTCTTGATTCAGGACCTATTACATGGGCTTGCAAGAAACAAAGTGCCATTTCTCTTTCTTCAGCAGAAGTAGAGTATCGTGGTGCTGTAGAAGCTAGTAAGGAATCCCTGTGGCTTTGTCAGATCCTGTCAGAGTTTGGCTTTCAGCAGCAACATCCGACTACACTTTGGTGTGATAATCAAAGTGCCATCCAACTATGCAAAGATCCAGTCCAACATCAGCGCAGCAAACACATTGAACTGCACATGCACTTCATTAGAAAGCTCATTCACGACCATGTTCTTGAAGAGCAATATTGTTCAACAGATGATCAAGTTGCAGACATCTTTACAAAGGCTCTCACAGAGACGAAGTTTACTAAACTTAGATTTATGGTTGGAGTTCAAGAAGTTGTCACGAAGGGGGGATAGGCTCTAATGCCTCCTTCCTTCTCCTATTGTGTCATATTTGTACATCCTTCAATCCTATCCCAAGTTGTTCTTAAGAGGGGATGTTAGGATATTCCGACACATAGGAAATACTTAAGTATAACTTGGTCTAGTGTAGAGTTAGGTAAAGTGTGTTTCTTTACTATGTACTTTTGTAACTTACAATCTGACGGTCACGATATGTAGTGATCCGATGGTTCATTCTCTTCTCGATATTACCGACACTTGATCCATGGCTTAACACCCGATTGGTCCATGATCTCTATTTAAAGAGCATGGAGGGTCATTTGTAGTATAACCGTTCATGAGAGAAGCTTATGTAAATTTTCATTCTTTTATGAATAAATTCCCTGAAGTGGTCGCGTTGGCTCAGGCCATGGATTGTTTCCCTCTTTTAGGGCTTTAATCTGTTTGTGCGCAGTGTCCTTTGGTGTTCTACCCGAGGAACTTACCCTGTAAATTCTTACACTCTTTTGCTTTCCATAAACACAATTCTCACAGAAATCCAAATCAACATGCTTCAAACCTGACAACAAATTTCTTGAGTGAAGAATCCGCATCCCCTTCTCACTCATGTGCCCGACCCTATGATGCCAAAGTGTCGTATTTGCTTCTGTGGAGGTTAAAGAATTAACAAAATTAGAAATACTATTTCATAAATACAATGTACCAACCTTTTCTCATTTTGCTATTACCAGGGCTCCTTTAGTGACCTTCCAGGTTTTGTTTGTAAATTTAGTTACACAACCTTCACCTCCCAACTGCCCTGTTGAAAATAGATTTTTCTTCGGATCTGGAACATGCCTTACCTCCTTTAATAGCCATTGGTTTCCATTCTATTGTTTTATAAAAACCTTATTCATTCCAATGATTTTATAGGGTTTATCATGACTCCTAGGTCAAGAAGTCAAAAAAGTCATTGGTTAAAGACCCCATCAGACACATTGTAACTTGTAAAGAAAATTATTTTTTTCATTTAAGTGTCAAAATACCCTTCAAGACCATGTCGCCCTGGCAATTGGGAAGTCCGCCTATTTTGAGGAGCCATGGATTGTTTCCCTCTTTTAGGGCTTTAACCACGTCAACAATACTAGTGTATTGCTCTATGATCTCTTTGTGAGCGTTGTCCTTTGGTGTTCTGTCTGAGGAACTTACCCTGTAAATTCCTACATTCTTTTGCTTTCCATAAACACAATTCTCACAGAAATCCAAATCAACATTCTTCAAACCTGACAACAAATTTCTTGAGTGAAGAATCTACATCCCCTTCTCACTCATGTGCCCGACCCTATGATGCCAAAGTGTCATATTTGCTTCTGTGGAGGTTAAAGCATTAACAAAATTAGAAATACTATTTCATAAATACAATGTACCAACCTTTTCTCCTTTTGCTATTACCAGGGCTCTTTTAGTGACCTTCCAGGTTTTGTTTGTAAATTTAGTTACACAACCTTCACCTCCCAACTGCCCTGTTGAAAATAGATTTTTCTTCGGATCTGGAACATGCCTTACCTCCTTTAATAGCCATTGGTTTCCATTCTATTGTTTTATGAAAACCTTACTCATTCCAATGATTTTACAGGGTTTATCATGACTCTTAGGTCAAGAAGTCAAAAAGTCATGTCATAAGTTAAAGACCCCATCAGACACATTGTAACTTGTAAAGAAAATTATTTTTTTCATTAAGTGTCAAAATACCCTTCAAAACCATGTCGCCTTGGCAATTGGGAAGTTGACCTATTTGAGGAGCCACGTCCACCTTGAGAAGCATATATAAAGGAGGGAACTCGACCTCCTTGAGACAGATTCATCACTCACCCATTCAAGCAAAGGAGAAGAGCAAGAAGGCATGCAATGAAGGAAGAGGACGAGGAAAGATTGTTTTTGGGTTAATTCTCTCTCACACATGCAAAGAAGAGAAGCTAGGGTTTGTTGCTTCAAGGTTGAAATTCTCTATCTGCTGGAAGAGGATCAAATTTGTTGGAAGAAGGGTCTACTAGGTCACCTACTAGCCCTAGACAAGGAAGCAAGGCAAGCGAAGTTGTTGGGAGGCCTTGGAAGGCTAATTTCGCTCACGTGAGGATGCAATAGTAGTTGCAGAGGGTCGAAAATTTCAGACCTGCAGGGGAAGGCCAAAATTCTAAAGCTAGGGGTCGAAGTTGTGCTGCTAGAAGAGATTTGATTGGGATTGACTTGGACAAGGGAAGCACATCATTCAAAAAGGTTGGACTTGGTCTTGGAGGATATTGGTCTTGGTCTAGAGGTCTTGGAATTCGACAATTGAAAACCTATAAGAAGAGAAGAGATTTTACGGGGTTTCCTCTCAAGTGGAGAGGTTTTGGCCCTGGCTTGCAACCTACATTTTGTGTTCTTGTGTACTATTGCTCTTCTTGTTTCGGTAGTTGTCTGATGATATTCGAACATAATAATAAGTAAAGAAGCTAATAAAGTAATAAAAGGTAAAAGGACATCACAAGTAGTTATCATAGAAAGAGAAATCATCTTATCTATTGCCCTATAGATTTCTCAAGATGGTATTAGAGCTAAGGTTGGCAGTGGGCATTATGAAGATCTCTACTACACTAAAGAAGTTTCTAAAGAAGTGTTCAAAGGTGGCAAGTCATCTTAAGAAAGGCTTCAAAGAAGTATGGAATCTCCTATTTACTCCAAAGAAGGAAATGACCAAGACAAAGGACGAAGGACTCTTCTCAGCACTCACTAGCACATTTCAAGATGAGAACATTTGGGTGATTGATAGTGGAGCATCAAGACACATGACTAGTCATCACAAACAACTAAAAACATTGTCAAAAGGAAAGTCTTCTTACTCCATGGAGCTTGGTGACAATAAGAGCTATCCTGTGAGAGGAATTGGATCAACCTCAATAGAGATGGAGAATGGAGGTAATATTCATCTCAACAACATCCTATTTGTTCCAAGTCTACACAAGAACTTACTCTCCATTTCAAGTCTAGAAGATAAAGGTGATAGAGTGGCTTTCATTGAGGGAAAAGTTGTAGTATGGGGTAAAAATTCAAGCATAGAAAATGCTGGAGTGATAGGGATTCATGAAGGAAGACTTTACAGGTTGTTGTCTCCTCTTTCTCATGCTTTAGTTCACATTGAAATCAGCCCATGTGAACTTTTAGCATAGAAGATTCGATCATCTCCATTTCAAAATCCTTCCAATTCTAAATTCAATAGTATATGGAATCCCCGAACTGAAAGAAGATCACGAAGGAGCATGCAAGGGATGTGCATTAGGTAAGAACACCAAGAGACCATTTGGAAGCAGTGCTTCACAGTCAAAAGAAATCTTGGATCTTATTTATTCTGATGTTTGTGGTCCTATGACTCCTAAATCACTTGGAAATCATCTATACTATGTCACATTTATAGATGACCATTCAAGGAAAACTTGGATTTACCTAATGAAATCCAAGGATGAAGTATTTACCAAATTTCAAGAATTCAAAGTTGAATTAGAGAACCTTACAGAAAGAAGAATCAAGGTATTAATGGAGGAGAATACACATCTAAGGAAATTATAGCTTTCTGTAAGGAGTCTAGGATTAAGAGGGAGTTGATAATCCCATATAATCCCGAGAAAAATGGAGTTGCAGAACAAAAGAATCGAACCATTGAAGAAAGAGTAAAAGCAATGCTACATGATCAAGATTTACCGAAATTTCTGTGGGGTCAAGCTACAAAGGTAGTTGTGTACATACAAAATTGAAGTCCCCATAGGTCACTAGATAACAAGACTCCCAAAGAAGTGTTCACTAGGAAGAAACCAACCATAGATCATCTTCGAAATTTTGGTTGTCATGTCTATATTCATATACCTAAGGACAAAAGGAAGAAGCTAGATCCATCTGGCATGAAGGGAACATTTGTGGGCTACAGTAACTCTTCTAAGGCCTATAGGATCTACATAAAGGAAGGACACCAAATAGAAGTCAGTCGAGATGTGATATTTGACGAAAGTATTGCATTCAAGAAATCAAAGGATCTCCCTATGGACTCTGATGATGAAGAACTTCAGTAGTCGAAGAATAAGTTACTAGGGAAGAAGAAGCAAACCATGAAGATGAAGGTCCTTGTGAACCTATACAACCTGCGACAATCCGCGAAACTAGAAAAAGACCTAACTAGTTGAAGTCTACACTTCTAGATGCAGAAGGTCATGGAGCAGCTCAAGGTACATTCAGGGAAAGCAAGAAGCCCAAACAATATTTTGGGTATGCAGCCTACATGACAAAACTAACAGAAGCAAAGCCATCCACTTTTGAATAAGTTGTCAATCACCAAGAATGGAAGGATGCCATGAATGAAGAATATCAGTCTATAATGACGAATGGAGTTTGGGAGATCGTACCTAGGCTTGAAGTCAAAGTGGTAACTTCCAAATCGCTCTACAAGATCAAACATGCAACAGATGGAAGTATTGATAAATATAAGGCAAGATTTGTGGCTAGGGGCTTCTCTCAATAGGGAGGCATCGACTATAAAGAGACATTTGCTCCAATGGCAAGGTATACAACTATTCGTTCATTGGTCTCTTTGGCAGCATCAATGGGATCGAACATCCACCAAATGGATGTCAAGATTGCATTCCTGAATGGCACAATTAATGAGGAAGTTTATATAAAACAACCCTTGGGATTTGAAGTTAAAACGGAAATGCACATGTCTGCAGATTGAAGACGGAATTATATGGCCTCAAGAAAGCACCAAGGGCATGGTATGCTAGGATGGATGCATACCTACAAAGATTAGGCTTCACAAAAAGTTTTGTTGCTCTGAACCTTTACATTAAGGTTGCGAAGGGAGAGTCAGTAATCATTCTTCTGTATGTGGATAATCTTCTCTTGACAGGTGTGGAAGGTCGAATTGAAGAATGTAAGAAGCAACTAGTAGCAAAATTTGAGATAAAGGATCTAGGGCTGATGCACTACTATTTGGGACTAGAACTCTGGCAAGGACCTGATGAGGTCTATCTAGGTCAAAGAAAGTATGTGATCAAGATGTTGAAGAGGTTTGACATGATAGATTGCAAACCAATGACAACCCCAATGATCACAAACTTAAAAAGACTAAGGAGTTCTGAATCGAGCCATGTGGATCCTTCCAAGTATAGACAATTGATTGGCTCACTGATGTACTTGGTGAATACTCGACCAGACATATGTTTTGCAGTAAATGTTCTCAGTCAATTCCAAGTGGAGCCAAGGCATGATCATTGGATAGCAGCAAAACATATACTGAGATATCTGCAAGGAACCATCCACTACTTCCTGAAATATGATAGAAGGAATGATGTCCACTTGATTGGATATACAAATTCTGACTGGGGAGGTAGTGAGCAAGATGGAAGGAGCACTACAGGAGGATGCTTTAGTTTGGGATCCTCCATAATCTCATGGATGAGCAGAAAGCAAGAAACAGTTGCTTTGAGTATTGTTGGGGCTAAGTATATTGCAGCCTGTGAAGTAAGCAGAGAAGTTTTTTGGTTAAGGAAGTTGTTATCCGACCTATTTGAAGGACCAATGGACCCTACAGTGATACATTGTGATAACACTAGTTGTATATCATTGTCTGAAGACCCAGTTTCCCATCGAAAGACAAATCATATCAACAACAAGTATCACTACATTCAGAAGCTAGTACAAGATGGTGTGCTGTAGCGACAATACATCTACACCAATGAGCAGGTAGCTGACATATTGACAAAATCTCTTCCTAATAAAATGCTTGTGTATTTGAGGGCCAAGCTTGGTTTGGTTGACGTATTCTCCCTGGTTGAGAGGGAAAGATAGGCGCATCATTCTTGTCTTCACTTGGGAAGACAGAATGGAGAATTGGGTAAGCATCTGGCATTCGATACTTTTTGAGGATGAGGAACGACATCCAAGATAATAGTAATCGTGGACCGATATTCTTTGAGGACTAGCTATCCAAGATAAGAATAGTCTAAGGATGGTCATACTCTGTGAACACCCAGGTGGGGTATGTACCTTGCGAGACAAAAATGATGGTGTCTATAAATCATTGGTCTCGCCAACATTGTGCTATGATCTTGTGGAGAGTTAGAGTTGTTAGTCAAGGCCTTGCTATATGACAATGTTGGTTGATATGATGCTAAACAGATGGGTTACCAATCTGACTACACTTATGAGATCTCTTCAAATTGAGAATGTCCATGTACCATTTATGACTACCTACCTAGTTAAAAGGGAGTGTTGAAAAATGTGTAACTAGGTTCGTGATTCATAAATATGAAATGTACTTTTGATTCTAATATATTGTAAAATGAAAGAAAATTATTATTATTATTTTTGGAGCATGGGTTTCATGCTCAAGGTCTTTTATTTTATAGGTCAAGCACCCATTAAGTGCTTCTAGGGTTTGTCCTAGGTCAAGAAGTCAAAAGAGTCATTGTCATAAGTTGAAGACCCCATCAGGCACATTGTAACTTGTAAATAAAATTATTTTTGTCATTAAAAGTGTCAAAATACCCTTCAAGACCAAGTTGGCCTGGCAGCTGGGAAGTCAACCTATTTTGAGGAGCCACGTCCACCTTGAGAAGCCTATATAAAGGAGGGAACTCGACCTCCTTGAGACACATTCATCACTCACTCATTCAAGCAAAGGAGAAGAGCAAGAAGGCAAGCGAAGAAGGAAGAGGACGAAGAAAGATTGTTTTTGGGCTAATTCTCTCTCACATGTGCGAAGAAGAGAAGCTAGGGTTTGTTGCTTCAAGGTCGAAATTCTCTATCTGCTGGAAGAGGATCAAATTTGTTAGAAGAAGGGTCTACTAGGTCACCTACTAGCCCTAGACAAGGAAGCAAGGCAAGCGAAGTTGTTGGGAGGCCTTGGAAGGCTAATTTCGCTCACATGTGTGGATGCAGTAGCAGTTGCAGGGGGGCGAAAATTTCAGACCTGTAGTAGAGGCCGAAATTCTAAAGTTGGGGGTCAAAGTTGTGCTGCTAGAAGAGATTTGACTGGGTTTGACTTGGACAAGGGAAGCACATCATTCAAAAAGGTTGGACTTGGTCTTGGAGGGTATTGGTCTTGGTCTAGAGGTCTTGGAATTCGTCAATTGAAGAATCTATAAGAAGAGAAGAGATTTTGCAGGTTTTCCTCTCAAGTGGAGAGGTTTTGGCCCTAGATTGCAACCTACATTATGTGTTCTTGTGTACTATTGTTCTTCTTGTTTTGGTAGTTGTTTGATGATATTTGAACATAATAATAAGTAATGAAGCTAATAAAGTAAGAAAAGGTAAAAAGACATCACAAGCAATTAGCATAGAAAGAGAAATCATCTTATCTATTGCCCTATAGATTTCTCAACATAGCTTTCACGGTGTAGGTGGAATTGTAAGGTATCCTTTAGGTCTATCCTAGTCAACAGTCCATACAGTCTTAAATTGATGGTAATGATTTAACAAGATAAGAACATAAGGACAATACACAAGCTGCAAGTTCACTTCAAGTACATACCATAGTCATTTCATGTTGCACTTTCATTATTATGTACTTACATCTATATTGCAGGGAGGTAAGTTGACGTAAATTTTGTTTTGTTTTGGGATTGGGTTTCACTTGGGAATACTTTTAATTGCAGGTTCAAAAATGGTTCAAGCATCCTCATCTACAACAATATAACAGCTTTGGGCATGTGAATCAGTGGCATGAACTTAAGGTCAACCAGTGGCATCAAATGAAGTAGTGAAGGCTAAGCAAAAGCATTACAGAAGTGGAACATCAACATCAGTAACCCATTGTCTTGTAAAGATTTAATCCTAGAGTCATTATTATTAATTGAGTAAATTAGTGGACATCATTGTAATTAGGTCATGTTACCTAATTCGAGAGCCCAAATTTTGTAAAGAGTTTGTGTTGTTGCCTAGAGTAGAAGGAATAATTGCTTTGGTATAAGGGTTTGTATTGCAGTTGAGTCAAGGGTTCTAGGTTTGTTGAGTCAAGGGTAGTTGAGTCTAGAATTGTTGATCAATCAAAACAAATCATTGTATATCATTGTAAGTGGACCATTGTCCCTAGTATGGGAGTCCACACTTTTATTTTATTTTGTCTTTATAGGGTGGTGGGGTGGTGCTAGGGTGAGTTGTGGCTCACTAGGGTGTTGGGGCATCCTTTCAGCTGACTGTTGATAAAACCAGGGCGTTGGAGCGTCCTTCTAGTGGAAGTTGGAGAAGAATGTTTTTCTAGAGTTCTAGGAAGTTGTAGCTTTCTTTTCAGTTGGGGCTGAAGTGTTTGGTGGTTTTTGGCCCAGAGGGGGTTTTCCACCTAAAAATATTGCGCCTATTGTCTCTATCTAGTATTTTTGCATTGTTGTTTACTGCTCTTACTGAACAATAATAATAATAACTGAAGATTAATTAATACTCTGGAAAAAAATAAATAAATAAAATAAAAATAAATAAATAAATAAATAAATAATAATAATAATAATAATAATAATAAATAAATAAATATAAATAAATAAATAAAAATAAAATATAATAAAATAAATAAATAAAAATTAAAAATTAAAAATAAAATTAAAAATAAAAATTAAAAATTAAAAATTAAAAATTAAAATTAAGATTAAAATAAAAAATTAAAATTAAAATTAATAAAGGGCTAATAGCTACGAAATACTGATTCACCCCCCCCCCTTAGTATTTCCAACAATGACAATCATGGTGTAGCAGTTTTTATGACAGTCACGGTGTAACAATTTTATGACAGTTATGGTGTAGCAGTATTATGATAGTTATGTATAGCAGCATTGGTGTTCATATTGTTGAGAAATCTAGGGCAATAGACTTAGATTATTTCTCTTGATTAGTAATTGCTTGTGAGTATCTTTTACTTCATTAGATTAGGATCTTCTTTTTGATTAAGTTATTAGTGTTCTTCTTCATCAAACAACTACCAATGTATAAACATAAATACACAAGAGACACAGAATGTAGGCTATGAGCCAGGGCCAAAACCTCTCACTCTTTGAGAGGAAAGCCTACACAAATTATTCTTATAGAGATTCCAATTGACGAATACCACGACTAAGACCCTTGACCTATTAGCCACTCCAAGACCAAGACACTAGTTCTCTTGATTGTCTTCTCTTCTTCTCTTCCTCTTCCCTTTGATCCTTCTTGTCATTGTGATATCATCATAGCACTGAGATCTTCTTATCGTAGTTGTACCAAGACTATAACAGACCTAAACCAAATCATAGCACATGACTTATCAAAATATTGTCTCCATTATAACTTTGATTTGTACCTTGCATCATCCAAAGTCTCTACAATATCTTCGCTTTCCCTTCATGACAAATCCAAGTTCCTTCCAGCATTTATCATCCGAGCTGTCTATTTTTATATCATTGTCCATCATAGAGGCATTTGAACTGTTTACTATAGATCCTCCTTGCTTGTTTCTTTGTTGTCGCTTCATCATGAAAGACCCTCGTTATCCCCTGAGCTTCATCCAAATTATCCTCTTCCCTATGATCTGAATCCAAGCTTGATTAACTATGATAACCTTCCGAAAAACCTCAGAAGAATCAGAACTGTCATGACTGTAATTTATCATTGAATTCTCAGGCAAACCCTAGTTCTGTTCACTGTGATTACCTACCAAAATTGCAGAGGTATCCGAATTCTTGAACTGTACTTATGCAAAGATCCTAGCAGGGTATATATAGTAGTTGGTCCTCCATAAATGAGTCGACATGTTCAATCAAATAGGTGTGTCCCTTTAACTGTGAACCGACATGAGGAGGAGGACTATACTTGTCATTGGAGGGCTATTTAGACATAGACATAGACTCAGATACTTTTTACATATGCTCAAGAAGAGCGCTTCATACATCCTTCATACATGACATTAATTCTTAATGACAAATCCTAAAGCTCTCAATGGGAGCCATCTAAATAAAATCACTTGCTCATGAAACCCATCAAGCAAGGCTTAGAAAAATAATTTTATTTTATTACATCATTACATGTCATTATGAAGACCGCACCTAGTTACACTTTTCAATACTCCCTGATAACTAGGGAGGTATTCATAATGGTACTTGGTCATTCTCAATATGAAGAATTTCTCATAAGAAGAATTAGGATTTGTAACTCATTTGTATAGCATCATATCAACCAACATTTATATAGCAAGGCCTTGACTAACAGCTCTATCTCTCCATAAGATTAGAGCACAATGCTGGCGAGACCAAAGATTTATACGTACTCATCATTGTCTCTCTCAGAACATAGCCCACCCAGGTTCTCTCACGATATGCTCCATAAGGACTATTCTTTTCTTGGACTCCCCAGTCCCTAAAAGAATATCGGTCCTCCACGACTACTCTTTCATGGGATTCCCTATCTCATCCCACAAGAGCATCAGATGCCAAATGATTACACAATCCTCCATTCTGTCTTCTTAGGTGAAGCACAGAACAACATGCCTATCGCTCCTCCTTATACCAGGAGGTTTTATTCCATTAAAGGAATGTACTCATTCCTATCACAAAGGAATGTACCTAAGCTTCCGGCTTAGGAATTTCTGAGTTTCTTCCAAGTAAGAAACTTCTTCTCATGCTCCCTCTTGACCAGGGACCTATAGCAACAATCAGTTGTATGAAGAACTCCTTTCTTCAATGTCATGAATTTCTTTTAAGGAGTCTTCAACTTTTTGGGAACTTCTAAATATATACAACACAGATCATTCATCACTTTTGTCCATGAGTTAGTCATGTCCTTAACTCATCAGAAAGTGATCCATCAGATTTTCCATCTGGCTTTTCTTCATGTCATTCTGCTTTCATGCCATATTTCTCAGAAGGACATTACATCCTTCTATATGGTTTGCTTGGAAGTCATTCACAGATCTTCCCTTTGACAATCCTACATAAGCCCAACCAGATGTTAGTTCAAAAATAATCATTGAACACTTCAAATCATATTTACCTTTGTGATAATCTTTCACCGTGACATCTTCCTGTAAGTATCAGCTTCCTGCATGCAGATTGACACATCTCCCACAGATGTTCAATGTCAAGGGTCTCTATATTTTTCTAACTTCCATCAGAGTTTTCACATCCTTTGGGAGATCTTGTAGTCAAATCTTCTTGGACTTCAGATGTTGAATGTCGTCTACCTTCGTTGCATATTATCACGATCTCTCCCTGTCTTTTCACACACTTCATTCCCAGGGTCTTCCAATCAGAGTTCCTCAATCGTAATCAACCACCTCATACTTCCTATGAGGACATATTATGTTGATTTCATCTAGTGTGACTCATAGCTTCTGACATTCTTTCATAGGAGGAGATTCCCTTCCTTTGATCATGCTTCACAAAATAGAAGTAGGTATCCTTGTTACCTACAACCATATGACATGACATACATACCTTATTTATCTTCAGGTCATCCCGGCTATTTTCAGCAACTTCCTTGAATGAAAAGATCTTCAACCCCTTGATCTGCTTTATCTCTTATGTCATCATACCATCATGCCATGAACTCCACAAGTTGGAGTTCCTGATGAAACACTTGCTTCCTCTTTTGATCGGTGAATCCTCCAATGAGGATTCCATCTCGCATATCCTTATTCAACAGATGTTTCCCTTTTAAACTGATGTATGATGAGACTTGTCCTGGATGACTTCTTCCTTTGATCTTCCAATGAGGTCACCAAGAGCTATATCCTTCAAAGTTGACTACCATAGATTTTGTTCCAGCGGTCCTTCATGTTTCCCTATGGTGATGTCATGAGCTCTTGCTTCTAATGCTTCTCTTCCTTGGACTTTCTTCTTTCAGCCTCCTCCACTTCTTCGGTGAAATGGACTTCTTCTCTATCCTTCTTGTTATTGTCCTTCTTAAGCTAAGGACAATCTTTCCTGTAATGTTCATAGTCTTTGCATCCATAGCATTGAATCTCAACTATGCTCTTCTTTTCTTTCTGAGAACCAGAATTTTCCAAACTTCCTTTCCTTCCAACAAATGTTTGAGTCCTTAACCTTCAACACTTTTTCCCTCAACTTTTCTTCTTCTTATCTTGCATAGAAACAAGTTGGTAACTTTCTTATCCCCATGGATATCTTTTACCTTGATCATCAGCTAGTGCATTATAGATCAATGATGATTATCTTCTTTCCTAGATCTCGTAGACAAGATCTTATGAAGATATCCTTCATCCTTTGATACCTTTACTTTTTGTGTAGATCAGATCTAAGTCATGTCAGAGAGTATTCTTACGAGTTTATCATATACATCTCTTTGATGTTTCCAATATTGCTATATGAGGGGATCTTTCATAAGAATCCCTTTTCATGAATTTAGAGGAGACATTTTAATATGTTCAATGACTTCACCTTCTTAGAGGACTATGTTTATCCTCCTTCATGCAAGGAATTTCGATGACCCATCCAATTCATAGATCTCCTTGCAAACACGAAGTCATTTTACCAAATTGATTAAAGAATGAAATAGACTTACTTGACAGGTGAAGATGAATTCTTCTACTTGATCACCTTGATGATGGTTGAAGAAGATGCATTAGTGCTCCTTTTGATGAGGATGATTTGTTGCTTCCTCAAGTGATCTTCTTCTAGGGCAAGGAGAGGATCCTTGCTTGCTTTATAACCTTGAAAATGATGACAATGCCTTCTCGCCTTCAATATACTTTGACTTCTCTTGTAGTGTAGATCAGAAATGCTTCTAGGGTTTCGACTTTCTCCAAGATGATGTGATCTTCATCTTTAAAGTCCTACGAGCTATCTTGCCTTGTAGACAACTTGATGAGGGTCTTTGTGGCCTTTTGATGATGGCTATAGAAACAAAAGCTCTTGTTGTTGTAGACTGCTTCTTCGATCTAGGGTTTGATTCTTCAATGTAGATCTTGATCTTTTGCTTTGATAACCTTCGACTTGCTTTTATGCCTTTCTTGTAACTCGATCCTTGAGTATCTCTTTGATTAGATGCCCTTCCTTTGACTTCAGCACCTTAGCTCTAAAACCATGTTGAGAAATCTAGGGCAATAGACTTAGATGATTTCTCTCGATTAGTAATTGCTTGTGAGTATCTTTTACTTCATTAGATTAGGATCTTCTCTTTAATTAAGTTATTAGTGTTCTTCTTCATCAAACAGCTACCAATGTATAAACATAAATACACAAGAGACACAAAATGTAGCCTATGAGCCGAGGCCAAAACCTCTCACTCTTTGAGAGGAAAACACGCACAAATTCTTCTTATAGATATTCCAATTGACGAATGCCAAGACCAAGACCCCTGACCTATTATCCACTCCAAGACCAAGACACTAGTTCTCTTGACCATTTTCTCTTCTCTTCCTCTTCCCTTTGATCCTTCTTGTCATCGTGATATCATCATAGCATTGAGATCTTCTTACTGTAGTTGTACCAAGACTATAACAGACCTGAACCGAATCATAGCACATGGCTTATCAAAGTATTGTCTCCATTATAGCTTTGAATTGTACCATGCATTACCCAAAGTCTCTACAATATCTTCGCTTTCCCTTTAGGACAGATCTGAATTCCTTCTAGCCTTTATCATCTGAGTTGTCTACTTTTATATCATTGTCCATCAGAGAGGCATGCGAACTGTTTACTGTAGATCCTCCTTGCTTGTTTCTTTGTTGTCCCTTCATCATGAAAGACCCTTACTGTCCCCGGAGCTTCTTCCAAATTATCCTCTTCTTTGTGATTTGAATCCGAGTTTGATTGACTATGGCCATCCAAAAAACCTTAGAAGAATCCGAACTGTCATGACTATAATTATCACCGAAATTCTCAAGGATACCCGAGTTTTGTTCACTGTGATTACCTACCAAAATTGCAGAGGTATCTGAATTCTTGAAATGTACTTATGCGAAGATCCTAGGAGGGTATATATAGTAGTTGGTCCTCCATAAATGAGTCGACATGTTCATCTGAATAGGTGTGTCCCTTTAACTGTGAGACGGCATGAGGAGGAGAATTGTGCTTGTCATTGGAGGGCTATTTAGACAAGGACATAGACTCATATACTTTTTACATATGCTCAAGAAGAGCCCTTCAGACATCCTTCATACATGACATTAATTCTTAATGACAAATCCTAAGGCTCTCAATGGGAGCCATCTAAATAAAATCACTTGCTCATGAAACTCATGAAGCAAGGCTTACAAAAATAATTTTATTTTTATTACATCATTACATGTCATTATGAAGACCGAACCTAGTTACACTTTTCAACAGATATGACAGTAAATGTTATGGAAGTAACCTTTGACATGACAACAACCCTAATATGGCAGTAAACTTATGGTAGCAATCCATATGTATGGCAGTGACTTTAAAGCATGACATTGATGCTTATGATATAACAGTGACCTTTATGCATATGTATATGACAATAACCTCAAATGTATATGACAATGACCTTGATGTCGGACACTGATCAATATGAATATGTCAGTGACCTTTGATATGGCAATGATCTTTAGTGTATGGCAGCGACTTTTTGATCTATGGTTAGATGATATCACAATGATGACAGCACCTCTATGATAATGACAGTGAGGTACATCATGCTCTTATAACAGTATGATATAGTTTGTTGTTGATTGTGTTAGCCTCTCTCATAAAACAATAATAAATCCAAAATAAATAAATTAAAAAATATTCCAAGTTAGGAATTTGTGCCTAACTCTTGGGTTGTTCCTCTAAGATAGGAATTAGTTTAGCTAACTCCTATATTGGTGTGTGTCTGGTGAGAAATTATCTCAACCAAAAGTGTCTAAGATAGCACGCACTATCTTGAGAACACTATCTCTCATCTATTTATTTGTAACACTATATTCAATTATTTAATGAATGTATGAATGAGAGATAATACATGAGGAAGCATGAAGCTTCAGCGTTTTTCCGCCAATATTTTGTGTCTGGTTTTTATATGTGTTTTTCTGTAATCTATTGGAGTTTATTTCGTTTTCAATATGTGGTATCAGAGCCAGCAAGGTTCTGATCTGTTTATTTAATTATCGCTTGAGGACAATTGCATGAGAACTGCGTGTTGTTCTCCCTGTTGTACTCTATCAGCGTCTGCTGGAGATCGCAATTCACAGTTCGAGCGTTGTATGGAGCACAGCATCACCAGTTTGCCCAACCCATGTTGGGCATGAAGAAAATTCATAGATGCATCAAGCGTTGAATTTTGCTGAACTCTGAATTAAATTGAGAGAACGTATTAAATTATTCGGCCGTGAGATTTGC
The DNA here is from genome assembly GCA_031772625.1 of Pinus tabuliformis. Taxonomy (NCBI): domain Eukaryota; kingdom Viridiplantae; phylum Streptophyta; class Pinopsida; order Pinales; family Pinaceae; genus Pinus; species Pinus tabuliformis. The sequence continues at coordinate 30,474,788 of CM062812.1, forward strand.
GTAGTACAGTGCTCCATGCATGGCAAAAACGTAATTTGGAGATTTTATGTAGAGCCACAAAGAAAGAGGACAATCAGTAACCCTCTCACCTCTATTTGGCGCCAGCTTGAGCAAAGAATTTGTTGCTGATGTGGAATTGGGGGCCTTTTGTTGTATGGCTATGACACAGTGGAATTGGCAAACATGAATAGTCTCTTCTTCGTGCCAGAACAGATTGGTATGACTAACGCAGATGCTGTTTCTCAAACACGTGTTGAAAATTAATCCAGATGTCTTGATTAAGAGTTACACGTTAAATATTACGACAGTAAAAAGGAGCTTAAGAAATCAACGTGGAGACCTTCTGCCAGAATATTGAAGAGAAACGTTGAGTCCAACATCCCCGATTGCATAGTTAGCTGCTGAAGAGTTTTCCATTGCCCGGAAAAAAAAATAAAAATAAAAGACCAACGGTGAGAAAGATTTAAAAGTTAAGTAATATTCTATTGGTTAATATTCAGTCTCCATATATATAGCTGGTGTTTTGTGGAGTTTTTTGTATTAATGAGGACTGATCATGTGGATTGTGTGTAAAGGTGAATTTTAATGATCCGTTGGATTGTGTGAAAAAGGTGAATTTCTGAAGTAGATAAAGTTTTACTTTTTTCACACGTGAATCGGATAGTTTATCACACATGAATTGGAAAAAACATCTAATAATAAATTTTACAGTGATGGTTGTTTATAAGAAAGTGGAGAAACATATAAGTGGAGATTATTGGATATAAGTGAAGTTTGAAGAGATTGAGTCAATGTACATTTATTTTTGAAGACAAGTTGCTTCAAGCATTTGTGAGCTTGTCATTCTCATTGCTTGAGAAATTGAAGATTATGTAATCTAAAGTTTAAAAAAAAAATCATTTTTTGTGTTGATTGTGTCCAAGATCCGCCCGAAATTGAATAAGGGGATCTTAGGTACACCATGTGTATTTATGATGGCGAGTGTTTTTATGGCGTCATGTTGTTGCTTATGATTTGTGTCTAGTTTTGACACATAAATGATCTCATTTAACACACATAAAGTTCAATGCAAGCAAGCACAACACTTGTAACAGAATAGCACCAAGGAAGGATAATTAAGCTCAACACATGCATTTGTGTCACTACAACAAATAATCAAAGTTTTCAACATCAGCATTCTACCTCAACAAACAAATTCACTCAATACAATCAAGTTCATGAATCTGCAGACTCCAGCATTTCAAAGCAATGTCTACATCACTACAATCAAGTTAATGAATCTGTAAACTTCAACATTTCAGAGCACATTATACATCAACATTATTGAACTTGTAACCACACTCAAATTACATTGAATTGTAAGGGTGCATTCTCGGTTGAAACCGACACCCAAGCCTTGAATTGAGTCAAATTGAATTCATTGTAGTGAGTCATTGAAATCATTGTAAGCTTTTTTGGGTGCATTTTCGACAGTGTTCGACACCCTTCCTTTAAAGCACAATCAAGTGAGTCCATGAGTTTTAACTCTAACGCAAACAAGCAACAAGTTCACATCTCCTGCAAGCGAGCGTGAGTATTCATTCAAGCAATTTGCGTCAAAACAGTACAAAGTTCAAACTTTCAAGCGAGCCAGAGTGAAGATCATCAAAGCAACCAAGCAAGTTCCACTCTAACATCAATCAAGCAAGTTGAGATCAACATCAAGCGAGCGTAGCTATTCCTTCAAGTGAGCGTGAAGTCATCAAGTAAGGCAAGTGAGCATTCACACAAACACAATCGTCATCAAGCGAGCGTGAATTCCAGAAAGTTCTAGCAAGTGTTCTCAGCAAGTACAATAAGCAACAAATCAAGCGAGCATGCCATTCAAGTCCCATAGCAAGCGAGCCTGTCATTCAAGTAACAAAATCAAGTGAAACAGTTCAAAGCACGACATCTACGACAAGAGAGCCTGACTTCAAGTGAGCAAGTTCAGATGGCGCAACATATTCAGTTGTTAAACATTCTTCACAGTTTGATCATCTCCAGTGATGAAGACATGGTGCACATCAGCAAAGAAACTCTTGCTGATCTTTCACGGCATCTACGACAAACACATGAAACCATTGAGTTTCTTCAACTCGAGTCGCAACTTCAAAGGAATGAATTGCAACAAAAGAGTGCTTCTTCCAAGTCATTCACCCATACAGATGAAGATAAAGATGTTGATTCCAAATCACTCATCCAAACAACTTCAAGTGTCGAAGTTGTTCATGATCAAATTCAAATTTCTTCCAAATCCATCATCAAGCCCTGCGAAGAGATTCAGAATAACAAGAATCGACAAGGCTTAGGATATGTCACTGATGACACCAACTTACATATCCCAGATTATTCCAAGCCAATTAAGTTTGTGAGTGCAGGATTTCTTGAACAACTCACCTCAGCAAGTTCTGAGAAAGTAGTAGTCAAACAGAATTGCACGCAACCTGAAGTTCATGTCCAACCGAAATGCTCTCATTGTCTAAGAACCGGTCATATGGAAGATCAATGTTTTGATCTCCATCCGTGTTGCCATTGTGGCAAGCCCAATCATTCCTCAGAAAAATGTCGCAACCAACAAAAATCAGCCAGATTGAAGATACATTATGAATGGATTGATCCTTGGGAATGGTCATCCACAGTCAAATGGTTATCTCAGTTCTACAACCGACTACAATCACAAGTGCAGCCAGCAGTGAACCGATGATGGTACTCTCCTGCGGTTGAACGAGGGAGTACAACAGTGAAACTCTCCTACACCTGAAGGGGGGGAGTTCAGATATATATTGGAGTAGATTGTCTCTCCTTTCAGCTGACAAAGGGGGGAAAATGTCAATGAAATTGACAAGTGGTTGTCAGACTGAAAGTCTCGACAACATCAGCGAAGCAGCCAGTGGGCATCTTCACCAGCCAGTGGGCATTTGTCATCAGCGGTGAGCATCAGCAAATTCGCCAGTGGGCGATCGACAACCAAAGCAGCAGTGAGCAGCTTTCATCATAGCAAAAGCAACATTGAGTTGTTTTTCGACATCTTCAGCCAGTGGGCGTTCATCATCAGCAAATACGCCAGTAGGCGTTCATCAAAATTGTGTCAGTGGACACCGGATGCTGTTTTCAAACAAAGGACAGTTGGATCCTTTTGCGGCTTGGCACGTGATGGAGTTGTCAAGCAACATTCAGAGATGAATCAGGCATGCAGCTGATTCATGTTCTCTTCAGATTTGAGTTTTTTCCAGCATCCAGTTTTGGCGGTTTTTTTCAGGTAATGTTTTTGAGGATCAACATGAGAACTTGGAAGATGGTTCCTCGTTCTTATTTTGGATTTATTATTGAAGGGGGGAATGTTAGCCTCTCTCATAAAACAATAATAAATCCAAAATAAATTAATTAATTAAATATTCCAAGTTAGGCATTTGTGCCTAACTCTTGGGTTGTTCCTCTAAGATAGGAATTAGTTTAGCTAACTCCTATATTGGTGTGTGTCTGGTGAGAAATTATCTCAACCAAAGGAGAAATTATCTCAACCAAAAGTGTCTAAGATAGCACGCACTATCTTGAGAACACTATCTCTCATCTATTTATTTGTAACGCTATATTCAATTATTTAATGAATCTATGAATGAGAGATAATACATGAGGAAGCATGAAGCTTCAGCCTTTTTCCGCCAATATTTTGTGTCTGGTTTTTATATGTGTTTTTCTGTAATCTATTGGAGTTTATTTCATTTTCAATAGATTGGCCCTAGGCAGCCTAATGTGATTGATGATGATGTCTCGTGATTATTGTGCTTTCTATCTCAGCTGAACATTTGATGAATATATAATAAAAGAAGAATCTGGTTGGGTTTTCCCCCTTGTGGGGTTTTGCCTTGGTCTCTGACCTAAATCCTGGTGTCTCTATTGTGCATGCTTTTCTTCTACTATTCTTTACTATCCCACTACATTATTGATGTTTATTGTTCTCTCTACATAATTTCTAATGATGATATGATGTCATGGGGTGAATGTTATATGAAAATGTTGAAAAAGATTTATAAATGCAATTATCTATAGCAGAGAACAATCTAGCCCTAAAAATTAACGAAATCACAAAGAGGAGGATCCAAAGGTTCCATGGGTTCCATAAGCTCATCTACAAGGTTAGGGTCTGGCATGGATGGCTCTGCATCTACATCCATAGTGTCATCTCTCCTTTCAGTGCTGGCAGGAACAGGAGAGTCCCTTGCTTTTCCAAGGGCAACATCTTCATCAAAGGTTACAACCCTGTTGAACTCAGTGTTCCTCTAGCCTGGCACATATATCCTGTAAGCATTAGAATTTTCACAATAACCAACAAACGTACCCTTTTTTTCGAGCGCTTCTAACTTTGATCTCTTCTCCTTTGGTACATGAAAGTAGACAAGGCAGCCAAATATTCTAAAGTGTCCAACTTCCAGTTTCACACCTATAAATACTTCTTTAGGAGTCTTGTCTCTCAAGGCTTGATGAGAACTCCTATTTTGGACACATACAACAGTATTTGTAGCTTCTCCCCACATAAACATAGGAAACTTTTGATCATGAATCATGGCTTTGGCTGCTTCCATGATGAACCTGTTCTTCCTCTCAGCAACTCCATTTTGTTGAGGGTTGTATGGAAAAGTCACCTCCTTCTTAATCTCGGCATCTCTGCAAAAGTTTTGAAATCATTTGAAGTGTATTCGCCTCCATTATCTGTCCTCGCGATCTAGAACTTCTTTCTAGTTTCCTTTTCCACTAGAGCTTTGAAATCCCTGAACATGCTGAAATCTTGATCCTTGGACTTCAAGTAGAAGATCCAAGTCTTACGAGAGAAGTCATCAACAAAGATAATATAATATAAGTATCCTCCAAGAGATGTCACCGACATGGACCCACAAAGGTCAAAATGAATGAGTGGAAGAATCTCTTTAGATCTGTTGCTACTAGAAGGGAATGGTCCCTTGACATTCTTTCCACTAGCACATCCCTGACATGCTCCTTCATGATTCAGCTGAATCTTAGGAATCCCTTAAACCATCCTGCTCAAGTCAGGCAAAGCCTTGTAATGAAGGTGAACAAATCTCTGGTGCCAAAGCTCACACTAATTAGTAGTATCATGGACCAATGCTTGAATTGGTTGTCCACAAACTCTGTATAGGCCTTCATTTCTGACACCAAGTGTGAAGGTTGCCCTCAAGTTAGATCTCCTTGGCCAAGCAAGGACTTTTCCATTAATGAATGCAACTCTAAACCCTTTGTCTTCTAGAGCAAAAATGGAGACAAGATTCTTCTTCAAGCTCAGCACATACAACACATCATGTAGATGAATGGTTTGACTAGATTCCAAATGAAAAGAAACAAAGCCAGACCCTTTGACAGGATGAGTAGAATTATCCCCAAGTATAATTTTCAAATTAGTCTCCCTCTCAACCAAATTTGAGAGGACTTCACGATACCCAGTAAAGTGTCTAGATGCCCCACTATCCACCAGCTAGCTATCAATGCTATCTGAAGATGAGCTAGAAAGAGCAGCAACAAGATAATATTCAGATTGAATACTAGAAACATTATTGGCATACCTTGTGTTCTTGGACCTCTTTTGAGGCGTTGAGTCTTTTCAATACTTACATGCGTGGCGGGACCTCCTCTTCTCCTTCTATTGTTGAAGTTGATGTTGTTTCCATTGTTGTTGTTATTAGGCCTCGAAGCACTTCTTCTATCAGGACAATATCGGGTTATGTGGCCAAATTTGTCACACCTGTAACATTGGACTTTGGACAAGTCCCTTCTATTATTGTTGAATGTTGGGGATAGCTTCTTTGACTTCCATTTAGGAGGCCTTCCTTTCCCTTTTCCTTTCTTGACACTGGCTGCAAATATTGTAGGTTCTCCTTCCTCTTGTCTCTAAATTCTCCCTCTGGAAATGAGCCTGGATTTCTCTCGAGTGCAAAAGACCAAGAGTTCATCAAATGAAGGAGGCTCCTTTTTACTACTAATGCCTTATATGAATGTCTCCCAAGACATAAGGAGTCCACCAAGGGTCATCTACACAAACTCTCTATCAAGAATGATTTATCCAATGGAAAGAACTTGATCTTAGATTCTCATGAAGTAGCCTGTTATAGATTCAAATTTGTTGATCTTGATATCATGACATTGACACTTCAAGGAAATGATGTGGCTTAGATTGTTGACCTCATACACCCCAATCAATTTGTCATACATCTCCTTTGATTTCTTTAGCTTGGACACATAAGTGATGATATGATCTTTGAGAGAATCAATGATGATGTTTTTGGCCTTGATCTCACCCTTCTTGTACTTGGTTTTGACATTGGCATTGGCATTCTCAGGAGGTTCAACTACTTGGCCCTGCACATAATCCATTACATAATTCTCTAAGAATGAAATCCAATCTAGCCCTCCATGCTGCAAAATTAGAGGCATCATTCAGCTTCTCTTCAATCTTGAAGTAAGACGAAGTCATCTTGACCAAAAGAGTAGATCACCAATCAGCAAGAGAAGTGTCTCAAAGGCGTGTTCTCTGGTCTCCAAAGGCTAATCTTCATCTCAGCACTGAATCCATGTTAATTTTTCATAGTTTTCTATGTTGTAATAATCACTTAAAAAAACTTCATCCAATTTCCTTCACCCTAGTAACAGTTAAGCAATTATAGATAGAACAGTAAACAGTAATGCACAAAAGAAGAAAGCCAAGCACAATGAGACGGAGATTTTTGGTCAAAGACCAGGGCAAAACTGCATAAGGGGGAAAACCTAGAATCAATTCTTCTTCTTCTATTAGTCAATCAATGTTCAGCATGAGATACATGGTCCAAATAGTACATCCATAAACCAGTGAAAGTCAAGCTTTGACTTTCCAAGCCAACCAATCAAATGAGAGAGAAAAGTCAACCCTAGTCAAATATGATAGTCTACAATAGAGGGCCGAAATTTGGCCTGAGGAAGCTCAATTAAATGCCTCAACCAAAATGCGGTCAATGCCCAGAAAATAGTGCCAAGGATTTGGTCAACGTAGTGAAAGATTCAAACACCAAGTACAATCAAAGATTCAATCAAAACAAAGTCAATCTCTTGCAATTTTCTATAAATTTCCACAATCAAACCTTGCGATCAAACCCTAGTCAAATAGTGCGGTCAACCTCAAAAAATGTGCCCAAAAATTTGGTCAACACAGAGAGAATATTCCAAGAATATTTAGCCTCCTTCAATAGTCAAAGTTCTCGGTCAAATAAAGTAGCTCAAGTCAAAGAGAGTCAACATTGGTCAACACAAGCAAAAACATATCAGAAAGTCAACTTCAATCAAACAAGAAAATCCTCCTTCTCCTTCACAAATGTGAGCTTGATCTGTGAATTTCAAAGATGATTTGATGTTTGATGTGAGGAGGGTCAATGAAAGTCAATTTATATGTGACTTTGGAGGACCAAGTTCCATTGTGGGGCCAACTTGGTCAAGGGGCAAAATATGACTTTTCGCCATCATTTTATTAATGAAATTTCAACCATAGCTACCCAATTTTCAACAATCTCTAGGGTGTGTGGAGTATTGATGCCAACCAATGCGTGACAAAATATTGTTGAAGTAGTCTCTTCTAGCTCTAGATCTTGTGACAACTCCAATTCTTGATCTTATTCCTCTTCACAATTTCTATAGAAAAAAATTCTTCTCATGGCATTTATGCCCCTTATTGTACTTTTGTAACATCTAAAACATAGTCCCTTTGTTCTTCTTTCCTCCATTTGCTAAGTTGTCAACCTTGTTGGTTAAGTGAGGTTGGGAAAGGGAGCGTGATGTTCCATATAGTTGTTTTTGGAAACTCTTTTTTAGCCATATTTTTACTTTCAACTTTTCTTGCCAGATTTAAAACATGCTCTAGGGATTTAAAATTAAAAAGACATACCTCATGTTTGGTTGTCTTCCTTTAAAATTCCCATAAAAAGGTCTACCAAATTATCCTCTACAATGTTCTTTATCCTAAGAGTTAACTTCTAGAATAGTTGAATGTGTTTTGTAATTGGCCCTTTTTGTCGAAGATTTACCAATTGACTAAAGGATGTATTGCACTTAATATCTCCATAATGTGGTATTAATTCCTTTGTAAAAATGCATTGAGATATAGTAGAATATTTTTCCCTTTGGAAAACTCGTTGATACGATACAAATTGATCTTGTTCTAAAATATGGATGTTATATTTATGTTTTATAAGGTTATCACTTGGTGTATAGCAAAGCAATGCTCCATCTGGAATATCCATGTTATAAGATTGTTATCATCAAACTTCTTCATATCAATCTTTAAAATGAAGTAGTTCCTTGGTGTTGACTTGAACCCATGATGATGTGGATCTTGGAGTAAAAAATCATGATTATGGTTCTGTGATTCAATATTTGTGCTCTCCAATTGTAATAAAATACCCCCATTATGTGATTGAGTTCCAACACAATTGTTCTCCTTATTTTCATGTTTTTCTTGGATCTCCATATCTATTTTTGGAAGCCTATCCGAGAGAAGCTTTTCCATGGAATTTATGGATTTTTATATCTCTTCCTTGGATTTTTGTATTTATTCCTGGAAGAATTTCTATATTGCTTCCTTGACAAATTTATGTATTTCTTCTTTGTTTTCCTCCATCTTTTGTTCCACACTTTTTAACTAATCCTTGCACCTATGACAATTGACTTCCAAATTGGTTACCCAATACTGCACATCTATTTCTTCAAAAGTCATGAACAAGCTTTTTGGAGGTTTAAGTGGTAAAATAACTTTTCAAGCACCCTTAGGAACCATGTAAGTAAATAATAATTCACTTATTTTTTCTCTTTATCACAAATTTTGAATCACCAATAATAGATCTTCCAATCAAAAGTTATGACAATTGTAATTCAAGTATCTTTCAAAACCCTAAATAGTAGATTATTTGGATTGTTGGCCTTTGTCCTGATAAGTGTTAAGAACATCGCCAATTTCTCAGTGACGCTTTCGAAAAATCACGATATTTTTAGCTAGCCAATTTTTCGACCCAAAAAAATCATGATTTTTTTCATAAAGTAAACATCGTGAAGTTTGTAGCCGCAAAATCTAGAAGGCCTTAGAGAGGGAAATCCTACAAGGCATTAACTAGACCAAGAAGCAACAATGGGGTAATGGCCTGTTGAGAAATCAATGCTAGTAGAGTTAGGGTTAGATTTCTCTTTCTTGATAATTACTTGTGAATTATGTTGGCTTCTTTTACTTCTTTGTTATATTATCTTTCATCAAGCAATTACCAAATTATGTGTGTATGAAGATCACAAAAACACAAGACACAAGATGTAGGCACTCTACCAGGGAAAAACCCCTATCTAGGGGAAAACCCAGTCAAAATCTCTTCCTTCAATAGTTTTCTTGAGACTCTTCAACCTAGACACAGACCTCCTCCAACCACCAAGTCAGCCTCTCCTTCCAGCAACTTTGACCTAGATCTTCGACCTTGCAGCAACAACACTTCGACCCAACAAATCCAGAATTTTAGCCTTCCAGCAGCAGAATCTTCGACCCAACACTTTCAGAATTTCGACCCTTCCAACAATAAAACATTGATCTAGCAACTTCACATAAGAGAGAGAAAGAGATACCCAAAACCTTCGACCTTGATCCTTCCAACACTTCTTCTCTTCTTGGAATTTCGCACTTTTTCTGCCTCCTCCTCTTGGATATTGAACTTGTGAGATATATGCTTTCAAATGAGTTCAAAATGCTTGTATATATGGGCTTTAGGTGAGGTCGAATTGCCCTGTTTGAGGCCAATTTGGTGTGGAGGTGTCAAATACCTAATTTGACTCAATAATAAACTTTTTTACATGATTCAAAAGCCCAAGAAAGAGATACCCAAAACCTTCGACTTTGATCCTTCCACCCAAAACATTCGACCTTGATCCTTCCAGCACTTCTTCTCTTCTTGGAATTTCGCACTTTTTCTGCCTCCTCTTGGATATCGAACTAGTGCGATAAATGCCTTCAAATGAATTCGAATTGCTTGTATATATGGGCTTTAGGTGAGGTAGAATCGCCCTATTTGAGGCTGACTTGGTGTGGAGGTGCCATATATCAATAATAAACTTTTTTACATGATTAAAAAGCCCAAGAAGGGTCTCATAAAATGTACAATGACTCTAATGACTCGATATAAATCCTAGGAGTCCACAACAAGGACTTTAACTAATAAAAGATGACCCAAGCATGAAACCCATGCTTTAATTAGCCATTGTAATAATAATCATAAATTTCAATGTGGAAAAAGTCTCCAAAAAATCGGGATTAAATCTTTAAATTGCGATTTTTTCAACAAAACGATTTAATCCTTCGATTTTTGCAGACTTTTTTAGAAACGAAAAAATTGCGATTTATTCGTTATATGCCCGATTTTATCGGGAGTAGATCGAAAAAGTCGGCCATCTCTGCTGAATGTGGGATATGACAGTGGTGTTTAAGGGCTATCATATAGTGATTTGATAAGCAAAATTACTATGAGTTGCCATGATCCAGGTGGATGTTGTTGGCCACCCACCTATCCCATCTGGACCCCCACAACTGTCCCTTTCAGTTTTTCAGTTTCCTTAATTATAGTGCAGTTTACTATTTTTAGCAGTTTTTCCAGTCCTAAACTTTCGAAGCCATTTTGAGGCCCTAAACGACGTTTTTTGGGAAATCTACTGCTAGCGATTTTTCTTTCAAAAAATCGTCTTTTCCGTCGTAGTCCTTGGAGAGATCTTTCCAACGGGCTATCATGCACGTCAAACAGAGATAATACGACCAATTCGCGACCCCGGGAAGTTGATGTACCAATTTACCCAAAAACGGGGCCCACAATTTGGCGTTTCATCTTCTAGGGTTAGGTTTTGGAATGTGAAGGGTTTTCCATTGTTTCTCAACAATAAATAGGCCTTCGAGCCTCATTGTAACATAGTTCAGAACAGTTCAAAGGCATGTAGCCACACATCTCTTCTCAGAGATAAGCTATCATCGCCCTTGCTGGTTTATTTCCAATTCTAGTTGTAAGCATATTTCAGTATTTTCCATTAATGAAATGAAGTATTATTTCCGCTGCAACTTTATGTATATGGTTATCTCTGTAATTTGTTGCGTTCCTGTTTAAGTCTGGATCAGTGGTATCAAAGTGGACTGCTTTTTCTCTGTTTTTCTTTGCATGTCCCCAACGAGGTCGAGGTATAAGGAGTTAGGGCTTGAGCTGGTCGAACCTTTGCAAGACCAGCCTCGCAAATCCCGACGGCCTCCCATGGTGGATGAGAAGAAAGACGAGGGAGCAGGAGATCCTATCAAAATCTTGCTCGAAGAAGCCCTCGAGTGACAACGGAACGCGATGATGGACAACTTTGCCCAAATCCTTCAGCGGCTACCCAAAAGTGACGCATCGGCTTCTAGCAGCTACTCTGGAAACGCCACGCCTTTTAAGGTACAAGTTAATTTTGAAATCCCCATATTCGAGGGTCAGATAGACGCAGATGTCGTAGATAAATGGTTAAATCTGCTAGAGGGTTATTTTTCTGTTCATGAATTTTCAAGTCGAGAAAAGATTGTTTTTGCTCTTCTCAAAGCAGCCCCCCACGTCAAGGACTGGTGGGAAACATACTGCGAGCAGAAGAATGAAAGTACAGGCTCATTGTTTTCAGCCACACCCACTTGGAATGACTTCCGAGATGCCATCAAGGAGCAGTACTACCCTGTCAAAAGCTATGAGGACAAATACATCAAATGGACCACACTGCGGCAGGGACGAGACCAAGATGTGCCGGAGTTCACGAACATTTTTCATACCCTTCGCACACAGTTGGGTATCAAAGATTCTAAGCTGCATTTGGTATTCAAATACCGTGGATGCCTACACAGATACATCCAAGAAGAGATGGAGTTCCTGAACATCTCCTCGCTCGGCACGGCGTACTGATACGCTGTCAAAATCGAGCAAAAGTTCAAACAGAAGAAGCGAGACTTTGGATCTGCAAATCCGAAGCCTAAAGGACAAAGCCAAGGCGGGGTGACCCAAGACAACCCATCGAAGCCGCAAGAAAAGAACACCACCATGAAGCCGAAGAAGGACACAGGGAAATGGTGTGAGTTCCACAAGAGTCCCACTCATAACACAAGTGAGTGTCGGACCAAGCAGTTGTTGGTGGTCGAGTTGAAGGCTTCCGAATCAGATGCAGGTTCCGACCCTGAGCCAGAACCCGATAAGGGGAATGGCAAAGGGAAGCAGATCATTGATGCGGATCCCAGCGCCACTGTTGCCACTGCCAAGATCCAGAAAAATGAGCCCGAAGATCCAGAGGAGGGGGAACGTCTTTTCCACTCACAGATGTGGGTGAAGAGTTCGCCACTGCAATCATTGTCGACAATGGCAGCCAAAAGAACCTCATTTTAGCAGAGGTCGTGAAGCGGTTGGGCCTACCAACTACACCACACCCACAGCCGTATAGTATCGGGTGGCTTCACGAAGGACGAGATCTCAAAGTTCGACAGCAATGCCACCTTCCCTACAGCATCAAGCCCTTCACAGACAAGGTATTGTGTGATGTTACACCTCTAGATGTTTGTGACGTATTATTAGGCCAGCTATACTTGTGGAGGCGACATGATGTGTATGATTCAAGGCCTCGCGTTGTCATTATTTCTTTGGTTGATTCATTATACAGGATACCGGAGATAGCCCCACCTACCGCCACCTCTTTGATCACTACTAAGAAAGGCAGCGAGCTCATCTCACAGACTAGGAAATTTATTTTGTCTGGTTCGCTCCCAAAGTAAGAGGAAGATCATTGCTACATCCATGACCCCCGCGAAGGGTTCCTCCACACAGCAACAGCAACAGAGGGACACAGTCATGACAGAACACATGAACAACTTCTACTTACCCAGAGGGGTACCACACAAGTTTCAGGTGGGCGACAAAGTTTGGTTACATCTGCAGAGAGAACGCCTTACCAGAACCCATCAGAAACTCAGACCACTTCGACATGGTCCTTACACCAATAACAAGGCTACGGGCAACAATGCTTTGAAGCACAGCATTCCTCCATTCCTTCGCTTGCATCGAGTTTTCAATGTGGACCGTCGTCGACCATGCTTCCCACCATATCTGTACACATCAGAGAGTGCAGAACAGCTCACCAGAGACCTAGCTCAGCAGAAGCTTCCTCATCTTAGGGAGGAACTCAACACAATGGGGACCATTGCTTCCTAAGGGGGGAGGAATGATCCAGGTGGATGTTGTTGGCCACCCACCTATCCCATCTAGACCCCCACAACTGTCCCTTTCAGTTTTTCAGTTTCCTTAATTATAGTGCAGTTTACTATTTTTAGCAGTTTTTCGGGTCCTAAACTTCTGAAGCCGTTTTGAGGCCCTAAACGATGTTTTTTGGGAAATCTACCCGCCAGCGATTTTTCTGTCAAAAAATCGTCTTTTCCGTCGTAGTCCTCAGAGAGATATTTCCAACGGGCTATCATGCACGTCAAACGGAGATAATACGACCAATTCGCGACCCTGGGAAGTTGATGTACCAACTTACCCAAAAACGGGGCCCACAATTTGGCGTTTCATCTTCTAGGGTTAGGTTTTGGAATGTGAAGGGTTTTCCATTGTTTCTCAACAATAAATAGGCCTTTGAGCCTCATTGTAACACAATTCAGAACAGTTCAGAGGCATGTAGCCACACATCTCTTCTCAGAGATAAGCTACCATCGCCCTAGCTGGTTTATTTCCATTTCTGGTTGTAAACATATTTCAATATTTTCCATTAATGAAATGAAGTATTATTTCCGCTGCATCTTTGTGTATATGGTTATCTCTGTAATTTGTTGCATTCCTGTTTAAGTCTGGATCATGCTAGAGCTGTTATACAATGAATTTGACGAGGCAAATTTGCTGTGAGGAGGCTGAACAATAAGGGTTTTGGACAACTAGTATTCAGTGTCTTGGAAGGGCCAAACCATTGTGAGTTGATGATATACTTTGATGTTGATTGTACAGTGATTTGGTGGTCAAATCCACTTGAGAAGTAGATTTGGTTAGGGCTGAGTATATTGTGTATTTTGGAGCAGCAAATACTCAGTGAGCAATTGATGGCAAATGAGGCAAAGGACCTGCCAGGTGTCAAGGACAAAAAATGCAGAAAGGGTTGATCTAGATGGGCTACTTCAACAAGTAAGCTATATGTTTGTTCTTGTCTATTTCTCATTGGTTAGATTATAGATCTGATGTTGCAGATTACAAGCCCCAATGGACTGTGGATACTCTAGATGTTAAAAAAAAATGAATATTTTTGTGTTTTTTAATTTTGCAGACTTTTTGCCGACTTTTTTAAAAAACTCCAAACTTTAACGAGTTTTTCAACTTTTGGACCCTTGCCGATTTAATCTCGACTTCGACTTTTTCCACATTGATTTCATCTATTCAATCTGTGAACCATGCCTTCATGCATCCTTTCATAGGAGGAGATCCTTTCTTTTCATCATGCTCTTGAGATAGACCACTCATTCATGATATTTGCAACCATATGACTCTATTTTTATCAAGTACAAGCATACTGTAGGAATTTACAGGGTAAGTTCCTCAGAAAGAACACCAAAAGGACACCGCTCACAACCAGATCACAGATCAATACACCAGTATTTTTGACGTGGTTAAAACCCTCAAAGAGGGAAACAGTCCACGGCCTGAGCCAACGCGGCCACTTCAGGCAATTTATTAATCAAAGAATGAAAATTTACATAAGCTTCTCTCATGCACGGATTACCCTACAAATGACCCTCCATGCGCTTTAAATAGAATTCATGGACCAATCGGGTGTCAAGCCACGGATCAAGTGTTGGTAATACCGAGGAGAGAATGAACCGTCGGATCACTACATATCGTGACCGTCGGATTGTAAGTTACAAAATGTACAACGGTAAAGAAACACACTTTACCTAACTCTATACTAGACCAAGTTGTACTTAACTATTTCCTATGTGTTGGAATATCCTAACATCCCCCCTTAAGAACAACTTGGGATAGGATTGAAGGATTTACAAATATGACACAATAGGAGAAGGAAGGAGGCACTAGAGCCTATCCCCCCTTAGTGACAACTTCCTGAACTCCAACCATAAATCGAAGTTTAGTGAACTTCGCCTCTGTGAGAGCCTTTGTGAAGATGTCTGCAACTTGATCATCTGTTGAACAATATTGCACTTCAAGAACATGGTCGTGAATGAGCTTTCTGATGAAGTGCATGTGCAGTTCAATGTGTTTGTTGCGCTGATGTTGAACTGGATCTTTGCATAGCTGAATGGCACTTTGATTATCACACCAAAGTGTAGTCGGATGTTGCTGCTCAAAGCCAAACTCTGATAGGATCTGACGAAGCCACAAGGCTTCCTTACTAGCTTCCACGGCACCACGATACTCTGCTTCTGCTGACGAAAGAGAAATGGCACCATGTTTCTTACAAGCCCATGTAATAGGTCCTGAACCAAGAGTGAACACATAACCGGCAGTAGACTTCCGATCATCAGGGTCACCAGCCCAATCAGAATCAGTGAAACCAACCAATAGAGGAGCTGCTTCGGCACTGTAATGAATCCCAAACTGAACTGTACCTTGAACATAACGAAGTATTCTTTTAGCTGCTTTCCAATGACTTTCACGGGGGTTTTGCATGAACCGAGCAACAAGGCCAACAGCAAAGGAAAGATCAGGACGAGTATGGGTTAGATACAAAAGTTTTCCTACAAGTTGACGGTATAAGGTAGCATCAACTTCAGGAGAAGTACAAGTGACTGAGAGTTTGACTCCAGACTGAAAGGGAGAAGGGGCTGGCTTACAGTCTTCCATGTGAAAATGACGTAGAATATCACAAGCATACTTGGACTGGGAAAGGGAAATACCCTCCTTGGATTGCAAGACTTGAAGACCGAGAAAATAGTGTAAGTGTCCTAAGTCTGTCATTTCAAATTTCCTTTTGAGGCTAGACTTCACATGGTTTATAAGGTTGGGATCACTACCAGTAAGGATAAGATCATCAACATAAAGAACAAGGATGATAAGAGAGTTGCCCACTTTCTTGGTGTAGACAGTATTGTCAGAATGACACCTAGAAAAGCCAGATTCTAAAAGAAAGCTATCCATTTTGGCATACCAAGCCCGAGGAGCTTGCTTGAGACCATAAAGGGATTTCTTAAGTCGACAAACAAGGCTGGAGTCTGTTTGTATGAAGCCAATGGGTTGTTCCATATAGATTTCTTCATGCAAGTCCCCATGCAAGAAGGCAGATTTAACATCCATCTGATGGACTTCCCATTTGAAAGAGGCAGCAAGGGAAAGAACAAGGCGGATAGAGTTCATTTTGGCAACAGGGGAGAAGGTTTCAGTGTAGTCAATGCCTTCAACCTGTGAAAATCCCTTAGCAACAAGACGAGCTTTATGTTTATCAACTTTTCCATCTGGTCCATACTTGGTTCTGTAAACCCATTTGCATCTAACAAGTTTTCGTCCCTTTGGTAAAGGAACAAGATCCCATGTATCATTTGCCAATAATGAATGATATTCTTCATTCATAGCTGCTTCCCAATCTGGATGGCCTGAAGCTTCTGCAAAGGTGTCAGGATCATAATTTACTGGAGCTTGAGCCAGTAAAGAAGAGGCTCTCTCGAACTGAGAACGTGTGCGTCGCTGATCTGTAGGATCACCAGCAAGATCACCTGCTGCATCTCGAGTAGCACGAACCCATTTTGGAAGCTCAGGAGCTGAAGGAGGATCCTGAGATGGTGGGGGAGGATTGTCATCCTCACTTTCATCATCTGAAGAAGAAATGTTTTCAAAAGTAGAAGAGATAGAGAGAGGTGGCACATCCGCCGGACTAGGCTCGCAGGCCGATATATTTTCATCAAATTTTACATCTCTTCTAATGATAACATTTTTGGACTTAAATGGAATAAGTCTATAGCCTTTTACATCTTCAGAATATCCAACAAAAGTACATTTTTCACTCTTAGGTTCTAAAGCTTTATGCTTTTCATCTGGAATATGGGCCCATGCTTCACTTCCAAAAACACGAAAGTGACTTACATCTGGTTTGATTGAGCTCCATGCTTCTTCTGGAGTGATATTCTTTAAAGCCTTAGTAGAAGTGCGATTTATTATGTAATTTGCACAGTTAATTGCTTCTGCCCAAAAACTAAGACCAAGTCCTTTAGATTGTAGCATACAATTAGCCATTTCCTTTAAGGTGCGATTCTTCCTTTCAGCTACACCATTTTGTTGTGGAGTATATGGAACAGTATGTTGCATTTGAATTCCATTCTCAGTGCAATAGTTGATGAATGTGTTTTTAACATATTCTCCGCCATTATCAGATCTTAACTTAAGAATTTGATGTCCAGATTGTTTTTCAACAAAGGCCTTGAAGGCCAAAAAAGTGTTAAATACTTCACTCTTGAGTTTTAAGAAGTATACCCAAGTGCGTCTGGAGAAATCATCAATGAAAGTTAAGAAGTACTTGCAACCAGAGAATGACACAACTGGAAGTGGACCACATAAATCACTATGCACAAGCTGTAAAGGGGCTGAGGCGTGCCAAGAGGCACGTTTTTCAAAACTGTCCCGATGATGTTTTCCGAGTACACATCCGGAACAAACACCATCTCTGCAAGATACCATAGGAAGACCTGTCACCATATTTTCTTTACATAGATGCTGAAGGGAGCGATAGTTTAAGTGACCAAATCGCTCATGCCAAAGTTTGCTCACTTCATCGTTATGAGCAACAAATACTGAGGGAAGATTTGATGACCCAAAGTTGTGAAACTTATACAACCTTGTAGAATCATCAGCAATGCCAGTAGCCAAAATCTGTTTAGGATCTTTTAAGTCCTTGATTACAACATCATGAGGTGAAAATTCAACGATTTTACCTTCACCTGAATGAGTTATCTGATATACAGATAGAAGGTTGCAGGATAAGGTTGGAACACATAATACATCATTAAACTGACCATTGTCTAGATGAACAATTCCAGTCCCTACAACATTAAGAGATCTATCATCACCAACATATATATTTTTGGTGTTACAATCATTTAAAGAAGAAAACATGGCTTTGCTTTTGGCCATGTGATAAGAAGCTCCAGAATCAATGAGCCACTCATGAGAATGAGAAGAAGAAGATACATTTAATGCATAGCCAGACCGAGATGCTTGACAACCACATGCAGAAAGTGCCATTCTTGAAGATGAAGTTGAAGTTGAAGATTGCCCCAAATGGATGTTATGCTTCTTCATTGCTGCTTCCAAGGCTTCCATCTTTTTAAAGCATTTTGATTCTAAGTGGCCATCTCGATTACAAAAATTGCAATGTCTATCAGTCTTCTTCCATTTGTTTTTATTGGTCTTATCATTTTGCTGAAATGATCTTTCATTTTGAGGCTGAGTTTGCTTAGGACCCTTGTTTGGTTTAGGACCATTCTTTTTAGGATATGACTTCTTAGGATTCTTTGAATTTGGTTGCTGTTGGGTGGCTAACGCTTTCTTGGAAGAGTTTCCAAGATTAAGAAGACCAAGGTGTAAGAGTTTTTCTTGTTCTCTTATTAAAGAATCACAAAAAGAGTCAAAGGAAGGAGGCTTATAGTCTTTTCCTTGAGAAATGAAGGCTTCCCTTGTAGAATGGAAGGTGGAAACAAATACAGAGTAGGTTGGTCCCAACTTAGTAAGGATGGAATAAATAAGGTTACTATCTTCTTTCTTAACATTAACACCTTCCAAAAGATATCTAAGGGTCTTGAACTTAGACAAGAAATCTTCAATGCAAGAAAAATTATTAGGGTCCAATGTAAGCAACTCATTTTCAAGTTGATGGGCTCTAATTTCATTTTTAATCCCAAAAACTTTATTGATTTGTTCCATTGCTTCATGAGGAGTATCAAGTTCTGCAATATGGAATCTAAGATCAGGAGAGATAGACATCCCTATCAAACCACGTGCTTGATCTTGTCTATTTTCCCATTTAGCAGCCTTGTCTTCATCTTTCGGTTTCTTTTCTTGGCCTGTGGCTATTCGGTAGAGACCTTTACTTCTAAGTAAATCCTCCATGTAGGACAACCATTGGAAGTAGTTGGTACTGTCAAGGGTAACTTGTTATTGACTTTCCATTTCAACAAAAACTGAAGCTGAAGATGCTAAAAGTAAGTGTTCCAATGGATAGATCTCGAAAAATTAGGCTGGTTTAAAAAAAACGGCTCTGAAAAAGGCTTCCGGATGAAGAAGTTATGGCTTTTTGAAAAAAAGTTGTTGAAGTTGCCGACGAAGTGCGGGAATGTGCGGAAATGAAAAAGTCCGCCCCCACAAAATGGAGACTTGAACCCAAGACCTCTACTCTCTTAAAATAGCTTTGAACCAATTGATCTATACAAAAAATTTGAGAGAGAGAGAGAGAGAGAGGGGGGGGCCTTGGGTTGCGTGCTTGCTTTGAGAAAACTCTTTTTCCCTACAAAACAAAAAACACAAAACCCAACACGGACATGCAAAGAAAACGAACCTTATGGCTCGAAGTTAGCTTTACCCAAAAAACTAAATATTTTCAAAAATTGAACCTTGCGGCTCAAAGTTAGCTTTAGCCGAAAAACTAAATATTTTTCTCAATGTTTCTGATTTTCCAAGATCACACTAAGGTGCAGGGAAAAGAGCATACGCATGAGAAAAATCCTTCATTTCTGTTTCTGATTTGCCCAAATCGCACAGAGTCGCAGGGCAAAGAGCATACGCAGAAATGAAAGGTATAGATCCGGTTTAAAAAAAAGCTAAATAAACCGAAACCGAAATAAGCAGAGAGAAAATAACAGTAAACTGCAAATAAAGACTGTATACCTCCAGATCTTAAAAATGACGCAGCTAGGGCTATCGGAAACCTTTTCGCGTGAAACGAAAAGGGTTCCTCACTGGAACAGATGCTCCAAACACAACAGAGCAGTCCTCTCGGCCCGAAAGCAGTCAGAAACAGCAGATCTAGGAAACGGCAGTCGGATGCAGTTCTACCGGCTTCAGATTTGGATCACCAACGGACGCGGCCCTCAAATAGCTCCGATACCATGTAGGAATTTACAGGGTAAGTTCCTCAGAAAGAACACCAAAAGGACACCGCTCACAACCAGATCACAGATCAATACACCAGTATTTTTGACGTGGTTAAAACCCTCAAAGAGGGAAACAGTCCACGGCGTGAGCGCCACTTCAGGCAATTTATTAATCAAAGAATGAAAATTTACATAAGCTTCTCTCATGCACGGATTACCCTACAAATGACCCTCCATGCGCTTTAAATAGAATTCATGGACCAATCGGGTGTCAAGCCACGGATCAAGTGTCGGTAATACCGAGGAGAGAATGAACCGTCGGATCACTACATATCGTGACCGTCGGATTGTAAGTTACAAAATGTACAACGATAAAGAAACACACTTTACCTAACTCTATACTAGACCAAGTTGTACTTAACTATTTCCTATGTGTCGGAATATCCTAACACATACACGCCTCATCTCTTTCTTTTGGTCATCTAGACTTCCTTCGGTAGCTTCCTTGATTGAAAGAATTTCAATCCCTTGACCCACTTCACTTCTTTTGACATCATACCATCGTCCCATGAATCCCATACAAGTTGGAATTCCCAACGAGAAGCTTGTTCTAGTAGGTGAACTTCCAATGAAGATTCCGACGGAGGATCTTGATCATCCTCATCCTGCAAATGCTCCTTTTGAATGATGTATGATGAGCTCTATACTAGATGACTTTCTTTTTCCCATAAGTACTATTTATGCTTCTAATGAGGTTACCAAGAGTTAGATCCTTCTATAGGCGATAGCCAAAGACTTCTATTTCAGCTATCTTTCATGCTTCTTTATGATGATGTCACGAGCTCTTGCTTTCAATCGTATGCTTCTATGATGCCATATCTTAACATGCATCATATCATGCTTACCGTGATAGTTATACTTTACAACAGAAAACTTGAAATGAACTAGGTGTGGAAGACTATCTGTTAAAATTGGCAACTAGGGCAAAACTTCATGTGTGTCATCTTATTCATGGCTGATAGTATTTTTATTAGATTCCTCTCATCGAGAGGTGTAGGATTGATATAAAGATCATCCGATTCCAATAAGTATTCATGGAGATATGAATTTATTTTGATTATGGAATTATTCTCAAGCCGACACAACTCATGTAGGCTCAAAAGCCCAACAGTCGCATCTATTCACCCACCAACGTTGTGTATAAATATAAGAGGACTTTTCCTCATTTGGACTCACTCATCTCATCACATCTCTCTCTCTCTCTACTGCGCAAAAAAGAGTCTCTTCTCTACTGCGCTGAAATGGGTCTCTCTCTCACACATGTGAAGCCAGACGCTGTTGAATTTGAAGCTGTAACTATAGAAGTAAAGATTGACTTGCGTGGCCTAGAAGATCTCCTCATCTGAACTGCGTTGTAGGTTCATCTGAACCTCCTCTGAAAGCCGCAACTTTTGTTGGTGGAATGAAGTCAATCCGACGAATGGTTTGCAAGATATCGACTGCCCTAGTTTGAAGCCGGAAACTGCTGAAACTGAAGCTGCAACTGTAGAAGTAAAGATTGACTTGCGTGGCCTAGAAGATCTCCTCTTTGGAACTGCGTTGTAGGTTCATCTGAACCTCCTCTGAAAGTCACAACTTTTGGTGGTGGAATGAAGTCAATCCGATGAATGGTTTGCAAGATATCGACTACCCTAGTTTGAAGCCGGAAACTGCTGAAACTGAAGCTGCAACTACAAAAGTAAAGATTGACTTGCGTGGCCTAGAAGATCTCCTCATCTGAACTGCGTTGTAGGTTCAACTGAACCTCCTTTGGAAGCCGAAACTTTTGGTGGTGGAATGAAGTCAATCCGACGGTCAGTTTGTGAGATATGGTCTACCCTAGTTTGATAATAAAGCCGCTAATGTTGATGTTGCTGATCTAGGGTTTGCTACTGTTGATATGAATCAGATTTATTGTATTATTTCTCTCTGCTGAATTATTGAAGATAAAAGAAGATTTGATCAAAGGGTTTCCCCACACATTGTGGGGTTTGTCCCTGGCTAGCCGCCACATCTTGTGTCTCTTGTCTTGGCTTGTTTTCTAACGATCGTTTAATGTTCTATCTACACTTTACTTTATGTACATGTGATTGCTAATCGGTGGAATATAATAAGAAAAAGAAGTAAATTGTTATAAGCATAGAACATACCATAACTTAACATGGTATCAGAGCTGAGGTGAAGACAAAGCCCGAGCAAGAGCAAGAGCAATCATCGAAGAAAATATTGGCAAGGCTATCCTAAAAGAACTATGGGGTCCTCAACACTCTTTCCTGCTGAAGACAAGCTCCGTGAGAAAGATGACTATCACGGATGGAAGATGTCTATCGATCTAACCCTTGAGAATCAAGGAGTGTTGGATCATGTGAGAGGCAATATTGTTGAGCCTCCATCAAATGCATCCGCTGTTGCCTAGAACAAATGAAAAAATGGAGAAGTCAAAACAATAGAAGATCATCCGGGACCCTATCGACAAGCACTTGGTGGCCTACATCTCTGATCTAGACACCTCCAAGGAAATCTACGATACACTAGTGAGTTTATTTAAAGTTATTGATGCAAATCAAGTTTTGTTTCTTAGAAATAAGCTGAGGGAAATCAAGAAGGGTAAAGATGAAAGTATGTAAGCATACTTCTTCAGAATCACCGAGATCAAGAACGATCTCCTATCTATTGGGGAAACTATTACTGACAGAGAGATGGCACTCACAACTCTCGGAGGATTACCATCTGAATGGTATGTGTTCAGGACTACTCTTCTGAACAATAATGTAATTCCTAGTTTCGAGGAATTAATGGCTAGATGCATTCAAGAAGAAACAAGGGTAGAAGAGCAGGAAATGCCCTTGCCTAAAGGTCCTCCTGCTGTTTTTTCTTCTCATGATAAGAAAAGAAATATTTATGGGTCTAAATCGAAAAGGAAGGCCGGATTTAAGGGTGGAAGAAAAGGACGATGTTTCATTTGCAATAAAGCAGGTCACTATGCAAGGGAATGCCCTGATAGAAAGGACTCTCACCGTGACGATGATCAAAATCCCTCTCATGGTAATTGAAGGAATGGAAAATTCAACAGCAAAGGCAAAAGGAATGCGGGAAATCAAGGAAGAGGGCAACCATTCAAGAAGGCTAGAAATTTCAGATATGAATCTAACACTGCTGAATGGAACTGAATATGAATCTAATGAGTTCCATGATTTTTGTAAAGAGGCTGCCATCAAGAGGGACACTGCTACACCATATACTCTTTAACAGAATGGTGTGGCAGAAAGGAAGAACCGCACAATTATGGAAGTTGTCCGGCCATGCTACATGATCAAAGACTTCCGAAGTTTCTATGGGCTGAAGCTGCAAACACTGTCGTATATGTACAAAATCGATGCCCTCATCAAGCATTGGGTTCCAAGACTCCTGAAGAAAAGTTCACCGGTAAGAAACCTGATGTTTCTCATTTTAAAATTTTTGGAAGCCCTGTATACTTTCATGTGCCGAAAGAGAAAAGAAATAAATTGGGTGCATCTGGAAAGAAGGGAATTTTCGTGGGCTATGGTGAAAATACTAAAGGCTATAGAATCTATGTAGCCGGTCAAAGGGAAGTCGTAATTAGTCATGATGTCACCTTTGACGAAGATATGGCTCTCAGCAAGGTGAACAATCTTCCGACTTTGAGGTGCTCTCAAGAAGCCGTCACCAGGGAACTGAAAGAAAAGGATGATGAATCAATGCCTGATGTAGAAGAACCCATGGATCCGATTGATCCTCCTCCATATGAGCCTTCCTCTTCTAGGAAGAGGCCTTCATGGCTTAGGGGGTTACTTGATGATGCTGAAGGACATGCTGCACCCCGAGGAACCTTTCGTGAAAGTAAGAAACCTAATAGGTATCAAGGATACCTGACCATCATGAGCACAATCATACAAAATGAGCCTTCGTCATTCTCAGATGCCGTCAAGCATCAAGTATGGAAGGATGCTATGACCGAAGAATATGAGTCTATCATGAAGAATGATGTTTGGGAAGTAGTTCCCAAACCCCAAGACAAGACTGTTGTTACTTCCAAAAGGCTTTACAAGATAAAGCATGCAGCAGATGGGAATACGGAAAAGTATAAGGCTCGTTTTGTTGCTCGAGGTTTCTCCCAAAAGGAAGGTATAGACTATGATGAGATATTTGCACCTGTTGCCAGATATACGACCATCCGCTCGATCATAGCCCTTGCCGCTTCACAAGGATGGAACCTACATCAGATGGATGTTAAGACCGCGTTCTTGCATGGTTCTATCAAAGAAGAGGTCTATGTGGAGCAACCTGAAGGATTTGAGATTTATGATTGAAAATCTCATGTATGCAGGTTGAAGAAGGCTCCCTATGGGCTGAAGCAAGCACCCCGAGCATGGTATGAGAGGATCGATAGCTACTTGATAAAGCTGGGATTCACTAGGAGTGAAGTTGATCCTAACCTTTACTTTAAGGTTGAAGATGACAAGCCTCTCATACTGGTGTTGTATGTGGATGACCTCTTTCTAACAGGTGCAAACCCTCTCATTCACAAATGTAAGAGGGAGATGGCTTCTGAATTTGAAATGAAGGACCAAGGACTTGAAGTGTGGCAGAAGCCAAGGGAAATTTTCCTATCTCAAGGAAAATATGTGGTAAATATATTGGAAAGATTCGGTATGATGGACTGCAAGCCTGTGACTACCTCAAGGATCTTAACTTTTAGAAGTTATATGGTAGTGATGTCGGACCAGACTTGGGAAATGCCTCTGAGTTTCAAAAACTCATTCGCATTGATGTTCTTGGTGAACCTCGATTCGAACATATGTTTTGCAGTTAGCATTGTGAGCTCATATTTGGTTGAGCCTCACTGGATTGATGCCAGGAATCTTCTGAGATGTCTTCAGGACACAATCTCTCATGGATTAAGATACATTGTTGGAGATGTGAGACTACTTGGATATACTGATGTTGATTGGGCAGGCAGTGTGGTGGACCGTAAGAGCACTTCCGGGTACTGTTTCACCTTGGGATCTGCTTCGATATCCTGGATGAGCAGGAAGCAGAAGTCGGTGGCTTTGAGCACTGCCGAAGCAGGATATATTGTTGCTAGCATAACCTCGTGTGAGGCAGTCTGGTTGCGAAAGCTCTTCAGTGAGCTGTTTGGATTTACATTGGATACCACTGTGATTCTCTGTAACAACCAGAGGTGGGATTCGATTATTGAGGAATCCCATATTCGTCAATTGCTCCAGCAGATAGACATCATCTGGGATATGGTAAGTCGATGAGCAAGGAAGCTCCATCACATTAAGATGATGTACAGGTTGATACACCTTGTCAAAGCCCCGAGGAAAGATCTAATCTGTGATTTTCCCAAACGACTTGGAGTCGGCAAGAAACCCTTGTACAAGGGTCCTGCATGTTGCATACATTGAGCTCTGGGAGCTCTGAGGGCTTGCGGTTCCTACTGGAGCAACATATGACCACAGGGTGACTCACCCTCCCCTGGTGGTGCACACTGGAACAAGATGATTCGCTCTCTTGTGGGACAAGATGATTCGCTCTCTTGTGGAACAGGATGATTCGCTCTCCTGTGTAGCAGGATGATTAGTTCTCCTGTGAGGCCTGGATTGATGTGTTCTCCACGGCGATTGTAGCAGGATTGATGTGTTCTCCTGTGAGGACAGGATTGATTAGTTCTCCTGTCAAGGCATCCTACCCATGCAGTCTGGGACTCATGGGAAGTACCTCTCATCTGATCAATGAGCAGGGAAATGAAGTTAGGGACCATAGTAGTACCGATGGACGCATCGTTGTATCTACCGTACTCCCTACGCTAGGATGACCTCCATTGATCTGGGATCAATGATACTGGTCTGGGACCAGTGGTAGGAGTTGTACCATACTATGACGCTGACTTCGGGTCGGTTGAGACTGGTCTGGGACCAGTGGTACATACTCCGAGACTGACTTCGTGTCAGTGCAGTACTGGTCTGGGACCAGTGAGAGTGGTACATACTATGACGCTGACTTCGGGTCGGTTGAGACTGGTCTGGGACCAGTGGTAGGAGTTGTACCATACTATGACGCTGACTTCGGGTCGGTTGAGACTGGTCTAGGACCAATGGTACATACTCCGAGACTGACTTCGTGTCAGTGCAGCGCTGGTCTGGGAACAGTGAGAGTGGTACATACTATGACGCTGACTTCGGGTCAGTTGAGACTAGTCTGGGACCAGTGGTACACTCTCTGAGACTACGATACTAGTCTGGGACCAGTGGTAGGAGTGGTACTTACTATGAAGCTGACTTCGGGTCGGCTGAGACTAGTCTGGGACCAGTGGTACACACTCTGAGACTGACTTTGAATCAGTGGAGGATGATACTGGTCTAGGACCAGTGGAGTTGTACTCACTATGACGCTGACTTCGGGTTGGTTGAGACTGGTCTGGGACCAGTGGTACATACTCTGAGACTGACTTTGAATCAGTATGATACATCCTCGATCATTTCTTCTTCTTCATAATTCGGACAAAAGCAAAGCAGAACAAAACAATGCAAGAGCAGAGCAGAACAGAGCAAAACAAGTACAGATCAGTGCAGGGCAGAACAAGACAAAGCAGAACAGGCAGAATAGAGCAGAGCAGGGCAAGGGTCATGCTGTACAGGGCAGTGCATTTGATGGATGAATAGTAACGACCGATAGACAAATTGCAGATAAAGTTCTCCATGGTTGAGAGGGAGTGTTAAAATTGGAAACCAGGGCAAAACTTCATGTGGGTCATCTTATTCATGGCTGATAATATTTTTATTAGATTCCTCTCGTCGAGAGGTGTAGGATTGATATAAAGATCATCCGATTCCGATAAGTATTCATGGAGATATGAATTTATTTTGATTATGGAATTATTATCAAGCCGACCTACAACTCATGTAGGCTCAGAAGCCCAACAGTCGCATCTATTCACCCACCAACGTTGTGTATAAATATAAGAGGACTTTTCCTCATTTGGACTCACTCATCTCATCACATCTCTCTCTCTCTACTGCGCAGAAATGAGTCTCTTCTCTACTGCGCTGAAATGGGTCTCTCTCTCACACATGTGAAGCCGGAAGCTGTTGAATTTGAAGCTGTAACTGTAGAAGTAAAGATTGACTTGTGTGGCCTAGAATATCTCCTCATCTAAACTGCGCTGTAGGTTCATCTGAACCTCCTCTAAAAGCCGCAACTTTTGCTGGTGGAATGAAGTCAATCCGACGAACGGTTTGCAAGATATCGACTGCCCTAGTTTGAAGCCGAAAACTACTGAAACTGAAGCTGCAACTGCAGAAGTAAAGATTGACTTGCGTGGCCTAGAAGATCTCCTCTTTGGAACTGCGGTGTAGGTTCATCTGAACCTCCTCTGAAAGTCGCAACTTTTGGTGGTGGAATGAAGTCAATCCGATGAACGGTTTGCAAGATATCGACTGCCCTAGTTTGAAGCCGGAAACTGCTGAAACTGAAGCTGCAACTGCAAAAGTAAAGATTGACTTGCGTGGCCTAGAAGATCTCCTCATCTGAACTGCGCTACAGGTTCATCTGAACCTCCTCTGGAAGCCGAAACTTTTGGTGGTGGAATGAAGTCAATCCGACGGTCGGTTTGTGAGATATGGTCTGCCCTAGTTTGATAATGAAGCTGCTAATGTTGATGCTGCTGATCTAGGGTTTGCTACTGCTGATATGAATCAGATTTATTGTACTATTTCTCTCTGCTGAATTATTGAAGATAAAAGAAGATTTGATCAAAGGGTTTCCCCACACATTGTGGGGTTTGTCCCTGGCTAGCCGCCACATCTTGTGTCTCTTGTCTTGGCTTGTTTTCTGTCGATCGTTTAATGTTCTATCTGCACTTTACTTTATGTACATGTGATTGCTAATCGGTGGAATATAATAAGAAAAAGAAGTAAACTGTTATAAGCATAGAACATACCATAACTTAACACTATCTCAATCATAGTAGAGATATTTTACTTCCTCCATCTTTGATTTCTTCTTTTCAGCTTCTTTCACTTCTTTAGTGATATGGAATTCTTCCCTTCCTCTTTTGTTGTTGTCCTTCTTGAGCTTTGGACAATCTCTCTTGCAGTGCCCATATTCATGACAACCATAGTATTGAACCTTCGACATGTTCTTCTTTTCTTTCTGAGGACCAAGCTTCCCAAACTTCCCTTTTCTTCTAGCCATGGCAACAAACGCTTGAGCTTGCTTGTTTGATCCTACATCAATTTTTGCCTTCAGCCTGGTTTTCTCGATTTTGCACAATGACCATAGTTCGTTGAATAGAGTAGTTTCCTTCTTCCCATAGATGCTCAATATGAAGTTGCTCCATTCCTCTGATAGTGCATTGAGCACTATGGTAGTCATTTCCTTGTTAGACATTATTTCTCCCACCTCTTGGAGTTGGTCTCTTATTTTTGACACCCCCATAAAGTATGAGGTTATTCCTTTTTCTTTTGTTATCTTCATCTTGTAGAGCTTGAGATTCTTCTTTCGGCGGTTCAACAATTAAACCCTTAACATGACCAACAACTTCATTTTCTATGAGGATCAAATCTATCCTCTTCTTCCATGAAAGAAAGTTTGATGACCCAACCAATTTGTTGCTCTCCTTGTAATATGAAGTCATTTTGACATATTCAAATATAGATATAAAAATACTTACTTGTGAAGTGAAGAAACTCCTAGATGATGAAATCTTCAACTTGATGCCTTCTTGACTTTGATGATGATGTAGATAATAGAAGATGTCTTTCTTCAAGAGTGATCATTGGCTCAAAGGGAGATCACATTGACTCCTTGATGATGATGACAATGATTTTTCCTGCTTTTCTTCCTTCAAGACAATGTTAGTTAAACTTGTTTCACAACCTCAAATTTCGGCCCTTCTTTAGAATTTTAGCTTGTTGTAGCAGTTATGCAATTTTGGCCTTTTCTGCAAAGCCTTGGTGCACACGTGTGGCTAGAAGATGGACAAATTTACCTCCTTTCTACTTCGCTTGACTTGACTTCTTTTTCTTGATATTTCAGCTTGTAAAGGAGACAGAACTTGACCCTTGATGGTGGTTGCAATTTGATACTTGTTGTTGCAGAAGGATGTCTTAATACTTGTTATGTGTGGAGAATATAACCCAAAAAAACAGACCCAAAAGTGCTTCGCTCTTCCTTCAAGAACGCTTCAAGTGTGGAACCCTTCTTTGGATGAGTTAGGGTTTTGAGGTCTTCTTTGATGCTCTTAATTATTCCCTTTAAATATGATGAGAGGGCTAGTCCTCCTTGATGATTGATGCTCTTGATGTTTCCAAGATGATCTCTTTATACTTTGGCCCTTGAGTATCCTTCTTTATATTGTTGTTCCTTGATGTAGTCACCTTAGCTCTAATACCATGTTGAGAAATCTAAGGGGCGACAAGTGTAGGTGATTTCCCTTACTTTGATAACTGCTTGTGATGTATTTTTACTTTACTTGATTAACTTTTTCTTTCCTTTATTATTATTAGTGTTCTCTATCATCAAATAGCTACCAAATCATAAAGAACAATGAGACCATAGGACACAAGATATAGGTCGCAGCTTCAACCTTGATGTAGCTTCGATCTACAGGCAACTTCAGAGCTTCGACCTTGCAGCGTCACAGCTTCGATGCAGCTTCAAAATTTCATCTAGCCCAGAAATTGTAGAAACCTTAACAAGAGAGAGAGAGAGAGAGGCCCAAAAACTTCGATCTTGATCTTCTTCTTCTTCATCCTTTTCCAGCTTCTATCTTGAGCATTGTTTTAAAAAAGGGCCGAGTCGACTCCGACTCGACAGAGTAAGACCGAGCCAATCCCTGGCCAAGTCAACTCGGTGGCTGAAACGGAACGGCTGGCCGGGTTGTAACAGAGCCAGTCATTGACTCGGTCGACTCGGTAACAACTCGGCCAACTCAGTAATGACTCAGTCAGCTCGGTAACAACTCAGCCAGCTCGGCTCTTTGACAAAAATCTTGAAGCACATTTGTCAAAAGTTGTTCCGCCTCCTACATATCAATGGTTGGGTTGTTGTTTATTGCATATTTATAGCCCTAAAGTAATCTATCACTGTGAGAAAGTTTTGAAAATTACAAGGTCGAAGTATGGTTATCTTTGTGGCATGAATTAGAAAACTGAAACAATGCATTGAGCCATACAATGTTTTTAAAAAGGCAAACGTTCTGGCAATGGACTAATAAATACATCTTTACCTCTGATTGTTCTGGAGCTTGACCATAATTAAATCAAGGGTTTTGAGACTTCATTAGGGGCACATAATTGTTATTATTTTTGTTGTAGTCTAGTGATTGTCCTTAGGTTGAGGCAAAAAAGAATCTTGGCATTGGTGGCTAAGTATGAACTTTGTATTGGACAATGCACTAGGTGCCATTTTGATATAAAGGATATATTCATGAGCCTACTTTGATCATATGTTGTCTTTTCTCTATATTCTAAAGTTTTTTGTTTGGAAACATGAATGAAAATCTTTAAAAAAAAATTATAAAAAAATAAATATTTAATGTATTTTTTACAACGATCGAGTCATCGAAATCAAACCGGTCGAGTCGATACCGAGTCAAAGTCAGAGTCAACCCTCGGCCGTTGCCAAGTCGGAGTCGGAGTCAGAGTCAGATTCGACCCTCGGCCATTTCCAAGTTCGAGTCGGAGTTGGAGTCGACCCTCGGCCGTTTCCGAGTCGAAGTCGAAGTCGACCCTTGGCCGTTTCCGAGTTGGAGTCGGAGTCGACCCTCAACAGTTTCCGAGTCGGAGTCGAAGTTTTAAAACATTGATCTTGAGGAGATCGAACTTGCTTGAGTGAGTGTCCAAATGAGGTTGAATGCCTTCTTATTTATAGGCTTGTGACGGGTACTACTACGAATTGTTATCTTGAGGCCGACTTGTCCCTTCATGTAGGCCGACTTAATCTTTGTGCCTTGACGAGGTCTTAGAGGGTCTTTTGACTCTATTTTGACTCAATATGTTTTTCTTTACAGTATGTAACATGCCCAAATGGGTCTTCAATACATGACAATGACTCAATTGACTTTATGACAAACCTAGAAGCACTCAACGGGTGATTGACCTAAAAATAAATTTACCTTGAGCATGAAGCACATGCCTCAAGAACACATAATAAATTTATTTTTCTCTATTCATTAAATACATAAAATCTCGATTACATATGCCATTATGAAGACCGAACCTAGTTACATATTTCAACAGAAACTTTACGCTTGGAATGTAAGATACATATCATCACTATATTTTTGAAATATTGCTAGACCTCAAATGATCTGTCCATAAAAGTATAAGTCTGAGACTTGAATCATTGTATACTTTGGAGTTGTTCACACAATGCATTATGAAGTTGCTCCTTAATCAGACAACTATGTCAATGTCCTGAAAATGCTACCTTACAAAACATTTGCATTAAATGAAGGATGGTTATGTGATGAGATTCACAATCATCAGTGCGTATACAAATACATCTACTAATGTGTGACATGTAAGCTATCTTGGTGTATTCAAGTATGATATGGGCAACCTGTGTGAACACAATAAAATTATGATCAGAAGATGCAAAGATTGTTACTCCATATACTTCAGTGTTATGTCTGTAAGTATGATCGTTTTTGGATGAGATATGGTGCAATGATACAAGGCTTGGAGAAAAATTTTGTAATATACGTAGAGGAGATTCAAGCAAATGTTTCCAAAAAAATTTCACTTTTTCTTTGATGCTTTTCTTCAAACAATTTGTATGCAAATTCAGTAAATTATCTTTAACAGACCATTCAGGACTTTTGTCAAACAATTCATGAAAAAACTCAGTTAAACAATCTTCAACAAGGAGTCTAAGGAAAAATCTGAATTTATTGAGGATAATCTTCAACATTTATCAATACAAAATGAAGGGCAACACCTGTATTGTGCCCAGCTGAGACAAATTACAATTAATTTTCTCAGATAAATTCGGCCTCTTGGAACGTCTGCTACATCTCTGCTTTAATCCTCATGAACTGATTGAAATACCAGCTGATACAAATATTTATCTTTAGAAGTTCTGCTCCAAATCTGGTGCCTTCATTTCACTGCTAGAGATAAGGAAGTCACAACCCAAATATGAATTCGACCCTCTGTCTGCAATGAGTAAAAATGTGCCAAAAATCCCTAAAGATGCCAATCTCGTCCTCCTCAAGCCTTAGATGAATTTGATGAGGTATGGCTCAAGATACCACTGTGCTCTCACGCTAATCACCCATTGATTCGGGTCTCTGAAATCTGAGCCACAAATTAACTCGACCTCCTTTGCTTGGGCCAATTTGACCTCTGCTATAGGTTGGGAAATTCGGCCCTTTCTCTTCTTGATCTTGGCACCAAATTCCACACTTCAATCTGACTCAGAAGGAAAGATCTCCAACAAGATGAAATTCGGCCCCTCCTCTTATGTTGACAACCTTGGCTCTTGACTCGGGAATTCGGCCTCTTCTTAGCACCACAATTTTTGAAGATGTACATTCAAACTCGGCCTCTAGATCTGAGAGAGAACCGAACTGAAAAAACAATTCGGCCTTGGCAATCAGCTTCAGAAATTCAGCCCTCCCATCAATTGGTATTTGGCTCTCTTGGAGAAGATAAATTTGGCCCTTGAAAGATAGTGTAGCCCTGTAAGGATTTGCTCCCTTTGGCAATGGGATCTTCGCTCTCTTGCAAAACAAACTGATCCACAATGCTGAAGTCTCTCTGCAAGCAATCTCAGTTATACCTTCAGAAATACATAGTGGAAATGATCCAACTAGGGTGGCAGATAATGTCCACCGGAGAAGGAGAAAGAACAAGCTAGGGTGGCAATGAGATCCACCAATACTAGGGTGAGGATTTCGCTTGAAACCCTCCATTCGAAACTCCCTTGAGTTTCTCTCCAATAACAATAAGAAATAACATTTCGTCGAGTCTTCTCCAAACTTCTAGATTCCCTTTTTAATATTATTTTATTGGTGGGGGCCACTTTCCACTAACTGACTTTTTGCCTCCTTTTCCTAATAAAATAATATTTGCCCATTTTTATTAATTATAATTAGCTTTTATATAATATTACCAAAATTGGGCAAACTCCTTAGTAATTTCCGCACGCACAAAATCGGGGATATCACAATCCTCCCCACCAAAAATTGCTTGTCCTCAAGCAATTTCAACATATGGTGCTACTCCTTAAGTTGGTCCAGCTGAATGGCAAGGTCCCAAATGTGCCACTGAACCACTCCTCGCCACTACACCACCATCACATGAATAAATTCCCTGATACCGAGGTCCCAAATCATCTTGGTCAATGTGAAGTATCCCCCCCTCCACTCGCTATCCAACAAGGCATAGACACCAATGGCCCTCTGCCTATTGCCCATAATTAGAGCATCTCGATAATGCAAAATCCCATTCAACTCCCCGGATAGCTGCTCTACCCGCAAATCAACTACATGTACCTCGAGGGTGAACTCCTAAAGGTACAATCCTCCTCATCCACCCAAACTACCAACGGCCTCTTCCTATTGATCACACTGCAATGCCAGCGAGGCACTCCATAATATCAACGAGTCACCTAGAAATGAAACGCTCTCCAAGAAACTAAGGTCCAGTGGAAGATCTGAGTGATCTTCCCTTGTACAAACCAGCTCATCCCTAATGGTAGTTGAAACTTGAGTTGCCAAGCCCTGTAATGCCAGGGTCGCATGCCAATCTCAAAATGAAACCACCATGCTGACACTACGCCATTTTGATTATAACTGACTGCCCATTGTGCTCATGCATAATCCTAGTCAACACACGACCTGACATATGTTTTGCAGTGAACCAGTTGAGCCAATTCATGATGGAGCCTGCCAGAGATCACAGGGTTGTTACCAAGCATGTCTTAAGGTATCGCAAAGGCACAGCACATTATGGGTTATGGTACAGACAAGTTGATGGAGTGAGGCTTGAGGGCTTCACAAATGCAGCTTGGGCAGGGAGCACCACATATCGAAAAATTACTTCAGGTTGTGTCTTCAGCATTGGGTTAGCAGTTGTTTCCTAGTTTAGCAAAAAGCCGAGATCAGTTGCCCCTAGTTCAGCAGAGGCCGAATACATGACTACCAGCTTGGCAGCATGTGAAGCCATCTGGATGAGGAAGTTGCTTGTGGGTCTTTTCAGGCATGGGTTGGAGCCCACCATGATTTACTATGACAATCAGAGTTGCATTAAGCTCTCTGAGAATCTAGTTTTTCATGATCGCTCCAAGCACATCGAGATCAGGTACCATCATCTTAGGGACTGTGTGCAGAAAGGGATAGTAAAGCTACCGTACATTCCCACAAATGAGCAAGTTGCAGATATCTTGATGAAGGCCTTAGTCAAAGGCAAGTTCGTGTTTTTCAGAGATAAGTTGGGAGTTGTACAGAATCCCTTCCTCGCTAAGAGGGAGTGTTGAAAATGTAGCAAAGGAAGGTCTTTTGGCTTGTGCCTTAGCCAGTAAAGACTTTGAATTGTCTTTCTC
Source organism: Pinus tabuliformis (assembly GCA_031772625.1). Lineage (NCBI taxonomy): Eukaryota > Viridiplantae > Streptophyta > Pinopsida > Pinales > Pinaceae > Pinus > Pinus tabuliformis. Next base: position 30,509,544 of record CM062812.1, read on the forward strand.
TAGCATGAATGCGAATTCATGAGATAGATTTCAATGTGAAGAGTTGATTTTCAGTTCACTGGAATGGTCATCAGTAGATTGCATGCGTAGTGTTGGAGCTTTAGTTCATTGGAGTCTTCTTCAGTTAGACTACAAGATGAGGTGGCAGAGACAAGTTTAGTTAGGATGAGTTAAGACGTCAAAGACAAGTGAATAGAGGACGAGTTAAGTCCTCAATTAATTCGGTTCACAACTAGAGGAAATCAAGAAGCAACTCGAGCTAGTTAACTGAGAGCTAGTCCAAGCATAACTTAGACTTGCTCCAATTAATTGGCAAAAGGAACTCATTGCACTTGTGTGAACAGCCATTCGAACTTGGCCCGCTTGCATGTATCTAAGTCTATTAAGGCAAGAGAAGGACGAAGGCACAGAGATTGATGATTCTTTGTTGTTGACAGAGCGCATTGGTTGAGGACCAAAGATCAGAATTCAAAGAGCAGAAGTCGAGCCTAGTTTCAGCAGGAAACTTTTGTGTGCAGGCCAAGAGCAATTGTGGAGCTGGGATTAGTGAGGAGAAAGCCGAGAGCTTTCTGAGAGGCTAATTGCTGGTGGTTGTAGCAACATATTGAATTGTAAAATATTTATTCGATCAAAGAACAACCAATAAGAAGACAAAGAAAACAGGTTTTCCCATTTGGGTTTCCTGGGTAAAACACTGGTGTCAAATTCATGTGTGCGCATGTGTTTTTATTTTGAGTATATTCCGCTGCATGTTGAATGTTAAGAAACTCTGTATCTTGGCGAAAGTTAAACTTTGTTTCAGTTTCTAGTTGCCTTGATTTTTCAGTAAATTCATCTAAGTAGTTGCAGAGTTTCAAGAAAATTAACACAACCTTAATTAATCATAATCAGTTTCCATGCATTTAAGAATATAGTTCTTTCAGTAGTTAATTTGTATTTGTATTCATTGATTTTGTGTCAAAAAACAGCAAGTATAACTTGCTAGTTCTTTACCATTTTTGAAGAAACATGAAAAAGCTATACTTTTTCTTCAATTTGCATGATAGGAAAATTATTTAAAAACTAAAATCTGTATTTAATTAGCATTTTCCTACATAAAAACAGCAATGATAGCTTGCTTTCCAGCTCTGTTTTTAAACAGTAATTAGCCTCTTTAATCGTTATTTTGCATTGATTTGCATACCTGCTCATATTTAATATTTAGTATATCATTTTCTATGTGTTTCCAGCAGTTTTAAGTGATTTTCTGGTCGCTGTCAAGCACTTATTTAGCACGACACAGCAAAGTGATTTTTCCCTTTTGAGTCAACAGTTATGTACTTAGCACATATTACATTGTTTCCGAACATTCTAGATTGCTATTCACTTAATTTATTGCTATCTTGTACCTGTTTTATTTCCAGAATCCAAACAGCACTCACGTTTATTAGTTTATGGTTGCACTTACCCTTACTAACTTGCAGTTTATACTTTTTATTATGTACGGAAGTCCCCCTTGGTTGGAAAAGCACCAGCCAAAGCGAGACAGATCCAGAGTGACATAACATTGGCTCTGCACCTATTTGTTTACCCGACTCCTTTATTCTTTTGCCACAAAAAATTCCTGGGTGATAACACCACCTACTTAAAAATTTAAGAACAAAGAAGATAAGATAATGTTATTAATGTCCAACAAATGACCACAAAATAAAATTAGGTTAATGGGACTAAAAGAGTACTTCCAGGGTAAATACAAAGTGGGAGTGCAAAAATAACTCCTAGATCATAATTTGAGGCAGAAAAGATAAATAAGTGATTAGCTAAAAGCTAAACGTCTAGTTAAGTGAAGATGTAAATATTTCTCAACTATGAGAGTCCTTCAGTCACACCAAATAGCCAATCATGAGGCACCTCTTTGAAGTTGGCAATCATATCCGTTTTCTATTGTTAGTATAACAAGACTGCAAATGTTGGAATTTAGTAGAGGGAATTTTAACAGGACCAGTGGTCCATGTTTTCTGAGGAGACTAAATTTGTAAATACCATCAAAGTTCAAAGATGGTGTATCTGAGAACTGTCAATTGGGTTTATCCCAGGTGGATGGCAGGAATGACTGTTATCCTCTCTACCCAGGTTCAATTCCCACTAGTGATATGTTGACTCATATCAAATATACTGTTGTGATGAGCTTTGTTGTTAAACAGCCTTGAGCCTGAAGAATATCTGACCTGCCTATGGGCTGAAGGGTGGGGTGCTTTGTTACATGGCAAAAAAAATGTACTCTGAGAACTATAATACCAAGAATTTTGTATATCTTGCACATTATACTCAAAAAAGAAATATGCAGGGGAGCTGTCATCTTATGCCTTTTCATGCAGACATTGACCAGAATCCACTGGCTCATGGAATAGACTGGAATTGGCAATCGATAGCAAATTTTTTTGTAATAACTTTTTATGAGCTTCTTTTAAGACCACTGTAGCTGATATAAATTTTAGGTCAGGGGCCTACTGTAATATGTCAATACTTTCTTTCGAATAAAAAAAAGGATGACCACCAGCGCAGGAAACATTATAAATCTGATCAATATCTATAATCTCCAAAAATGTTACAACGTGAATACACTGAATTTCGGACAGAATATTGAACTCCAGGGTCCATGTATATGTGAACCACATTATTTGTCATGTTTGCCTCTCCTACTGATGGTTCCAAGCTAATTTCAAAAGCCCTTTCACTTTGACAGTTTTCAACATCATCACTGAGAGAAAAAAGTTACGCAATAGGTAACAGTTTAACAGATTTGGCACTTATACAAATGTTACAGGGCAGCATTGTGACAGTGAAGGATAGAGTCATACCACACTTTCTGGAACCCCAGGCGGTGGAAGTGACAGATTCCTTGGAGGTGCACCCTTGTCATATGACCTTTTATCAAACCTCCATTCTCCTATTTTTCCATATGTCAACTTACCCTGAGCAGGAAATAAACCCAATGATTTAGTATGGGATGATAAAAGCAAAAGCCATAGCCAGAATACATATCCTCCAAAACTATCACTGCGAACTGGAATAGAATTTCTACAAATGAACCTTATGGTTAAACACTTAAAAAGAACGAGCCATCGTTTCCCAAGTGCTATGATATGAATCTATCAAAATACCTTCATATCATAGTCACATCCATAAGTATAGTGAATGATGAACTTCTCTGCAACCTCCAGATCCCAAGGGGGCTGATTTAAGAGGCAAAGATACAATTTGTAAGAAATCAAAGTCCAAACTGCAAAAACAAAACCTACTTAACATAGATTTAATCCATCCTTTTCATTGCGCAAAGAACATCAGACTAAAAAATTTCTTGCAGGAGATTGGTTCCTTTAACAGGCTGCAAAAATATTACCAAACATGGGATTGGTGAAACTTGATACCTGAATCATAAAATCCTTTCTAAGGGCATGTCGCACCCCATGCAATGCTGAAGCAATTGCATAACCGTACCTGGAAAATAAGGAGAAAATGAATGGCAAGGAAAGAAGACGCCCAATAAACGTAGAAAATTTAATTAAAAATGAATTGGTCTTGGAAAGAACATCTTACATCTCAAGAACCCAGCCAAAAGCTTTGTCTGCCTCAGGATCGTTCTTCATTGCCAATGAGACATTTAACCACGACGGTGCAATCTTCTCAAGAGATGCCTGAAACCATCACATGACCGATTCTTAGAATTAAAACAATCTGTCATTTGATTCAAAGGAAACCTTCATTGAGATCGAGTAACAGAGAGACAAAAAATTAAGAATCAAGGCAGTGTGACATTAACCGAAATAAGCTGAAACCTTCAATAAAAATAGACAAAAGTAATTGGGAACAGAACAAAAATATCCTCTTAGCAAAGTCCAAGAAACCATTTCGGAATTTCCTTTTAAAGTAGGGTTGACGAGCTAAATGAAAACTATGCTAAGACGCACCTTACTAATAATGACAGGAGAGTTTCCTATAGGGTCAATGTTTGTAACTGGCCCTTTGTCTTTGGGAAAGAACTTGCGTACAACTGTCTCATATTTTTCAGGCGTTATGTAGAAGAAAGGGAAGGCTGCTGGCAAATGTTCTGTGGCCAGATTAGGTATCGGTTTGACAATGATATGGTCAGGCTCCGCCATCAATATGTACCTGTAAAAGCCCATAATTGTTAATCCTACTTCCATCTAAGAGTGTCCTGTGCAAGGAAAACAAAATTTCGTTTTAGAGCTTTATAGCATGTGTTGTACCAGTAGACCTTAAGAATTACATAATATATTGCATCCATTGTATTACATTTCTGAAATCCAAGTCAACAACCACAGTTTGAAGAAAACTAAAATTGACAAGGATGCAATATTCTCATACAGACTTACTCTTCTTCAATATCTGCCTGCTTCAGCCACTGCACGAAAGCCCACGGTCTATTCAATACAATGTAGCCCTGCAGAGCAACAACACATAACTCAATGACTGGTTTTATAGGGTTTTGTTTTTGTTCAATTCAATTTATGTAAATATATGGAATATTGTGTGATTTTGTTGAGATGCCCAACCTTTCAGGTGAACACTTCACTTATCTTCGAGGACAGAAAGTAGACATCTATAATTGTGAAAACATCAACATCTCAATGAGATCACACAATAATTTTCATCATTCTAGAAGTTTTCATCGTCATAATGTTCTTAACTGTGAAAATCTACATGTTAGAAAACAATTTTCCTGAACAACAATACAGCCCATAATTCGATGACTATTTTTCATGGGTTTGGTTTCTGCCCACATACAATAACTGTTTGGCTTCAACCCCATGCACGAGAAGATCTATACAATTAAATTTAAATCCACAGCGCAGTCAATTCCCCTCTCACCAACAGAATCAGTTCACCTATCGATTCCCTGAACTCCACATATTCAAATCCATAAAACACTGAATTTCCCTGCCGCCGACATAATCAAAGTTCCCCAATCAATTCCCCTCCGGTCCCCCCGTATTCCAAACCCCAAAGTACTCAATTCCCCTCCACCCCCCATATTCCAAACCCCAAAGCACTCAATTCCCCTCTCACCCACGTAATCCAACTCTCCATATCAATCTCCTTCCATCCCACATAATCATTTTTTTGCACGAATGTATTATTGATATAGGCTCTGAGCAATCCGCGATCACAGTGGTTCAGCCCTTTGTTGCTTCAATTCGAAAAAATAATAAATATAAAATTAAAATTAAATCAAGTGAATATATCCATTGAAATTCAACCCACCTTGATTTTAAAAATCGATAAATATAAAAAGAAAAATGAATCTATCAAGTACAGACCTGGTCGAGTCCAGGAGGGAGAGGGTCAACCACAAAGGTTGGTATCTCATCCATGAGATTGTCAGGCTTGCCCGAATGAAGAACTCTGGTGAATCCTCCCATGTCTGAGCCAGGTTGGCTACTGAACTTCTTGTGCCAGTAGTACATGACTCTGCACTGCCACCTGTTGTAAGAAGAGTCCGTTGCAGTCAGAGCTGTGTGAAATAATCTCCTCTCAACTGGCATTTTAATAATAGGATCTGTGTCTTCTGAATCATCCTTTTGATGAACAACACTTGTTGTTGTGACCATATTGTATGTGATGAGAGCTACTGTAAGAGTCAAAACCAGCGAATAGAAGAGACTCTCACACCCCATCGTGTGCAAAGAAATGGATTTCACATATGCGTAACATACAAACTTTCTGTCTCTTCAAAGTTCTGCCCAATCTCAGAGATCTTAAATTCTTGAGTTTTTGGGTTTTCAGAAAGTTACGACTCCTTCGTGCTCCAAGAGGGAGGCATGATGGTTCTCGCTAAAATGGTGGATAATAAATTAATAATAAGGCAGCGCATTGTCAGTGACAGTACGTGAAAATTCTCAGAATCGAAAAGACTGTCAACAAACAAATTTAAAATAGATATCTTTTGAGGGCTCCGTCAAAACTTGGTCGAGACACCACGGATTTTTGTCCTATCGTGGAGAGGATAGATGCGGAAAGTTTCAATTTCAATGTCATGAAGCAACGCGCAGTAGTGTAAAGCAGTGGTTTTTTTTAAGAAATGAAAATATAATCAAACATAAGTTTTATTTGAACGCAACATTTGGTGGAAGAAGTTTCGAACGGGTGTGTAAAGTAGTGGTTTTTTTTAAGAAAAGAAAATATAATCATTATAAGTTTTATTTTGAAGATAACATTTTAGTGGAAGAAGTTTCAATTTTAATGTTTTTCTAAAAATGGAAAATATAATCAATATAAGTTTTACTTTGAAGGCAATATTCTGGTGGAAGAAGTTTCAATTTTAATGTTTTTCTAAGAAAAGAAAATATAATCAACATAAGTTTTACTTTGAAGGCAATATTTTGGTGGAAGAAGTTTCAATTTCAATGTCATGTTAATCAGAAGCAACGGGTGTGTAAAGCAGTGGTTTTTTCTAAGAAAAGAAAATATAATCAACATAAGTTTTACTTTGAAGACAACATTCTGGTGGAAGAAGTTTCAATTTCAATGTTATGTTACTCAGAAGCAACGAACAAGTGTGTAAAGTAGTGGTTTTTTCTAAGAAAAGAAAATATAATCAACATAAGTTTTACTTTGAAGGCAACATTCTAGTGGAAGAAGTTGCGGATTACAAATACTTCGAAATTGACTTCAACAAAAATCTAAGGTGGGATGGTTGTAAAAAGAAAAGAACTTTGGGAGGTTGGAAAAGCATTTTATGCTTTTCAAAATAGGTGAAGAGAGATAAAGTTATGGGACTAGAAAACCACTCAAACTTTTTTTGGGCTTCTAGTGATTCCGGTGATTCTCTATGGTTGTGAACTATGGGCCAGCAGTACATCCGACATGCGGTGGAGACAAATTGAGAAAATTCAAAAGTGTTCAATTACAAACAAATTCAAGATTAAAAGTACAGTTCCTTATGCTATCTTGTTAAGTGAAATAGTGGCTCTTCTATTGAAGCAATTGCTATGGTACGAGTCAGCATTTAAAAAAAAAAATGAGCAAATGGAAAAGCGTAGATGGCCTAAGGTTGTCTTTAATGACAGATTGTGCAAAAAAAAGAAAAACTTGGATGCAGCAAAATCACAAATGGTTTAGTAAATGGGGTATTTGCTTGAACGCGTGTCCAATAAACAACAAAGAGATAAAAGCTTTTGTTAGGGATAAGTTCCACAAACGTACTTAGGATAAGGAGTTATGAAGAAAGAAAAAGTACTATATTGAAGTGTTTAATCCCACAACCAAAAGCATACATAGAGGCCAATATCTCTTGGAGAGCCAAAATTCTTACTGCTCAGTTAATGACTAATTCTCATCAACTATGTTGTGACACAAGGCGCTAGAAAAGGACAAAAGAAGTGTGGGAGGAAAGAGTATGCATTTTTTGTTCTTCCAGAAAAATGGAAACAAAAAAACATTTCGTTTTAGAACGTGAGACCTTCAAAGACAATAGGGAAAGTTATGCAAATATGTTGGCGGCTAGCTCTTGGGATAATCTATTTAGCGAGGGGTTTGTCGAGAAGCTGAGATCATTTATTGTGAAGCTTCACAGAAAAGGGTTGAATACATCAAGCAGATGAAGAAGTAATATGTCCCATAGGCTATCGTTAGCCTCGTGGATGTTAAAATAATTTCTTTCTTTCATTCTTTCTATGTTATATTTATCTATTTCAAGATGTATAGTTTTATAAATATTACTTTAAAAAATTATTTATTTATTTGGGGCGTTAGAGATGAGATTAATTTTTAATTAAAGGTTTATTAAATCATTAAATTGAATTGTAATAGTAGTCATTTAGTTCAAGGTTGTACATTGTTGTATCAATCAACGTTTTAAAATGAGTTTTAATAAAAATTGGCCCAACTTTAAACCAAATTTTAAGATTCAAATATCTAAATTTTTACAAAAGAGCAATAAATTAGAAATAATCAATGGCAAACACATAAAGACATGTGTACTACACAGATATTTTTACCATGGAAACCTTTAACCAGAAAAGTCAACCAACCTTTAAGCTTCATCGCTCTTTAAATTCTTTATTGAATATTCAACTAGATTACAGTGAACACAGACCTTTGTCCACACTTAAAACGGTTCTACTCATTACATCACTCTTGATCTATGATCAAGCATTTACGTATCACAACCTTATTTCATGTCTTTTTACAGATATAAGAAACCCTAATTTGTAGCACCCAAGTAAGTTACAAAAGGTTGAATCTCATTGGCTAAGATGCAAGAATCTCAAGATTCATGATTGTTTATGATTCAATTTAACTGAAGTCGATCACCACTCCAACATTAGTTGACCACCAGTCTTTGTTGACCATGCATGCCTTTGACTACAATTATTTTTAAATTAAG